>JAQOWZ010000036.1:38760-255676 GCA_035578165.1 Stenolophus ochropezus
AATTTAGTTACTTCATCACATATTTGGCAACATTGACTTTTGACATTGGAAACTTCAAAATTTATGTGGGATAATCGTGGTCTAGGGGTATTGATGAAACAGTAATGGGTCTTATTATAAAGGTTTTATTATCTTTTAGTATTTTTAACACACGTTACAACAAATTATATAATGACAGGTTCCAACTATTCAACTGTCCTCTCTTGTTTTTCACGCTGCCTAGCTCTCGCGCGTGTCAATAGTGGGCTATATGAATTAGAATCCCACATCTCGGCCAATCCTGTTTGCGGGACGCCCTCGGCACGCAGGGTGTCTTGTTGTACGGCCGTCGCTCGGTTAGCAGTACTGGACAACGGGTCGGCTGGAATGATCTTCATAGCAGGAGATAGCGATGATGGCAGTTTCGGCGAGCAATTGTCGTCACTCTTCTGTTCGCCCTGGAAGTCTGTTCCATGTTCAGCATCTTCATCTCTTGCTTCACACTCTTCTTCATTTTCAGCCTCGATGTCGAGTAGTTGTTCTGGAGCTGGCCAGGGTTTAAGATGATCTACACTTGCGGTGGAGCGTCGTGGGCCATCTCCGTCGCCAACACGTTCAACTTCATAACGATCACTTCCATAGATCGCCGTGATTCGATATGGACCTAAGAAAGGAGTTTTAAATTTACTTTCAGTGACATACTGAGTCCGCTTTATCGCGACTAGGTCGCCGGGCTGATAATGTCGTGGAATTTTCCTTCTTTTGTTAAAACTTCTTCGATTTTCTTCCTGTATATCAAATATTTGTTGGCGAGCATGCAAACGTAATTCATCTCGGTTCTTTCGAAAAATGTCATTCATTACTTGCTCGATAGTCTGTCGAAATTCGAGGTCTTCTTTATTTTTCATAGGAATACCTATCAGTAGCTCGAACGGTGTAGTATCAATGCTGCGTTGGTAACTGCTATTAAGGTACCTCTGAGTTGCTGGGACGTACTTGTACCAATTCTCAGGCCGGTCTAGCGACAATTTAGTTAAGACGGTTTTAATGACCTGGTGCACCCGTTATACCTGTCCATTGCCTCGTGGGACGCCAGTAGTGATGAGTGTATGTGCGATTTCTTCTTCTGAACAGTGTCGCTGGAATTCGCGGCTGGTAAACGCAGTACCTCGATCAGTAATGAACCGTCTCGGATTTCCAAAAGTCTTTTGCATTATTAGTAACTTATTAATTGTCTCAGTCGCTGATGTCGATTTAGTTGGGAAGATCCAAGTGAACTTTGTGAAAGAGTCAATCGCTACGAGCAAGTATTTATAACTCTTACCACTAGAAGTCATTGGGCCAAGGTGGTCGAGATGAACCGTATCTAAAGGACAGCCATTCTTTTCAATTGGCCGTAAGAAGCCTTCTTGTCTGCCACGTTTGGCTGTAGCTAAAATACATGGAACGCAATGCTCTATTACTTTCTGTATTTTAGATTCTAGGTTCGCCACCCAGTAGTCTCTGCGAAAAGCTTCAGCTGTTTTACGTACAGCAAAGTATCCAGTTTCATGTAACCGACGTATCAGCTCGAACTGCAGCTTCTTTGGTACATACAGCAGATCTTTACCATCTTTTAATCTATACAGCATACCTCCACGAACCAGAAAACCTTCATTTCGGCCTTGTTTCACCTTCGCCATGACTTGTTGCGCATAATCGTCGTGTTGCATTGCTTCTCTAATCTTGGTTACAAGAACGTCTTCGATGCGCAGCACCGTTATTCTTGACAAAGCATCGGCTTGGCGCATTGCTGTTCCTGGGCGGTGTACAATTATATACTTATAATCTTCTAGAGCCAACGCCCATCTCGCAATTCTGGTTGAAATTTCTTTTTTCGACATGGTGAGCTGGAAAGCTGCACAGTCTGTTACGATGGTGAATTCGATGCCTAGTAGATAGACACGAAACTTCTTCAGAGCTTCTACTACCGCTAACATCTCGAGCTCATAACTGGAGTAATTGCGTTGCGCTGGTGTCGTTGTCTTACCCCAGTAGTATACAGGATGCAATGGACTGTTCTCATCATTTCTTTGGAGTAGAATTGCTGCAAGACCTGTCTGACAAGCGTCCGTATGCAGTTGCGTTTCTGCAGCTTCCGGGTTGTAGATGGCTAAAACAGGATGCTCGCACAATTTCTTTTTCAACTCTTGGAAAGCATTGCTCTGGTCAGTGCTGAACTCGTAAGGTACATTCTTGCGAAGCAGATTCGTCAACGGCTTGGCAATCTGGGCATAGTTTGCAATAAATCGTCGAAAGTAGCCAGTCAGACCAAGAAATCGTTGTAGTTGCTGAACATTGGATGGCGGTGGAAATCTCTCAACGACTTTTATTTTGTCTGGGTCTGGGTGTAAGCGGCCTTTCTCGATTTCATATCCCAGAAATCGGATGCGTTTCCTTAAAAATTGACATTTAGACCAATTAATTTGCAATCCATACTTGCCAGCCTGTTGCAGAACTCGCTCTAGCCTCTCGATTGCTTGTTCCTCATCCTCGGCTAGGATAACTAGGTCATCCATGTAGACTGCTACTATACCTTCGTCGACTAGTGGCTTGAATACTTCAGCTATAAATCTTGTAAAAGATGCAGGTGAGTTGCAGTAGCCAAATGGTGTTCTCAAGAACTCAAATTGCCCTGTTGGAGTCGCAAAGGCAGTAAATTTCGAACTACCTTCCTCAATCGGAACGTGGAAAAATCCGTTCTTCAGATCGATAGTACTGAAGATGGTGGAACGTTGCAACTTATCTACCTGATCGTCTAACTGCGGCATCGGGAACCGATCCTTCGCTACTTTCTTGTTCAAGGACCGATAATCAATGCACATTCGTAGTGTGCCGTCCTTCTTCTTGGCTAGGACGATTGGGCTACAGTATTCTGACTCACTAGGCCTGATGATCCCTTCATCTAACCATTTTTGTACCTGGTCGTTTATGGCTGGTCTTTCAGCGGGTGCGAGGCGTCTAGGATGCTGCGCTACCGGTTCAGGATCTAGTAGAATAACGCGTGTTTTTGTAGTTGCTATTTCAGTAGCTTCCGGTTTGTACGCAGACACCAACTTCCTGATTTTCTGCTCCTGTTCTGTCGATAAACCCGCTAAGTCCAAGTCAAGTGCGGCATTGTCGCTGGCAGAATCTACTGACAGAATATTTAAGAGCTCACTACCTTCGTTACCATTAACTGCTTGGTCTTCTTCGCTCGTGATGTCTTTTGGCTCTTGATTTCCGATTTTCTTTACGTCTAAATTTTGTTCTTTGATGTGCACCAACCCATTCTTACTCTCAAAACGGATTTTACTGAGTAAAGGACTTCCAACTACAATATCGGTAGGGATAGCAGCGTCTGCGACCACAGCTGCTGTCAATCGGTGTTTGGAGGCGTCAATCTCCATTTCGAATTCTACTTGCTTCCTGCAGCGTACCTCAGCGCCACCGAATCCACTCAATGCTAAGTCGATATTTTCACTCTTCATTTGCTGTTCTTGAACGAGTCGTTCTGTGACTAAGTGGCTATCGGCTCCAGTATCTAACAGTGCTTCTTTCAGCGCACCATTGACTCGTACTGGTTTTCTAAACATGTCACAAACTAGGTTAATTTTACCTTGATTTGACGTCTTTTTCACTGGACATTCTACAGCTCGGTGACCGAACTGTTTACACTTAAAACAGCGCAGTCCTTTCTCTCGTTGACTGCAATCTCGTGCCTGGTGCTGCACCGCAACTGTAGCATCGCATTGTACTTCGTTTGGGACGCCCAGTGTTGTCTTCAGTTAACGATTCCACTGTAGATGGGAAAATTCCAACTGGACGCATGTTTCTAGTTTCATGAACAACTCCACTAGCAACTTGGGACTCATATCGGCCAATAGCAGCCAATAACAGCTCGACTGATGAGTAACAATTAACTGCTAATACGTTTGACAGCTTTGGTTCAAGGCCACGTATGATGTAGTTGACTGTGGACAACTCGTCGACGCAACCTCGCTGAGCCGTCGCCAACATTGTGTAAACGTAAGTTGTGTATGATTTATCTCGACGTTTCTTTCGAGCTGCTAACTCAGCATGTGTGCGTGCTGTGTCAAATATGACAGGAAACGCTCGAATTATGTCTTCAGTAAACATCTCCCATGTAGATACTTTTCCGACTATGGAACTGTACCATAGCTTTGCCGGTCCTTGCAGACGACCAGCAGCACGTGCTAGCAACAAATTGTTAGACCAATCGTACGCAGCGCCAATCTCTTCTAGCCTACGAATCCAATTAGTTGCACTCATGCACGTTGTTTCGTCAGGATTAAATGCGGGAATTGCATCGTCTGGAACGTCGCGACTCTGAAGACGTCCCTGCGTCATGGTTACGCCCACTCTCGACGACGTATCTTCATGACCTGCATGTGTATCCGCACCTACCTGAATTCTGTGTAATCGCAGTTGCAGTTCCAGCAACTCTCTTTCTTTGGCAATCAACTCTCGCTCGCGTTGTAACAATGCTCTTTCTCTCTCAATTAAAACTCTTTCGTCATGATTCCCATCGTGACCAGATAGATCAGATTCATGACTCTGGTTCTGCATCATATCTGTCGATGATAGCAATGAATCGACGGTCACTGGCAGATAGTTGGTATCTGGCGGCCCCATATCTCGCTAGAAAACACGTTTTGTACACTAACTTCACCTTAGACAACTTACTTCTCTGGTCTAATTTCTCGGTGACCGGTCAGTGTATCCCGGTTGAGCCCCCAAAACTATGGGATAATCGTGGTCTAGGGGTATTGATGAAACAGTAATGGGTCTTATTATAAAGGTTTTATTATCTTTTAGTATTTTTAACACACGTTACAACAAATTATATAATGACAGGTTCCAACTATTCAACTGTCCTCTCTTGTTTTTCACGCTGCCTAGCTCTCGCGCGTGTCAATAGTGGGCTATATGAATTAGAATCCCACATTTTTATTAATTAAATACGTTATGTTTTAAACTTAAATTAGTTGTAACACCTTTGCTCAAGACTATTATACATGATACTGTATTCACTTCTTTAATATCAATGTTCTATAAGAAGTTACAACCGTTTAAAGTTCATAGACAGATTGTCAAAAGTGACGGATGACAGCGTGACTCTTCTTAAATTTAGACATGGCTACTGGGATCCATTGTTTCAAGTTATTAGTTTTGCACAGTTTTTATTTTTTTCCACAAGAACCACTCACAGTAAAAATATGAGACCCCCAAAAGGCTACTAAACTACACATTATTCCCTGCAACCTAAAAAAAAATTACAACAATACCTTTCATGGTTAATGTAGTTAGGCTTGTGACAAAGTTTGGCGATCGTCATGATGAAAATAAATAAACATCACCGACACATGCCTTTTAGTATATAGGACTAGCGAATTCTCGGCTACGCCGAGCATTCCCTAGAGCTCCGCTGTCAGTGCAAAAAACAAATGCCGATCGACATGAAACAATTATTTCATATTTGCACGTCAGGCCTCACCAAGACCTTTCATTAGATTGCAAACACGATATACTTCCAATATTTTTTTGCAAAAACAAAAGCCGGTCGGCATGAAACATTTTTGTCATTTATGTACCCCAGCCCTCACCGAGACCTTTCATTTGATACCAAACACGACATACTTCGGACAACTTTTTGCATAAAACAAAAGCCGATCGACATGGAACATTTTTGTCAATCCTGCACGCTAGCCCTCTCCGAGACCGTTCATTTGATATCAAACACGACATACTTCTGACAACTTTTTGCAAAAAACAAAAACCGATCAACATAGTACATTTTTATCAATTCTGCACGCTAGCCCTCTCCGAGACCTTTCATTTGATACCAAACACGACATACTTCTGACATCTTTTTGCAAAAAACAAAAGCCGATCGACATGGAACATTTTTGTCAATTCTGCACGCTAGCCCTCTCTAAGAACTTTCATTTAATACCAAACACGACATACTTCTGACAACTTTTTGCAAAAAACAAAAGCCGAGCGACATGGAACATTTTTGTCAATTCTGCACGCTAGCCCTCAACGAGACTTTTCATTTGATACCAAACACCACACACTTCTGACAACTTTTTGCAAAAAACAAATACCGATCGACATAGCACATTTTTATCAATTCTGCACGCTAGCCCTCTCTAAGACCTTTCATTTGATACCAAACACAACATACTTCTCACAACATTTTCCAAAAAACAAAAGCCGTTCGATATAGAACATTTTTGTTCATTCTGCACGCTAGCCCTCATCGTGACCTAGCCTAATATAACATTCACTGTCTTCAGTAACCTTTCATTTGGGAATATTTGTTCTTTGTTTAGTTACTTTAATAATCATTTGGCAACATTGACTTTTGTAATTTGAAAATACCCAAACACGACATTTTTCTGACAACATTATGCAAAAAACAAATTCTAATCTACATAGAACATTTTTGTCATTAGTGCACACCAGTCCGTATTGTGTCGTTTCCTTAAAACCCAAGGACGACCTACTTTTAACAACTTTTTACGGAAAACAAATGCAGATCGACATGACACATTTTTTTTGTCATTTTAAAACTGGCCCTTATGGTTTCCTTTCTTTTGATAACAAACACAGCAAAATATTCAATTTATTTTATTTAGGAATATTTGATTTTTATTTAGTTACTTTATAATTTGGCAACACTGTTTGCATTAAAAAATAGTAGTTAATTTTTAAATTTATAAATTGCCATCGTCTTCAGTGAAGTTAGTTTAGGAATATTTGGTTTTAATTTAGTTACTTCATCACACATTTGGCAACATTGACTTTTGACATTGGAAACGTCAAAATTTATATTAATTAAATACGTTATGTTTTAAACTTAAATTAGTTGTAACACATTTGCTCAAGTCTATTATTCATGATACTGTTTTTAAATCTTTGATATCAATGTTCTATTAAAAGATATAATCATTTAAAGTTCATAGGCAGATTGTCAAAAGTGACGGATGACGGCGTGATTCTTCTTAAAGTTAGACATGGCCTCTGGGATCCATTGTTTCAAGGCAGCATTTGTGCAAAGTTTTAATTTTTTACACGAAAACTACTAATAGTAAAAATATGAGACACCCAAAAGGCACCAGATCTCATTAGACCCCACATATTAAAAAAAAAATTATAACAATCATTTGCATGGTTCAGGCTGTAGGCGATTACAAAAGTTACTCGATGCTCGTGATGAATCTATAGATAGATATATAGATAGATATATAGATAGATAGTGAATCTAATCGTTTAGTATAGTGACTAGCGAATTCTCGGCTACGCCGAACATTCCCTAGAGCTCCGCTGTCAGTGCAAAAAACAAATGCTGATCGACATAAAACAATTATCTTATATTTGCACGTCAGGCTTCACCAAGACCTTTCATTAGATTGCCAACACGATATACTTCCAATAATTTTTTGTAAAAAACAAAAGCCGGTCGGCATGAAACATCTTTGTCATTTATGTACCCCAGCCTTCAACGAGACCTTTCATTTGATACCAAACACGACATACTTCTGACAACTTTCTACATAAAACAAAAGTCGATCGACATGAAACATTTTTATCATATCTGCACGCTAGCCCATACCAAGAATTTTCATTAGATACCAAACACTATTTACTTGTGACAACCTTTTTCAAAAAACAAAAGCCGATCGACATTTACAATTTTTGTTAATTCTGCACACCAGCCCACAAAGAAACCTTTCATTTGATACCAAACACCATACACTTCTGACAACTTTTTGCAAAAAACAAAAACCGATCGACATAACACATCTTTGTCAATTCTGCATGCTAGCTCTCAACAAGACGTTTCATTTGAGACCAAACTCGACATACTTTTGAAAATTTTTTGCAGAAAACAAAAGCCGATCGGAATGGAACATTTCTGTCAATTCTGCATGCTAGCCCTCAGCGAAACCTTTCATTTGAGACTAAACTCGACATACTTTTGAGAAATTTTTGCATAAAACAAAAGCCGACCGACATAGATCATTTTTGTTAATTCTCTACATGAGCCCTCGCCAAGACCTTTCATTCGATACCAAACGCGACATATTTGTGACATTTTTTAGCAAAAAACAAAAGCCGATCGACATGGTACATTTTTGTCAATTTTGCATTTCAGCCCTCAACGAGACGTTTCATAATATACCAAACACGACATACTTATATTAACTTTTTGCATAAAACAAAAGTCGATCAACATAGGAAATTTTCATTTCTGCACACCAACCCTTCCCGAGACATTTCATTCGATACCAAACACGACATTTTTCTGACAACATTTTGCGAAAAACAAATTCGTGCACAGTAGTCTACATTGTGTCGTTTCCTTAAAACACAAGGACGACCTACTTCTAACAACTTTTTGCGAAAAACAAATGCAGATCGACATGACACATTTTTTTTGTCATTTCAAAACCGGCTCTTATGGTTTTCTTTCTTTTGATATCAAATATTTGATTTTTATTTTGTTACTTTATAATTTGGCATCACTACTTGTATTAAAAAGTAGTAATTAATTTTTAATTTCATAAATTAATATTGTCAATCCTAATACAACTGCCACCGTATTCAGTAAAGTTAGTATAGGAATATTTGGTTTTAATTTAGTTACTACATCACACAATTTGGCAACATTGACTTTTGACATTGGAAACGTTAAAATTTATATTAATTAAATACTTTATGTTTTAAATATAAATTAGTTGTAACACCTTTGCTCAAGTCTATTATTCATGAAATTGTTTTTAAATCTTTGATATCAACACTCTATAAGAAGATATAATCGTTTAAAGTTCATAGTCTGATTGTCAAAAGTGACGGATGACGGCGTGATTCTTCTTAAATTTAGACATGGCCTCTGGGATCCATTGTTTCAAGGCAGCATTTGTGCACAGTTTTAATTTTTTACACGATAACTACTAACAGTAAAAATATGAGACACCTAAAAGGCATCAGATCTCATTAGCACCCACATATTAAAAAATATATATATATATATAACAATCACTTGCATGGTTCAGGCTGTAGGCGTTTACAAATGTTACTTGATGCTCGTGATTAATCTATAGATACATAGATATATAGTGAATGTAATCGTTTAGTATAGGGATAGCGAATTCTCGGCTACGCCGAGCTTTCCCTAGATCTCCGCTGTCAATGCAACAAACAAATGCCGATCGACATGAAACAATTATTTCATATTTGCACGTCAGGCCTCACCAAGGCCTTTTATTAGATTGTAAACACGATATACTTCCAATAATTTTTTTGTAAAAAACTAAAGCCGGTCGACAAGAAATATTTTTATCATTTATGTACCCCAACTCTCACCAAGACCTTTAATTTGATACCATACATGACATACTTTTGACAACTTTCTGCATAAAACAAAAGTCGATCGACATGAAACATTTTTATCATATCTACACGCTAGCCCACACCGAGACTTTTCATTTGATTCCAAATACTATATACTTGTGACAACCTTTTGCAAAAAAACAAAAGCCGATCGACATTGACCATTTTCGTTAATTCTGCACACCAGCCTTCTTTGAAACCTTTCATTTGATACCTAACACCACACACTTCTGAAAACTTTTTGCAAAAAACAACTACCGATCGACATAGCACATTTTTGTCAATTTTGCACGCTAGCCCTCTCCGAGATCTTTCATTTGATACCAAACTCGACATACCTTTGAGAAATTTTTGCAAAAAACAAAAGCCGATCAACATTGACCTTTTTTGTTAATTCTACACGCCAGCCTTTATCGAGCCTTTTCATTTGATATCAAACACCACATACTTTTCACAACTTTTTGCAAAAAGCAAAAACCGATCGACATAGCACATTTTTGTCAATTCTGCACGCTAGCCCTCAACAAGACGTTTTATTTGAGACAAACTCGACATACCTTTGAGAACTTTTTGTAGAAAACAAAAGCCGATCGGAATGAAACATTTTTGTCAATACTGCGGGCTAACCCTCAACGAGACCTTTCATTTGAGACCAAACACGATATACTTTTTAGAAATTTTTGCCAAAAAAATAAAAGCCGGTCGACATGAAACATTTTTGTCATTTATGTACCCCAGCCCTCACCGAGACCTTTCATATGATACCATACACGACATTCTTCTGACATCTTTCTGCATATAACAAAAGTCGATCGACATGAAACATTTTTATCATATCTACACGCTAGTCCACACCGAGACTTTTCATTTGATACCAAACACTATATACTTGTGGCAACCTTTTGCAAAAAAAACAAAAGCCGATTGACATTAACCATTTTCGTTAATCCCTTTTTATTAATTCTGCACACAAGCCTTCATTGAAACCTTTCGTTTGATACCAAACACCACACACTTCTGACAACTCCTTGCAAAAAACAACTACCGATCGACATAGCACATTTTTGTCAATTCTGCACGCTAGCCCTCTCCGAGAACTTTCATTTGATACCAAACACGACATACTTGTGACAAGTTTTTCCATAAAACAAAAGCCGAACGACATGGAACATTTTTGTCAATTCTGCACGCTAGCCCTCAACACGACCTTTCATTTGAGACCAAACTCGACATACCTTTGAGAAATTTTTGCAAAAACAAAAGCCGATCAACATTGACCTTTTTTCTTAATTAATTAATTAATCGAGCGTTTTTATTTGATACCAAACACCACATACTTCTCACAACTTTTACCAAAAAACAAAAGCCGTTCGATATAGAACATTTTTGTTCATTCTGCACGCTAGCCCTCATCATGACCTAGCCTAATATAACATTCACTGTCTTCAGTAACCTTTCATTTGGGAATATTTGTTCTTTGTTTAGTTACTTTATTAAACATTTGGCAACATTGACTTTTGTAATTCGAATATACCCAAACACGACATTTTTCTGACAACATTTTGCAAAAAACAAATTCTAATCTACGTAGAACATTTTTGTCATTCGTGCACACCAGTCCGTATTGTGTCGTTTCCTTAAAACCCAAGGACGACCTACTTCTAACAACGTTTTACGGAAAACAAATGCAGATCAACATGACACATTTTTTTTGTCATTTTAAAACTGGCCCTTATGGTTTCCTTTCTTTTGATAACAAACACAGCAAAGTATTCAATTTATTTTATTTAGGAATATTTGATTTTTATTTAGTTACTTTATAATTTGGCAACACTGTTTGTATTAAAAAATAGTAGTTAATTTTTAAATTTATAAATTAATATTATCAATCCTAATACAACTACCACCGTCTTCAGTGAAGTTAGTTTAGGAATATTTGGTTTTAATTTAGTTACTTCATCACACATTTGGCAACATTGACTTTTGACATTGGAAACGTCAAAATTTATATTAATTAAATACGTTATGTTTTAAACTTAAATTAGTTGTAACACATTTGGTCAAGTCTATTATTCATGTTACTGTTTTTAAATCTTTGATATCAATGTTCTATTAAAAGATATAATCATTTAAAGTTCATAGGCAGATTGTCAAAAGTGACGGATGACGGCGTGATTCTTCTTAAAGTTAGACATGGCCTCTGGGATCCATTGTTTCCAGGCAGCATTTGTGCAAAGTTTTATTTTTTTACACGAAAACTACTAATAGTAAAAATATAAGACACACAAAAGGCACCAGATCTCATTAGCCCACAAAAATTAAAAAAAAAAATTATAACAATCACTTGCATGGTTCAGGCTGTAGGCGATTACAAAAGTTTCTCGATGCTCGTGATGAATCTATAGATAGATATATAGATAGATATATAGATAGATATATAGTGAATCTAATCGTTTAGTATAGGGACTAGCGAATTCTCGGCTACGCCGAGCATTCCCTAGAGCTCCGCTGTCAGTGCAAAAAACAAATGCCGATCGACATGAAACAATTATTTCATATTTGCACGTCAGGCCTCGCCGAGACCTTTCATTAGATTGCAAACACGACATACTTCTAATAATATTTTGCAAAAGACAAAAGCCGGTTGACATGAAACATTTTTGTCATTTATGTTCCCCAACTCTCACTGAGACCTTTCATTTGATACCATACACGACATACTTCTGACAACTTTCTGCATTAAACAAAAGTCGATCGACATGAAACATTTTTATCATATCTACACGCTAGCCCACACCCAGACTTTTCATTTGATATCAAACACGATATACTTCTGACAACTTTTTGCAAAAAACAAAATCCGATCGACATAGTACATTTTTGTCAATTCTGCAGGCTAGCCCTCTCCGAGACCTTTCATTTGATACCAAACACGACATACTTCTGACAACTTTTTGCATAAAACAAAAGTCGATCGACATGGAACATTTTTGTCAATTCTGCACGCTAGCCCTCAACGAGACTTTTCATTTGATACCAAACACCACACACTACTGACAACTTTTTGCAAAAAACAAATACCGATCGACATAGCACATTTTTATCAATTCTGCACGCTAGTCCTCTCCGAGACCTTTCATTTGATATCAAACACGATATACTTCTGACAACTTTTTGCAAAAAACAAAAACCGATCGACATAGTACATTTTTGTCAATTCTGCAGGCTAGCCCTCTCCGAGACCTTTCATTTGATACCAAACACGACATACTTCTGACAACTTTTTGCATAAAACAAAAGTCGATCGACATGGAACATTTTTGTCAATTCTGCACGCTAGCCCTCAACGAGACTTTTCATTTGATACCAAACACCACACACTACTGACAACTTTTTGCAAAAAACAAATACCGATCGACATAGCACATTTTTATCAATTCTGCACGCTAGTCCTCTCCGAGACCTTTCATTTGATATCAAACACGATATACTTCTGACAACTTTTTGCAAAAAACAAAAACCGATCGACATAGTACATTTTTGTCAATTCTGCAGGCTAGCCCTCTCCGAGACCTTTCATTTGATACCAAACACGACATACTTCTGACAACTTTTTGCATAAAACAAAAGTCGATCGACATGGAACATTTTTGTCAATTCTGCACGCTAGCCCTCAACGAGACTTTTCATTTGATACCAAACACCACACACTACTGACAACTTTTTGCAAAAAACAAAAACCGATAGACATAGTACATTTTTGTCAATTCTGCAGGCTAGCCCTCTCCGAGATCTTTCATTTGATACCAAACACGACATACTTCTGACAACTTTTTGCATAAAACAAAAGCCGATCGACATGGAACATTTTTGTCAATTCTGCACGCTAGCTCTCAACGAGACCTTCCATTTGAGACCAAACTCGACATATCTTTGAGAAATTTTTGCAAAAACAAAAGCCGATCAACATTGACCTTTTTTCTTAATTCTACACGCCAGTCCTTATCGAGCCTTTTCATTTGATACCAAACACCACATACTTCTCACAACATTTTCCAAAAAACAAAAGCCGTTCGATATAGAACATTTTTGTTCATTCTGCACGCTAGCCCTCATCGTGACCTAGCCTAATATAACATTCACTGTCTTTAGTAACCTCTTATTTGGGAATATTTGTTCTTTGTTTAGTTACTTTATTAAACATTTGGCAACATTGACTTTTGTAATTTGAAAATATCCAAATACGACATTTTTCTGACAACATAATGCAAAAAACAAATTCTAATCTACATGGAACATTTTTGTCATTCGTGCACACCAGTCCGTATTGTGTCGTTTCCTTAAAACCCAAGGACGACCTACTTTTAACAACTTTTTCCGGAAAACAAATGCATGACACATTTTTTTTTGTCATTTTAAAACTGGCCCTTATGGTTTCCTTTCTATTGATAACAAACACAGCAAAGTATTTAATTTATTTTATTTAGGAATATTTGATTTTTATTTAGTTACTTTATAATTTGGAAACACCGTTTAATAATAAATTAAAAAATAGTAGTTAATTTTTAAATTTATAAATTAATATTGTCAACCCTAATACAACTGCCACCGTCTTCAGTGAAGTTAGTTTAGGAATATTTGGTTTTAATTTAGTTACTTCATCACACATTTGGCAACATTGACTTTTGACATTGGAAACGTCAAAATTTATATTAATTAAATACGTTATGTTTTAAACTTAAATTAGTTGTAACACATTTGCTCAAGTCTATTATTCATGTTACTGTTTTTAAATCTTTGATATCAATGTTCTATTAAAAGATATACTCATTTAAAGTTCATAGGCAGATTGTCAAAAGTGACGGATGACGGCGTGATTCTTCTTAAATTTAGACATGGCCTCTGGGATCCATTGTTTCAAGGCAGCATTTGTGAACAGTTTTAATATTTTACACGAAAACTACTAACAGTAAAAATATGAGACACCCAAAAGGCACCAGATCTCATTAGCCCCCACATATTAAAAAAAAAATTATAACAATCACTTGCATGGTTCAGGCTGTAGGCCTTTACAAAAATTACTCGATGCTCGTGATGAATCTATAGAGAGTGATATGAAAGAAAGTGAATTAAGCCTTTTAGTATAGGAGACTAGCGAATTCTCGGCTACGCCGAGCATTCCCTAGAGCTCCGCTGTCAGTGCAAAAAACAAATGCCGATCGACATGAAACAATTATTTCATATTTGCACGTCAGGCCTCACCGAGACCTTTCATTAGATTGCAAACACGATATACTTCTAATAATATTTTGCAAAAAACAAAAGCCGGTCGACATGAAACATTTTTGTCATTTATGTACCCCAACTCTCACCGAGACCTTTCATTTGATACCATACACGACATACTTCTGACAACGTTTTGCATAAAACAAAAGCCGATCGACATGGACCATTTTTGTCAATTCTGCACGCCAGCCCTCAACGAGACCTTTCATTTGAGACCAAACTCGACATACCTTTGAGAAATTTTTGCGAAAATCAAAAACCGATCAACATTGACCTTTTTTGTTAATTTTACACGCCAGCCCTTATCGAGCCTTTTCATTTCATACCAAACACCACATATTTCTCACAACTTTTTGCAAAAAACAAAAACCGATCAACATAGCACATTTTTGTCAATACTGCACGCTAGCCCTCAACGAGACCTTCCATTTGAGACCAAACACAATATACTTCTAATAATTTTTTGCAAGAAATAAAAGCCAGTCGACATGAAACATTTTTGTCATTTATGTACCTCAGCCCTCACCGAGACCTTTCATTTGATACCATACACGACATACTTTTGACAACTTTCTGCATACAACAAAAGTCGATCGACATGAAACATTTTTATCATATCTACACGCTAGCCCACACCGAGACTTTTCATTTGATACGAAACACTATATACTTTTGACAACCTTTTGCAAAAAACAAAAGCCGATCGACATTGACCATTTTCGTTAATTCTGCACACCAGTCTTCATTGAAACCTTTCATTTGATACCAAACACCACACACTTCTGACAACTTTTTGCAAAAAACAAATACAGATCGACATAGCACATTCTTGTCAATTTTGCACGCTAGCCTTCTCCGAGACCTTTCATTTGATAACAAACACGACATACTTCTGACAACTTTCTACATAAAACAAAAGTCGATCGACATGAAACATTTTTATCATATCTGTACGCTAGCCCACATCAAGACTTTTCATTTGATACCAAACACTATATACTTGTGACAACCTTTTGCAAAAAACAAAAGCCGATCGACATTGACAATTTTTGTTAAATCTGCACACCAGCCCTCATTGAAACCTTTCATTTGATACCAAACACCATACACATCTGACAACTTTTTGCAAAAAACAAAAACCGATCGACATAGCACATTTTTATCAATTCTACACGCAAGTTCTCAACAAGACGTTTCATTTGAGACCAAACTCGACATACTTTTAAAAACTTTTTTCATAAAACAAAAGCCGATCGGAATGGAACATTTCTGACAATTCTGCACGCTAACCCTCAACGAGACCTTTTATTCGATACCAAACACGACATACTTCTGACAAATTTTTGCAAAAACCAAAAGTCGATCGACATGGAACATTTTTGTCAATTCTGCACGCTATCCCTCTACAAGACGTTTCATTTGAGACCAAACTCGACATACTTTTAAGAACTTTTTGCAGAAAACAAAAGCCGATCGAAATGGAACATTTCTGTCAATTCTGCACGCTAGCCCTCAACGAGACCTTTCATTTGAGACCAAACTTGACATACTTTTGAGAATTTTTTTGCATAAAACAATAGCAGATCGACATAGATCATTTTTGTCAATTTTCTACGCGAGCCCTCGCCAAGACCTTTCATTCGATACCAAACACGACATATTTCTGACAACTTTTTGCAAAAAACAAAAGCCGATCGACATGGAACATTTTTGTCAATTCTGCACGCTATCCCTCAACAAGACGTTTCATTTGAGACCAAACTCGACATACTTTTAAGAACTTTTTGCAGAAAACAAAAGCCGATCGAAATGGAACATTTCTGTCAATTCTGCACGCTAGCCCTCTCCGAGACCTTTCATTTGAGACCAAACTCGACATACTTTTGAGAATTTTTTGCAAAAAACAAAAGCCGATCGACATATAACATTTTTGTCAATTTTGCATTTCAGCCCTCAACGAGACCTTTCATTAGATACCAAACACGACATACTTCTATTAACTTTTTGCATAAAACAAAAGCCGATCAACATAGATCGTTTTTGTCAGTTCTGCACGCGAGCCCTCAACAAGACCTTTTATTTGAGACCAAACATGATATACTTTATACTACTTTTTGCAAAAAACAAAAGCCGATCGACATAGATCATTTTTGTCAAATCTCTACGCGAGCCCTCGCCGAGACCTTTCATTAGATACCAAACACGACATACGTCTATTAACTTTTTGCATAAAACAAAAGCCGATCAACATGGAAAATTTTCTTTTTTGTACACCAGCCCTCACCGAGACTTTTCATTCGATACAAAACACATATTTCTGATAACATTTTGCAAAAAACAAATTCTAATCGACGTAGAATATTTTTGTCATTCGTGCACTCCAATCCACATTGTGTCGTTTCATTAAAATCCAAGGACGACCTACTTGTAACAACTTTTTGCGCAAAACAAATGCAGATCGACGTGACATATTTTTCTTTGTCATTTAATTTATATTAATTAAATACGTTATGTTTTAAACTTAAATTAGTTGTAACACCTTTGCTCAAGACTAATATACTTGATACTGTATTTACTTCTTTAATATCAATGTTCTAAAAAAAGTTATAATCGTTTAAAATTCATAGACAGATTGTCAAAAGTGACGGATGACAGCGTGACTCTTCTTAAATTTAGACATGGCTACTGGGATCCATTGTTTCAAGTTATTAGTTTTGCACAGTTTTTATTTTTTTACACAAGAACCACTCACAGTAAAAATATGAGACTCCCAAAAGACACAACTACACATTATTCCCTGCAACCTAAAAGAAAATAACAACAATACCTTTCATAGTTAATGTAGTTAGGCTTGTGACAAAGTTTGGCGATTGTCATGATGAAAATAAATAAACATCACCGACATGTTTTAAACTTAAATTAGTTGTAAAACCTTTGCTCAAGATTATTAATCATGATACTGTATTCACTTCTTTAATATCAATGTTCTATTTGAAAATACAATCCTTTAAAGTTCATAGACTGATTGTCATAAGTGACAGATGACAGGTTGTTTCATTTTTAATTTAGACATGGCTACTAGGATCCTTCTAAAATTTTTTGTTTCAAAATGAAAAAAGTGTGTAGTTTTTATTAATTTACGCAAAAACTGCTCGACGTAAAAATATGAAACACCAAAAAGGCACACCTACGCATCATTCTCTACAACTTGATATTATTATACATATCAATTTCATAAATGGTTAGGGCTGTAGGTTTGTCCGAAAATTTGGCGATCGTCGTGATGAAAATAAATATAGATTAGGACACATGCCTTTTAGTATATAGGACTAGCGAAGGCTCAGCTACGCTGAGCTTCCCTAGGCCTCCGGCATCAATGAAATATTTACAGTTGACGGCTAATTTCATTCCTGTACACCAGCTCTCGACGAGACCTTTCATATGATACCAAACACGACATACTTCTGACAAATTTTGCAAAAAAACAAAAGCCGATTGACCTGGCAAATTTTTGTTATTTCAATATGGCTGCCCTACTTGAGTGCTTTCATTTGATACCAAACACGGCATACTTCTGACAACTTTGTGCATAAAACAAAAGTCGATCGACATGGAACATTTTTGTCATTTCTGCACGCTAGCCCACAACGAGACCTTTCATTCGATACGAAACATGACATATTTCTAACAATTTTTTGAAAAATACAAAAGCCGGTCGACGTAAAATATATTTCTCATTTAGAGCCTTTTCACACACTTTGGATCCGACGGCCGGCAGCCGGGTATTTATTCCAAGTAGCACTGCGATTGCCTATTTACTCCGGTCAAGAAAATTCATTTACATTTTGTCTTACGACAATGCCGCGTGAACACATTAATGCTTTGTGGATTTTATACAGACGACTTTGCCGTCGAAAAATAATTGTCCTTCAATTCATTAAAATGTTGCCTCAAATGAGTGCATATTTCTGCTCACGCTTTTGTTTTTGTATATTCCTTCTGTCTTATCCCATAGTACTGGTCTAGCCAGCCTGATACCATTAAATAAAAAAAAACAGGGTCGAGGTGGTCTCGAACCAGGTCTTGTAGATTATTTATATTATGAATCCGCCCTCTTATCCACTCGGCTATGAAGCATTTTGTTTTAGACGTTTCTTATTCGAAAATATGAAGGATAACCTTCAAAATACAATTTATTTTATCAAATATTTCAGTTAGAAAAGGCCATATTACACAACATTTGGTTTTATTAGATGCAAAATTAACTAATCTAACTAACGATACCATATACACCCGATTTTATTTAGCGGGACAGATGGAAACAGCAAAAAACTGTTTTCCCATGTTATTTCCCTATGTCAAGGTTTTCAGTATTCACCCTGTACTCCTGTACACATAATTTTTATAGGTTTAACAATACCGTTTACACCAGTCTTTGTAAAATTTGTTTCTATGTATATCAGAAAAAAGAACAATATTTTTAACAGTTTAAAAAAATCACATAGATGGCACTAATTATGAAATTTATTGCATCTGCTAAAGAAGGAATCGATATAATTACTTAACAATTAAATATTTTTATATTTAATTATGTATATATTTTAAAATAATATTTTTAGGCATAAATGAAATTTATTATTCTAAGCGAAAACAAGAACATAATAATATTTTGAATACGTGACATACCAAACTAACTGGTGGTGCCAGTGTTGTTTTATTTATTTCCAAATCACCTGTATGATGTGAAAAGAAAAAAACTTGAATCCCCAGAGTAAATCTTAGGGGCTTTTATAATATTTAATATTGAAAATAATGTTATGAAATATTTGATCAAAATGCATAAAAATTGATTACATTATAATTAAAACTTATTTAGAACAATCTGTATGAAATATTTTAAAAAAAAGTCGCTAATCCTTGGAATTATTGTAGATAGAAACTTCTCATCTTTAGTAATATAGTAGTAATATAAAGTATGTGCTTTGAAAAGTGGACTTGTGTGTAATATTTGTCGGACTTCTTGAGTTTAACGTTACTATTTTAATGGAATTCTAAATCATTTACAGCTGATTTTTTATTTTGTAAATCTACAATGAATTTGTTTTGACAGGAATAAGGACATTTTATTTCCAAAAGTTCAAATCCGTTTTCTGTTTTGATAAAACCATCATCACTACATGCTAAGTATGGTTGGTTAGATAATATTACAACACTACAAGTCCAATTTCTTGTATAATATATTAGTTGAAGCTTGAAATACTGATTTCGCTTCAGTTTTGGTTTCCAAGCCACAACGCATAGCTTGATTACAATAAAAATTGTAGCCATTGATTCTTAATAACAACATTTTCATTATAATAATCACTGTCATATTTTCTCTGTACCAATCTAATTCTATTGGTACATATGTACATCTACAATGAAAGAGTTCATTGCAGAATATGTAGTTTTATGGGGATTTTTTAATCTGCATTTAATTTCCCTATAGGTATAATACTTTATGCACTCGTTTCAGACAAAATTTCTTTGCTTATGTTCTGAAAATGTAAAAAGAATATCAAGAAAATTTCCAGTCGTGTTTTTGTAGAATGGTTTTATTGAAATTTTGTGATATTTTTCAACCTGCGTTTATAAAGTCTTGTTCCAAATGATAGACTGATCAGTTTTGGACTGTATTTTAGAATTCTTATTTAAATGTGACTTCACTAGACAGATACAATTGAAGGTAAAGTTATAGAAATAACACATATATAAACAAATACTTTGTTTCTTGCAGTAGTTTCATTTGTACAAGTTGTGATACACAATACATTGCTAACTTCTTTACATTTCTTAATAAAATAAATTCTCTTTATGATAATATAGCAAAATGAATTCTGGATTCCGCAAAAATCGCTCCTGTGTAGATAACTCCTAATAGCCATGTCTAAATTTAAGAAAAATTACGCTGTCATCCGTCACTTTGACAATCAGACTATGAACGATTATATCTTCTTATAGAGTATTGATATCAAAGATTTAAATACAATTTCATGAATAATAGACTTGAGCAAAGGTGCTACAACTAATTTAAGTTTAAAACATAACGTATTTAATTAATATAAATTTTGACGTATCCAATGTCAACAGTCAATATTGCCAAATGTATGACGAAGTAACTAAATTAAAACCAAATATTCCTAGACTAACTTCACTGAAGACGCTGGCAGTTGTATTAGGATTGACAATATTAATTTATAAATTTAAAAATTAACTACTATTTAATTTTATTTCGTGTTTGATTTAAAATGAAATATAAATATAGTAGTAATAAAATTTCCTTGAATAAATGTGTATTTTTATAGTTAGTTATTTGAAATTCCACTGTTTGAGAACCGATTTTTTATTCAGTTTAACGTTTAAAAATTCAAATATTATTTGGAAACAATAGCACTATTTACAGTTAAAAGTAAGCAATTCTTAATTACAATATATTATACTGGAGTTTTTCTCAGTTCTCTACTTACATTTTTATTCCAAAGAAAAAATAAGAACAAAAATTGTATAAAATGAAACTGTCAACTTTCGGAATGTCGGTAACATAGGTATCATAATTAAAACATGACTACTAATTTTATTCCGTGGAAGCTAATTTTTTTTCATTGTAATACTGCAGTCTTTTCATTAACGATATTTAATTTTATTTCGTGTTTGATTAAAAGTGAAATATAAATCTAATAGTAATAAAATGTCCTTGAATAAATGTGTAATTTTATAGTTATATGAAACTCCACTGTTTGAGAACCGATTTGCTTCAAAATTTACTTCACACAACATTTATAAAAATAAATTTACAAATAACAATTAAAACTTTTTAAAACGACACATCGCTATTAAACATTTCTTTGTACTATAATTTTGATCAGTTAGATTTGATTATGTTATTATAAAAACGTTTCAGAACTGCTGTGCTTACAAAAGAAATTTTTATAATGAAACGTATGAATTGCAAGTGTAAATGATGTCATTTTAAAATTAGGTTTTACTTTTATATTTGTTAGATAATAAAGTTAAAATTTACCTCATGAAAATGATTATTTCATTATTTTTACTTACTTGAGTTTCGCCGATATGCCACCATTTTTCTCGGGCGGGAAAATTAAATTATGCAGTACTGACCCAAGATGAATTTTTTGTTTATCGATAATACGAATAAATACGAAATATATTTTTTAAGAAAATTGTATTAAAAGAAAGAAATTTGAAGCATTTAAAATCAGTTTTCATCAACAGATGTATAATTATAACTTAGATACACAAAATAGGAAAGTTATATATTATTAAAATATTACAATAAATAATAATGACAATAAACTATGTAGTAAAAATCTTCTGGGCGGAACGAATTAGTCTTCAGGATTCCCTGTAAATGCTAACGGAAAACCGCCAAAAACGTTAGCAAAAGACGATAACTAAACAAAAAGAATAATGTGAAAGAATGAATCGAACGAAATAACACTTCCATTATTTAAATATATTGGAATTGCCATAAAGAAAGAGCGTTTTCCAAAGAAGCAGTGGGCAAAACGACCAATTCAGATTTAACCTTTTCAAATTTTCTTTTAGTTTCAGAGAAAAACGAAAATAGGTCGACTTATTTGAAAATAACTGGAATTATTTATTTAATTTCATTGACTGTCAATTAGGAAAATCTGTTGTAATCGTTAAAAATGTTGTCAAAAAACAACGATTTTACCTAATTCAATGCTATGGCAATCGGTCTCATGTTTATCTTTGGGGCCGTTGGAAACAAATAGTTTATGCAAATTATCTTCGACCGAATGTAGAGAATTTAAAGGAGAGAATTAGAGACGCTGTGACGTCTTTAACTCTGCGGAAGAAATTCAAAGAAGTTAAATAATTGCATCGAAGACTACAATTGTGCGCTCAACAAACCGTGAATCGATTGAGTAGAATAGTTACTGTTTATATTATTTTTGTTGTTAAATTTATGAAACTAAAGTTAAAGTCATGTTAACAATAATTTCTATGATAACGCAAACTTGTTTTTTGGGGCTTACAATTAGAAAAATTCTAAGTCGAACTATGTTCGACTTTTGTCTGAGACTAAAAGAAAATTTGAAAAGGTTAAAACTGAATTGTCAGTATTGAAACATGTAAAATCTTTTATTAAGAATACATGTTTCTCATAAAATAAAAAATAAAAATGTTTTCCTTCTTTCTAACTCGATCCGATGACATACTGTATATCAAGGCCACAGAGAATGTTAATATGAATTTTGACTTACTTTATTTGGACATTGCAAAGTTTTCTCGTAGAATTTGTCACGCAAAATTTGAAGAATGTTTCTTTCATTTCATGTAGTAATTTAAATGTTTACTTTCTGAAAATACGACGAAATTTTCCTCCAGTCATCAAACAGATATGCGTTCTGTTAAATAAAAAATAGTAATTAATTAATATATTTTTTTCTTTAAATATGAATGTATTTACCATTCTTGTACAACTTCGTCAATAATAATATAGTTTTTCCGATGGTAGCAGAATCGTCAGCGAATAGAGTGGTTTCCATTTTAAGTTCCAAAATATTCAATATCGCTTTCCAAAGGAGGTTATTCTTGACAAGTTTTCCAAAAATATATTTTTTGTGAAACTGCTACCCTATAAACAATGAAAACTTATATAATAAAGGAAGATAATTTTTATTCAAATGATGCCTTCGTTTTAAAATGGATTCATTTTCCAAATATTGTTTAACATCAACGTAGTATAAATTTGATTTGGACTAATAGTCCATATGATTCCATTGAAATTTAATCCTTTTCTTGTAATATTGAATGAAGGAAATTTCCATCTCAGGATTTGATCCATTGTTCTGTATTTAGAAGGAAATATTACTAATTAATAAAAAATATGTAAACATTGAACACTTTTTTATAAAAAAAGTTTCGCCTCAGATGAAAGAACTTCTATATTAATTGCAATAGTCCAAATAAGGATATAACTCGTATTTAAAATCTTCGATGTACTTCACAGGAACAATGCAATGTATACTTCAGTTTCCAATATCTATAAATATAAAATTCACAAATGATATTTTTTAGAACATAAGAAAAACATACCATTTCACATTGTTGTGAATCATGAAGATTTTTGGTATTTGTGTATCTTTATTATATAGTATGAATTTAACTTTTAATTAGATACAAAAGTTTATCAAATCATTCTACATTTTTTTTAAGAAATATATAATTTTGAAAAAGTTTTCTGACATTATATTTTAATTTTTATTAGAAATTATTTGAGTTGCCAGATAATTTTTAATACAAATAAGTTAAATAATTTAAAAATATGAATGTATAATAATATTAATAAAAATTTCATTTACATTTTAGATAATTTATAGAAATATTTTACTCAACTCAACAAAATATTAAAAGAATACGATTTGTTTACTAACTGCAGTTATTATTGTTAAAATTGTAGAATCTTTCGTATAAAATAAAAAACAAATTTTGATAACCTGGCAACTCGATTTCATACAAACATTCACACAAACATTCATACTTTTGCGATTTATTACTCTCTTATTTTTCTTTTATTGATCGCTTTGTGGTTTTTTTTTATTATAATGTTGTAATATGCTTCATTAGCTTCATACCCACCAGCCGGTTTGTGACGAGTAATTATTATGAAGCTTATTTTTTCTTATTTATTGTTTTAATTTTTTTAACCACGGGCTATTATAATATTGAAGCAAAGTACAGCAAAAATCCCAAATACCACTGGTATAGGGTTTTAAAGTATTATGTAACAAGTCATTGTCTTGCCAAGTCTACCAAGGAATTATAGATAATATGGTACACATTATGTACATAAAAATGTAATTTAAAACAAAAAATATAAATTGAATGTACTCTTACCAAATAAATTGCAGTTAATATTTGTACTTTTGTAGTTTTTTAAAAATGAAAATATTGTTACTCAAAATCATACAACAGTGACAATGACTTGCTTACATAATACTTCATAATACCCACCAGCAGTAATTGGAATTTTTACCATACTTTGCGGTTTTGTAGTAGTATGTAGTATATTGCCAAAAAAATGTGTATTTATATTCTGTTGCATGAATTTTGAGGTACAATGGTAGACTGGCCTGCCCACATGTTGCGATTTATTATATACTTTTGTTTAACGTCACATTTCTAATACATATTATAGAGAGACGCAACATGTTTTAACTTAAGCCTGGTATTAGATAGTTTTCGTATAACGTCTTTATTTTTTGATGGTATTAATTAAAAATTATTGACAGCAGTATTGTTTAAGCGCTATTACATTTTTTATTGACAATGAAAAATGTTAATGTTAACTAATGACTGTTGTATTATATTAAAATAAAAAAGTTGCTTAACCAATCTTTTAGTAGAAGTAAATGGTAAAATATGCATTTAAATATAATTTTATTATAATTGTATTTTAATGTAAAAAATTAAAATTATTTTTTTATACTTACATATAAAATAGGTTTTCATTTAACTATTAAATGTAGGGACCCTTTTATCATTAAATAAAATTTTTAATGTATATTATTGAAAATATTGGTAAAACATACAATATACCAGGATGTAGACGCTATAGAAAATTTTTCTAATACTTAACCATTGCTTTATACTATTTATTTAATTTATGTTTTTCATTGTTAATATTATTTTATTAACTTTTATGTAAAGAATAGTTTTATTTATAATTGCCTTTTATAATTCTTTTTATTGTATTTTCATTTTGGCAAGGTCCGTAAAATTTGTAAAAGGAGCAATGGTATTATCAGACTTAAGTTCTTTTTTATTACCTTTTACAATATTTTACGAACCACTTTTCATGTTGGAATAATATTTAATACTTATATCAATTACATTTATTAAATATATTGCATATATTATTTAACAAATCAAATTTTACATTTTTTATTGTTTATATTTTAAATTCTTTCTTATTCCTTTTTATATTATTAAGTATTTCTAAATCACATTTTTAAATCATAATTATTGCTTCAACATGCTTTTATTTTATATTTTAAATTTATTATTATTTCTTTCTTATATTTTTATTTTATATTTCATATATACCATCAATAATCCTTTTTATAATATTACATGTTTTTCCGATATTCTAAAAATTTTAAATTTAAAAATTTAAGGTTTTAATGAGCTTCATATGCCTAATTTCAACCAGCCATTATGTGGCGAATAATTTTGATAAAGTTTATTTTTTAATGTATTTAATTTCTCTTATATTTATTTATTTAATCACGGGCTATAATACTAAATCAAAGTACAGCAAAAATTTAAATACCACTGGTATTGGGTTTAATGCATTATGTCCAAGCCATTGTTTTGCCATCTACCAAAGTAATTAAAAATAAAAAGGTATTTTTACCAAAAAATGTATGTTTAAATAAATTGTAGTTAATATTTGTACTTTTATAGTTTTATGAATATCAAAACCTTATTTCTCAAATTCATGCAACAGTCACAATGACATGGAACATAACACATTAAAACCCCAAATGGTTCTTGAAATTTTTACCATACTTGGCGGTTTTGTAGTATAATGCCAAAAACATAAGTACAAATTAGTATTCTGTTGCATGAATTTTGAGATACAATGGTAGAATGGCCTGGTTGTCTGTTATCATTTATTATATACTTTTGTATATTAAATGTTTTTAAATTTTACGTTCATTCATTAATTATTAAATGGATTGCAATTTTTTATATATTTTTATATGTATTTGCTAGATTTATTTAGTTTTAGTAAATTTTATTTCAATGTCTTTGACTTCAAACATTAAATATTTTTTCTTATATAGTTTTAAAATTAATTATAATGAAATTTATGTATTATTGATATTTTGTTCATAATTTTGCAATAAGTTACGAAATGACTATGACATTGTAAATATAACAATTTTTTATCATGATATCTACTTGTTCAATTTAATTTTTTTTCTAAATACTCCATTTGTTCACAATTCAAATCTTTATTTTTAATATTTGAATCTGATAATTTTATCTTTAAGGTTTTTAATAACCTGGCTAAGATACTGCATAATGTTCATCATGTGAAAAGATTGGTTTAATACTTGCACTTTAACTTAAATTTTTTGAAAATTTGTTTATGAAATCCTCTATATAATGTTTTTAAATTTTGAAATAATGATTACAAATATGTACTTCATATAATAATGTTATATAATTTTTTTATTGATTAAAATTTAATTGAAATTATTTCATTATGATTTTAATATCTTGTTTAGTTTAAAATTTCTTTAAATACCACATTCGTCGTTATTCCTTCTTTAGAATTTTCGTTAATATTTGATTCTGGTAATTTTATTTTTAAGTTTTTAGATGACCGTACTCTCGACATTGCAACATATAATTGGCCATGAGTGAAAACTGGATTTTCTAAATTAATTCCAACAAAATTAAACGTTTGACCTTGTGATTTATTAATTGTCATTGAAAATGCTAATCGAATTGGAAATTGGCGACGTTTTAAACGGAATGGTAAATTTGTATCGGTAATTAAATCAAATCTTGGTAGATAGAGTCGGGTACCTGCACTTTGCCCGGTTAATACTTCTACATCAAGGTAATTAGTTTTCATATCTTTTATAATAAATCTTGTACCGTTACATAGCCCACGTTTCGGATTCATGTTTCTTAGTAACATTACTATTGCCCCCACTTTTAACGTTAATTTGTGAGGGGGCATTCCGGTTGGTGTTAACGCATTTAATAATTCGGTTGGATAACTAATTTTATTTTTATCATCGCCTTCACAAAAATCAGCACTGTAATATATTTTTGATTGTCCTACGATTTTATTTAATACTTGTTCGTTTATTACCATTGTATCGTCATTTGTTGGTGCTAAAATGGCGCGGTCTGTAAATTTGTGTATATTATTTGGCTCTATATCATTATCTCCAAATATATCATTAGCTAATGACGTTTGTGATACACAGTGTGCAGGAATTTTGACAACTTCAGTTAAACCATTGCCGATTTTTAGTAAATACTCAGAAAAATCTTTTTCGTCCCTATTTACACGCATGTTTTGTTTTAAAGAAAATTTTTGAAAGAGTTGCCATAAGTGACTTGTTATTACACAAGTTTCTATTATTGTGGTACGATGATTTGTATAATTTACCGGTAAACATTGTCTGAAATCACCACCTAATACTATAACTTTCCCGCCAAATGGTACCGTATTGTTCATTAAATCTTTTAAAAGTAAATCTATTGCATTTAACGCGTGTTTCGGTATCATTGTTACTTCGTCACAGATGATTACACTTGCATCTTTTATTAGTTTGCCTGCATTACTATTCGCTTTAACTTTACATACGCAGCCGTCATTTACAGGTACTGGTAACTTGAAAACCGAATGTACAGTTTGTCCACCTTTTAATAAAGTAGCCGCTATTCCTGTCCACGCCACGGCTATTACCTTAATATTTTGACCTCTTAAAATACTGATGAGGGTATTATATAAAAATGTCTTTCCTGTACCACCAGGACCGTCTACAAAGAAATATCTATTTTTGCTATTACTATCTGATACGGCATTCAAAATTAAATCTAAAATTTCTCTTTGATCATTATTAAACAACGCTACATTTTGTTCTCCCTCTAATTTCTCTGCTGCAGTATCAATCAAATCGTTTTCATTTTCGTCTACGTCATCTGGCAGCGGTAAACCGAAATCGCTTAATGTGAATCTATGTATTTCTAATATTTCTTGAATTTTTCTTAAACAATTATTTTGCGCTACTTTTTCGGAATTGTGCAATAAATAATCCTCTATCAAATACTCTTTAAATTTTTCCCACAAAGCTACGGCATTGATGGACGTGTGGAAACAAATTAAATATGCAAATAATTCTCTTAATTGTCTCGGAAATTTATTTATCACTGCCTCACCTAAACAATTTTCGCATTCTTTATCATTTGCTAAAAGACTTAATGCGCGGGCAGCTTCTTGGTATGTGTTATACAACTTACCATCTACGGTACGCAAGTCTTCGAAACTTGTAGCCCCTTTCGCGTGTACTAATATTAAACGTAGATGGAACCTTTCTATATCTCTGGGACTGACGGAAATCATTCGGCCTATTGGTGGTTTTGACTCGCGTTGCCTAGCCTTCCAAGCGTTATTAACAAATACATAATATTTTGGAATTTGCATATAAACATACTGCCGAGCATTTACATCTGTGCTATTTAGAATAAACCACGCAGTTAAAGTTGTATTTTTTTTCGCTGCCCGTTCTACTGCTTTTTTCTCTTGACCATTAACGAAAAATACCGCCTGTTGGTATTTCAAATGAACAGCTAACTCAAATATTGTATGTGATTTATCGTGTAAGGGATATTCCAGTAGCCTCCAACAACATTCTGGAGCAGAAACATACCTCGCATCTAAATAACCGTTGATTTCATCCCATTGAATTACTTTATCTTTATCTGGTTGACCTAATTTAATACTTGCGCAGTCATGACCCTTACACAGATAATCGCAAATATATTTAACACTTTTAACCGAAGAGCATATTTCGATATTAATATGAGCTTTATACTTTTTTAGCAAATATGGATTGTAAGGTACTATCCATCTGTTATCTATTGTATATTTTACTAAACCGTTTTTCCAGAGAATATATATCTTTGCATTATTATCTGGCCTTTTGTAAAGAGGATAACCGTTAATATTTTCGTGTGTTTCGTTTCGAAATTCTTTAGGGTATCTTTTTGTGCATTTATTTTCATTCATGCAAGGTGAATATTTATTTAATATACCGCAGGGACCGTGGGTCATGTGCGTTCGAACTAATTGATACAACTCTGGTTCATTGTCTTCATCTGGAATTTCGGCGCTTACAATTTCGTCTATTTCATCTTTGTTACGGATTTTACTATCGCTATCTAATGTCAACAACAAATGCATATGTGGTAACCCACGTTTTTGGAATTCTATTACAAAAATAAAGGCTACGACTTTTCCAAAAATATCATCGTGAAGAATTTCATTCATCAAACTTTTAATTTTTCCGTTGAAAACTCGCGCTACTATATCTGGCCGATCTGCAGAACTTTGACCTTCGCGTAACTGTTCAATTATTTCAGGCCATTTTGGATTACACGTTACTGTTATGAACAAATCAGGTCGGCAGAATTCTCTAACAATTGACATAGCGTTCTGATACATTTTTAACATAAAACGACTGCCACCTTGGAATGTGGATGGTAAAATAACCATTGTGCCCGCCTTACCGCCCTCATTATCTGCTAAATTATTTACATGGTCCATTAACCCATTATACAGCTCTACTCTGAGGGTAGGCTGATTTAATCTAATATAAGTCAATCTTTCAGCCTCGACTTTCACATATGCATCTACAATGTACTGCTGAGTTAGCTTTCCGGCTTCTAAACACGGATTAAATGTATCTCTAATTGCTAATCTATTCATGTAAAATTGTAGCATGCTTTGTTTTTTAATACCGTCGGCATGCTTTAGGTTCATGTTCCAGCCACATTCACCGCGAGGAAAAAGTATGGGATATGTCATGGGGTCGCAGTTTTCGCTGAATTGATTAATTCTAACAGAACCGCCTGCTCTTGGGTGAACACAAATGTCTCTATCTATTGGTGGCTCTCCGTCATTTGATGTAAAAACTACAGCCACTTCATTACATGTTGGTACATTATACCTACGCTTATCTTTTCGTCTGTCACTAACTATCCACAAATTAATTTCTGGCACTGACTGATTATTAATATTTGCCCTAGCTATTTCTCTTTGCTCTACTTCTTTTAACATCATGTACGCTTGAGAATACGGATTAATTTCTCTAATAATATCATCTAACTGCCCCATTATATTTGGTTTACACTGTTTATTGTATTCTACATTCATTCTTTTCTCTAACGCTTCCGCAGAATTTATAATGTATAACTGCGCATATTTTTCAACATTATTATTAGTTGGATATAAGGAACTGGCTGAATCATGATCAATTTGACCATGTATTCGGAAACAATATGGTCCTCTGCCCGGAGGTATTGAAATTTAGCCCCAAAGGAAGCAAAAGCTAACGCACTATTGTACTGTCTAATATTATCTTTAAAATTTCTACTGTCCGCGTTATTATTGATCATTAGACTTTTTATGTATTCCGGAAACTCGCCTAATTGATCTGCGTTTAACTTGCCTTTACGGCAGCAGTGTGTGAATTTGCCGTCCGAGGGCTTCTCATACGCGAAGTTTTTGGATGAACAGTAAGTGCACAGTGCAGACATTGGACCCAACGAATGCGGTTCAATTTGCATTCCTATACCTTTGCTAGCTAATCTAACTTTATCATTAACTTTATTTTTGCGTGTCTTTATTTTATTTTTATTTATTACATTATTTTTTAACAAACGCTCTTCTTTCTGTTCCGGTGTTTCTGTTTCAACTACTTTTTTAAAATTATCTTTTAACATATTTAAACGCCGTACTTTATGTTCAGGGCTTTCTATTTCTATAGATTTTTTTAAATTAGTTTTTAACTTATTTAAACGATTTTCTCTTTGTTCCGGTGTTTCTGTTTCAATTGTATTTTTAAAATTATTTTTTAACCTATTTAAACGATTTTCTCTTTGTTCCGGTGTTTCTGTTTCAATTGTATTTTTAAAATTATTTTTTAACCTATTTAAACGATTTTCTCTCTGTTCGGGTGTTTCTGTTTCTATTGAAATTTTAAAATTATTTTTTAAAGTATTTAAACGATTTTCTCTCTGTTCGGGAGTTTCTGTTTCTATTGAAGTTTTTAAATTATTTTTTAACCTATTTAAACGATTTTCTCTTTGTTCCGGTGTTTCTGTTTCAATTGTATTTTTAAAATTATTTTTTAACCTATTTAAACGATTTTCTCTCTGTTCGGGTGTTTCTGTTTCTATTGAAATTTTAAAATTATTTTTTAAAGTATTTAAACGATTTTCTCTCTGTTCGGGAGTTTCTGTTTCTATTGAAGTTTTTAAATTATTTTTTAACCTATTTAAACGTTTTTCTTTTTGTTCATGTGTTTCTATTTGAATCATATTTTGAAAGTTATCTTTTAATCTAATTAAGCGATTTGTTTTTTGTTCAGGTGTTTCATTTTTAATGTATTCTTTGAAATTAAATTTTAATTTATTTAACCTATTTGTTTGTTGATCAAGTGTTTCATTAGCTAAAATTTTTAATTTATTTTCTGTATTTAATTTTAGACGTTTGGACCGTTCTTCAGCTGTTTCATTCTCTTTACGCTTTAAATGATTTTCTCTTAATTTCTGCTGTCGTGTTATCGGAAATAATACTAAATTACGTGTTCGAAACAAATTTAAAGTATGTGACCTAAGCTTATTGATATCATAATTTTCCTGTTCCGGATTGCGGTTAAATATGATACTCGTACAAAACGCAATTGCAAACAACCCACAATCAAAAGTGTTGGTCTGCTGCTGAACCCGGACAAATCTAACTGTTGGTCTATAAGGAAACAGTCTTTCTAAATATAAACTGGCATTTGAATTTAAACATTGAGAATTCATGCTGTCGTAAATAATTATCTCTGAACCGTCATAGTACGCGGTAAGCCAATGACCAATACTACCGGTATTTGCACCTGGTACGAATAAAATTTGTAAGTGTTTAGTTCCTTGTTGAACTGGAATGATACGGTCCGGAGCATTTACATACACTGTAGGCTGAGGGTTGAACTCAGTCATAGAACGGACTAAAGAAAAGAAAAAGTCTATGTGTACGTCTTCTAAGTACCCTGCAGGATTTAGAAACGTGTTAATATCCTGGACTATTAACTGAATCTGATAGTTTACTGTCCTAATTCCTACATTAGCCGTTTGATTACTTGTATGTACATTATTGATATTATTGTCCGCTACTGAAATGACAGATATACTCCTACAACCTGATTGAACCTGACTATTAATAAAGTTTTCTTCTATATTTCCCGTATTATCATTTTTATTATTTTTTGCCGCATTTTTCTCGTTGTTTTGCTTGCGCTTAAGACGTTTAATTCTATCTTTACTTGGCATTTTGTTATGTACTTAAAAATTATACAAAACTTACAATTTTTGAGTGTGTTGTTCTTTTCAATATTTATAATTACCAATAATTACGTCAGGCCTTCGATTATAAGTCGATCAGGTTCTTTTCTGTTAGGATAATGAAATCTTGCACTCTTTCTCTTACTCTGCTGCAGTCAAGTTGTAAACCTACAGTAAAATTAATATTTAAAATATATGTATAGCATTATAAAAAATTAGTACGAAATAAATGTGTATTTGTATTATTAGATTGCTAAATTACTAAATACTGCAAACTATGTACAATGTCTAGGCCGTGAATCTGCTCTCGTCATAATCGAGCGGCAATTACACAACGTGAAATATAATAATATATTTGAGATTGTCCATGTAGTGAACAAACTATAACCGCGCAATTTAAACAACTGTCATCTGTTGTGTTCTTATGTGTAGTTTGTAAGATAATGATATATTTCCCGTTAATTATTAATTAAATGCATATTCATATAAAAATATGTTTATAATTTAATAGTGGATGTATTTAAGACATGGTATCATGGTTGGACTACAAGAAATTTGCGGATAGTTTACATTGTGTGTTTTATTTGTAAATAAATAAAATTTAAATAAAAATGTTGTTTTCGGTAAATATAGGGTGTTCCAGTTAAGTGTGCCACCATTGCTATCTCGAGAACTATAAGAGCTACGAGGTTGTTTAAATTAGCGAGAACCACCATTTTACAAGAACAACATAATGGGCAAAAAAAACCACTCCATATCTTGAGAACCATTGGTTTAAAAAAATATTTGTTTGGCTTATGTTAATAGACTTGTAAAATGGTGATTCCTTGCTAAGTTAACCAACCTGGTAGTTCTTATAGTTTTTAAGATAGCAATGGTGGCACGCTTAAATGGAACAGCCTGTATATTTTAAAGATTTTTCACAAAAAATACATTCATAGATTTCTAATTATATATAACAATAAAATAGTCAACTTTTCGCAATTTTAATTTTTTTTTGGATGTAACAGAAACGTCTGCTACATTTTAAAATTCTCAGAATAAAAAATTTGCGAGATAAAAGTACTGTTACTAAGACCCAAGAATCAACCACTTAATAAATTTATTTTTTAAATAATTTTGTACCTTTCCTACCCTATATGTTAATAAAAAAAACATGCATTCTTGCATATTAAGCTAAAATAGATTTTATACGGACATATACATAACGAAACATAAGTACACAACAGATGAAAGTTATTTAAATTGAAAGGTTATGTGATTTGTTCACCATTACCAAAATTTCAAACCGAAAAATAAATATGTAATTCCCGCTCCATTTTGACGTCACGCTTTCACGGCCTATTAGAGATAGTGTACTGATTATAAATTTAAAGTAAATTACTTATACTTAAATAGAAGATGAACTCTCAAAAACTGTAGGTTGGACTAACTCGCAATTAGTTATAACACGCGGCCCACCAGAGACGATGAAATACCCGCCTAAATATTTTTTTAATTTGTGCAATAAATAATTTAGCATATTTTGGAGCATACTTCAGCTAAATAAAAATAATGGAGACACATCTTTTGTAGGTTTACGGAAAACCGGTTAAAAACTACTGGCGCCGGGTAAACCAGAAAAATATAGAATTTAATAAGAAATAAAATAATATAAAAAAAATCTGGTGTGTCCAACACAATACCTCCCGCCAATTTAGTAATATATTCTATATAAGTTTTTCAATACATTTAATTTGTAGTTTTAAAATTAGTTGGTTATTGCAGTTCAGAATATTTTTAATTTATTTCATACCTAAAATTTCCTTCATAAATTTTGTATCACCAATATGACAGCTATTTTTGACGTTACTAAAACCGAAACTGAACTTACTTTGATTCACGCATGCAAATACATTCCTAATATATTTCTTCCATCTTTTTAAATTTTAAAATAAAATTACTTAATTTTTTACTTATTTTATCTTTTACACTTACTTACATCAAATTTGACATCATATGTCAAATTTTGTGAACATATGAACAACTCATCTGTTTTATCGAAATTCCTCAGCCTAAACGATATGTAAAATTATTATAATTTATATATTTTTTTTCTATCTAGCTAGAAGTTATATATAAACGTAATTATGCAGATCGGTAGAAAATTAAAAAATCTTTGAATTTATAATAACGAAATTTGCGAAAATATGGTATTTAGAGGTATTTTTTAGGAAAAACGGTTTAAAGCTTCAAGTAAAGTACTACTGCCGGTTAACCAATTGTAGTCAAAATCTAATCAGTTCATCATATTAGAACAGAACTCTTAAATACCAAATATTATATTTTTACATGTATCGTATTGGAGTTATCGTGGACGAAAAATCGTCACAGACACACACACAGACACACACACACACACATACAGACATCACGCTAAAAATAGTAAAATCGTATTCTAGGGACCCTAATTCGTGCTCATATCTTGAAAACTCACACTCGAGAAATCTGACCAAAAACAATACCTCCCTTATCTATATACTGATAGGCGGGAGATAAAAAATAATGAAATCACAAATTAAAATTTCTATTAGCTTGGTTGTAAATTACATTTTTCTAATTGTAAATTGCGAACTTGCAAGTTGATTTTTCGAGGGTTGTAAAAGATATAAAATATTTCTCACCTTAGATTTGAATTTAGCGGCACACTAAACGGGATTTATTTTATTGTGACTACTGCAGCTCTGATCAAAGATAATGAATATTAATTCGCAATATAAATATATTGTAACAAAGCACAATAAATGAAATTACTCTACACACAGGTGAAGAAGCAATATTCTTGATAAACAAATTTTGTTTTCTATGGTGTCCCTGATCTCAAATTAGTATTTCCGAAATGTCGGTAAATGTGAAATTATTAATACCGACACCGTACATACCGATAAATACAAAAATTAAATTATTAAAAATTCGAAAATAATAAATTTTAAATAATAATTTATTGATAATGTTATAACACAAATATACTTTTAATTTAAATGAGAATTTTACTTTAAAACGAAATGAACGTGTTATATACAATAACGAAATAATTATAATACTTACTTTTAGCGTCACAGATGCAAGGTTTGTTGTTCGAATCTTTAACTTCCATTCTAATTGATCATAAGATAAGGGCGAACTTTTGAGCGAAAACTGATACTCTGGCATTAGTGCTTATATTCCAAATGCAACCGTTTTCAAATGGTTGCAACATGAACTTCTTCACTGATTCATACTAATAACGTAATAACATAATAACTGTTAATAAAATACAACGTATTGGTAGAGATTAATTGCACTAAAATGTATACTTACATGAAATACATTCAAAATTTGTGTATAATCATTCATATTGTATTTTTGTTAAAATAAACTGCAACTATTGTTCAGTGTACCTACATTATTATTAATTTTCACATTCATAGCTGTAAAATGAAAATTACAAATTAAAAAAAACATTAGAGGAAGGTCTTTATTGCAGTTACTGTAACTCCAATAAAGACTTTCTTCATATTAACAACCAGTCGATAAACCAATCCTGCATTAAAAACATATTTATCATAAAACGTATTTTATTAAATTTATTTTAAATTCTACTTCGTTCGTTTGATTGTAATTATTTTTTAATAAAAATAAAAATAGTACATCCCCTCCAGCTTGTATTATTTTTTTCATAATAAAGATGTTTTAGGACAACACAATCTGTTATGTACATACATTCATTCGGAGTTAAAACATATCTTCTGCTACTTACAGGTTTTGTTAACAGATTGCAGGAAATTAATACCACGTATTGTTTGTCTAGTATTGTGAAAGATTTTAGCTCAGAATTTAAAATTTCCGATAGTCAGTTATCCCACTTACTTGTTGATTTTAAGTCAAAATCTTCTAATGATATCATGTACTTTTTTATTATAATTATTTAATTTTTTATGGCCTGTCTAATTTAAAATGAAGTACAGTACTCAGGATAGTACTACAAAACACCTATAATAAATAACTTGTTATTCAATATAATAGGAATTTATTTGTAACTTACTATTTCTAATACGTTTGCAAAGTATATTCCGGCTTACAATTATAGGTGTACTTGTCATTTTGCAAATACAATAAACAACAAAGTGCTGGCAAGACTTTTAAGTAAATTATGAAGTTCTGACACATAACATGTTTTGACAAATGATTTAATTTCTTCGAACTTGTCGTTCACTAAATAAAATAGAGGGTTGAAACGCATATGAATCAAAAGAAGAACACCGGCTCAAAAAATGCGCGTTATTTGAATTATTCTTATAACTCTCTTGTATATAAAGAACAGAATGTCAATTAATTGAATTATTTTCTGAAAAATAATGTTTCTGCTTTTGCAGGAATAATAAATTGTACTCTTTCGTCTTTCATATTCTTTAGTACTGCTTATTTCCAATCTTTTGTATATTTCTTTCCTTTTTATATCTTTCTCTACATTTCTAAAACATACATATATCATTTTATATTTATTTCAATAATAAATAATAAGTACAAACCAACATATGTTCTGAGTATTGTATCAAGTTGCAAAATTTCTAGTATAAATTTATGTTATAACCAATTATAACAAACGTTAAATGTCAGAAAATTTTAATTGTGCCATATACAATTTCTACAATAATAATACATATTTTGCTCAATATTATAAAGTACGGATACATAGTTCAGTTAATAATATCTTTGTCCATTTTCAAAATTATTGTACTTTAATATTCGTACTTTACACTTGTCAAAATTACCTACTTCATCACACATTTGGCAACATTTGACTTTTGACATTGGAAACGTCAAAATTTATATTAATTAAATATTGTAGCGAACCCAGGGTCGCGGCGCGGGCGGCGGCGCGGGCGGCGACCGCTAGCGAACAGGTCAAAACACGTCCGTTCGGTCCCTATTGTTCTGATCGGGGTCGGCGAATATTCGAGAAATTAAAAGGTCAAAGAATATTCGAGAATGAAGCGTTTTAATATAAATACCCCAAGCAAAAGATCGCGAGGACAGTCTTGTGTTAATACGTGTAGTGTACAGATGGTGATATAAATAAATAGACAGTGATATAAATAGTGTTGAAATAAATATTGCGTAGTTCTACTTGTTTAAATAAATTATCTTAGTGTTTAAGTCTTTAGTAATAATAATTAGTTCTTAAATTAGTGTTTATATTTGTTAATTCTTAGTGTTAGTTATTTTTATTTATTCTTTATAATTCATATTTCTTTTTTATTAAACATAGTTATATAAATATTAGTGTTTTAATCAATTTTACACTTCACCTAAATAAATAAAACGTTACAATTGGTGTCAGGTGTGAGGGTTAATAAACTGTGAAGTGTAAATAAAAATAAATAAAATGGCTAAATTAAGTGAATTAAAAGTGACCGATCTCAAGAGAGAGCTGGAAGACCGAGAGTTAGAGACATCGGGATCCAAGGCTGTTCTGCAACTTCGTCTACGGCAAGCTTTAGTAGAAGCTGGTGAAAATCCAGATGAGTTTGTATTCGAAATTGCGGGTGGTTTCACCGATTTTGTTAAAATTCTAAAAGAAACTTCTAGAACATTAGAAGATAAATTGGAACAAAAATTAGAGGAAAGTTCTAGAAAATCTGAAGAAAATTCTCGATCATTGAAAGAAGAACTGATGGAAAATTCTAGAAAATCTGAAGAGAATTTAAAAGAACAAATGAAAGAAAATTCTAGAACTTTAGAAGACAAATTAATAGAAAATTCTAACAGTTTAGAAAAAAAATTGGAAGAAAAATTAACAGAAAATTCTAGAATATTGAAAGAAGAGTTAATGGAAAATTCTAGAACTTTGGAAGAAAAACTAAACGAACAACTGAAAGAAAGTTCTAGAAATTTAGAAGAGAAATTAGAAGAAAAAATAGAAGAAAACTTGAAAAATCTGAAAGATGAATACGACATGAGGATTTTAGAATTACAGAAAAATGTCTCCAAAATAACGTCACCAGCGGTTTCAAATCCTGATATAGTAAAGATGGATGAGATTGCAGTGAATTAGGTCACCCGCAAAGGCTCTGCAGAAAACAACAGAAGAAAGCAGAACCAAGAAAGAATGAAAAGGAGTCGGGAAACTAAGCCGGGTTGATGCGAAGGGGCAATCGTCGACCCATAAACCAGTAGCCCCAAAATCTATTAGTTATGTCGCATCCATCCATCATCAAGCTAACAGCATCTATGTAGACGGCTCTATCGACAGAAGGCCGTTTAAAATGTTGTTGGATACGGGTGCGACAAAAACAATAATCAGACCCGACGTAGCAAGAGAAATATGCAGAAAACACCTACTTCCAACAAAGTGGCAGATACGCACAGCCACCGGAGAACAAGCTACCGCATCTGGAGAAATAGATCTGAGCATCACTGTTGGAAAAACGTGCATTAAACATCGTGTGCTGGTAGCTGATGTAGAAGATGAATTCATTCTCGGCATGGACATTATGAAAAAGCATGGATTTAAACTTGACCTGAAGAATGGAGTGATTATGGTCAATGATGAAGAATTGGTATTAAATCCACGAGACGACAATGCTATACGAGTACTAATAACGGAAGATGTAACCCTCCCAGAACGAAGTGAATCAATCGTGGAAGCACAGCTAGAGGGTAGCTTCTGTGAGGGAAACATTGTCATGCTCCAGCCGAAAAACGATGATGCCAAAACTGGGACTGGAGTTGTAATTGGAAAAGCCTTGCTCAAAACCGACAAGGTTATCCCAGTTCGAGTAATGAACATAAATTTTTATCCCGTTATACTGAAGAAAGGGACTATAGTAGGAGAATGCTCAACGGTATCATCGATTATTCGAACTGTAAAGGCCAAAGACAACACATCCTGCGAAGTTCCAGACATTCTAATCAAAGAGCTGTCATCATCGTTCCAGGACTTGACTGCCGACCAGAAAACCAAGGCTAAGAACTTAATTGGGACCTTTCAAGATGTGTTCCAATTTGACAAGAAGGACAAAGGACGAACCAATGTAGTCCATCATAAAATAGACACCGGAGACGCAAGACCCATCCGCCAAACAGCAAGAAGATTACCACTGGCGAAGCGGGAAGAAGCAGAAGAAATTATAGAGGATATGAGAACGGAAGGTGTGATTGAACCTTCAAACAGTCCATGGGCTTCACCAGTAGTGCTAGTGAAGAAGAAGGATGGCTCTACAAGATTTTGCGTCGATTATCGTCAACTTAACAACGTGACGAAGAAGGATAGCTACCCGCTACCCCGAATAGACGATACTCTGGACACATTGGCAGGATCAAAGATTTTCTCTACTCTTGATCTAAAGAGCGGATACTGGCAAGTGGATTTAGACCCAAGAGACAAAGAAAAGACGGCGTTTACCATCGGTACCGGTCTTTGGCAATTTACTGTTATGCCATTTGGGCTCTGCAATGCCCCTGCAACGTTTGAACGGCTTATGGAAACCGTGTTGGCTGGACTGTCGTGGAAAACATGTTTGGTCTATCTCGACGATATTATTGTGGTAGGAAAAACGTTCGAGGACCACATGAAGAACTTGGCAGAGGTTTTCCAAAGATTGAGACAGGCTAACCTGAAACTCAGTCCAAAGAAGTGTCACTTATTTCAAAAAGAAGTGCATTATCTTGGACACGTAGTTTCTGGTAAGGGCATTGCAGTTGACCCGGAGAAAATAAGGGCTGTGAGTGACTGGCCAGTACCGAGAGATAAACATGAGTTGAGAAGTTTCCTTGGTCTCTGTACATACTACCGACGTTATGTACCTGGATTTGCCAACATAGCGAAGCCATTGACAAGGCTTACTGAAGAAGGCAGAAAATTTATCTGGGAGATGGACTGTCAAGCTGCGTTCAAACAACTTAAATATTCCTTGACAAGCGCACCTGTCCTAAGTTATCCTTTACCAGAAGGAGAATTCGTTTTAGATACAGATGCCAGCAACGTTGGAATTGGTGGCGTTCTTTCCCAGATACAAGACGGACAAGAGAAGGTTATTGCCTATTTTAGTAAGACCTTGTCAAAACCAGAGAGGAATTATTGCGTCACCAGAAAAGAACTTTTGGCTGTCGTGAAATCTGTGGAACACTTCTACAAATATTTATACGGTAGAAGATTTCTTATAAGAACTGACCACGCTGCTCTCAAATGGCTGCTACAATTTAAGAATCCTGAAGGTCAGGCAGCTAGATGGATTGAAAGATTGCAAGAATATAACTTTGTTATTGAGCATCGAGCAGGTACAAGCCATCGTAATGCTGACGCATTATCAAGAAGACCTTGCCTAGATGAATGCAAGCACTGCAGTCGCCTAGAGGAAAAACTCTCTACCATCGCTAGAACAACAGTAGTGAATGATAGTTGGCAAACAGAAGACCTTCGCAAGGACCAAGAGAATGACTCGGACTTAAAAATCATACTGGATTGGAAACGTGGAGATAGCAGACCAGTTTGGGAAGATGTTGCACGACACTCACAAAGTGTAAAATCGTACTGGGCGCAGTGGGACTCTATTGTTGTTGAAGAGGGCCTCCTGAAACGTGTCATAGAGAATACTGAAGGTACTGAGAGTAGAACTCAGCTGATAATCCCTAGAAATAGAGTACCGGAAGTATTGGAGGAGATCCACGACGGATCTGGACATTTTGGAGTAAATAAAACCCTCGAAAAATTGCGCCAACGATTTTATTGGGTAAATTGCAAAGAAGATGTTAAAGAGTGGTGCAAGAAATGTGTGGTCTGCGCGGGAAGTAACGGGCCACATAGGAAAAGAAGAGCTCCAATGCGCCAATATAACGTTGGAAGTCCTTTTGAACGCATTGCGATTGACGTGGCCGGACCATTCCCCGAAACTGATGATGGAAATAAATACATAGTAGTAGTAATGGACTACTTTACTAAGTGGGTCGAAGCCTATCCATTACCCAACCAGGAAGCCGTAACGGTCGCTGAAGTCTTGGTAAAAGAATGCATCTGCCGATTTGGAGTACCGCGAGAGATACATTCCGACCAAGGAAGGAATTTCGAGTCTGCTCTGTTCCAAAATATCTGTAAGATATTAGGAATAAAGAAAACCAGAACTACTGCATTACACCCGCAGTCTGATGGCATGGTTGAACGGATGAATAGAACAATAAATCGGTATTTGTCAAAGGTAGTCTCTAACCATCAACGAGACTGGGACCGACATCTTCATCTGTTCTTGTTGGCTTACCGTTCATCCGTGCATGAAACAACAGGGCAGACGCCAGCAAACATCTTATTCGGGCGGGAGTTGCGCTTACCATGCGACCTGGTATTTGGCAGTAAACCCGGTGAAGATCTAGCCGGGGAGGACTATGTAACGGACTTACGGAGAAGAATGAATGACATCCATGAACAAGTCCGTACAAACATTCAAGGTGCCAGCGATCGGATGAAAGACCAGTACGATGTCAAGGCTGAAAAAGGTGGTTATCAACCTGGGAATTTGGTGTGGCTGTACAATCCACAAAGACGTCGTGGCTTATCACCGAAGCTGCAAAAGAATTGGGAAGGTCCCTACGAGATCGTAAAAAGAATAAATGATGTGGTCTACAGAATTAGGAAAACACCTAATGGAAAGCCGAGAGTAGTCCACTTCAATCGGTTAGCCCCTTTCGCTGGTGATAATTTTGACGATCATCGTGGAGCGACGGTACGCCGGGTTGTAGCTGAGGAAGCCACATTTGATGACTTCATGGAAAGCCATTCCACTGGTCACAAGGCACGATATGGCGTGACAAGAGAAGAACAACGAGATCTGTTCACCGTGTCCCCAGAGTATTCCCTCGCACATTGTGTAGTGAAAGACATTAAAATGTCCCGCGGCATCGCTTCAGTTTTTAAAAGAAAATTTGGACGAGTACAAGAACTGGCCAACCAACGTCCAACTGTCGGAAAAACGCTACAACTGAAGGATGATAACGTAGAAAACAAGCGGTACATTTACTATCTCGTTACGAAACAATACTCACATCAGAAGCCGTCATACCGCAATTTATGGGACTCGCTGTGCGACATGAAGGACCATCTGTTGGAAAACGACATCATGAAACTGGCAGTACCGAAGATAGGCTGTGGACTAGATGGTTTGGATTGGAGGATTGTTAGAAGCATGTTAGAAACAGTCTTCCGCTTTACCGGAGTGGAAATTATAGTCTGCAGCTTCAACTCTACCGGCCAAGAAGAGCTCAAACGGACCGTCGACTGTTACTTCTTCAAGACTTCCAGATGCACCAAGGGTGATGCATGCAGATTTCGTCATAACGAACTGTTCCGGGACGAAACAGTCTTAAGGAGGGGGCAATGTAGCGAACCCAGGGTCGCGGCGCGGGCGGCGGCGCGGGCGGCGACCGCTAGCGCACAGGTCAAAACACGTCCGTTCGGTCCCTATTGTTCTGATCGGGGTCGGCGAATATTCGAGAAATTAAAAGGTCAAAGAATATTCGAGAATGAAGCGTTTTAATATAAATACTCCAAGCAAAAGATCGCGAGGACAGTCTTGTGTTAATACGTGTAGTGTACAGATGGTGATATAAATAAATAGACAATGATATAAATAGTGTTGAAATAAATATTGCGTAGTTCTACTTGTTTAAATAAATTATCTTAGTGTTTAAGTCTTTAGTAATAATAATTAGTTCTTAAATTAGTGTTTATATTTGTTAATTCTTAGTGTTAGTTATTTTTATTTATTCTTTATAATTCATATTTCTTTTTTATTAAACATAGTTATATAAATATTAGTGTTTTAATCAATTTTACACTTCACCTAAATAAATAAAACGTTACAATATGTTATGTTTTAAACTTAAATTAGTTGTAACACATTTGCTCAAGTCTATTATTCATGAAATTGTTTTTAAATCTTTGATATCAATGTTCTATTAAAAGATATAATCATTTAAAATTCATAGGCAGATTGTCAAAAGTGACGGATGACGGCGTGATTCTTCTTAAAGTTAGACATGGCCTCTGAGATCCATTGTTTCAAGGCAGCATTTGTGCAAAGTTTTAATTTTTTACACGAAAACTACTAATAGTAAAAATATAAGACACCCAAAAGGCACCAGATCTCATTAGCCCCCACATATTAAAAAAAAAATTATAACAATCACTTGCATGGTTCAGGCTGTAGGCGATTACAAAAGTTACTCGATGCTCGTGATCAATCTATAGATAGATATATAGATAGATATATAGATAGATATATAGATAGTGAATCTAATCGTTTAGTATATGGACTAGCGAATTCTCGGCTGCGCCGAGCATTCCCTAGAGCTCCGCTGTCAGTGCAAAAAACAAATGCCGATCGATATGAAACAATTATTTCATATTTGCACGTCAGGCCTCACTGAGACCTTTCATTAGATTGCAAACACGATATACTTCTAATAATTTTTTGCAAAAAACAAAAGTCGATCGACATGAAACATTTTTATCATATCTACACGCTAGCCCAAACCCAGACTTTTCATTTGATACCAAACACTATATACTTGTGACAACCTTTTGCAAAAAACAAAAGCCGATCGACATTGACCATTTTCGTTAATTCTGCACACCGGCCTTCATTGTAACCTTTTATTGGATACCAAACACCACACACTTCTGGCAACTTTTTGCAAAAAACATATACCGATCGACATAGCACATTTTTTGTCAATTCTCTACGCTAGCCCTCTCTGAGACCTTTCATTTGATACCAAACACGACATACTTCTGACAACTTTTTGCATAAAACAAAAGCTGATCGACATGGAACATTTTTGTCAATTCTGCACGCTAGCCCTCAACGAGACTTTTCATTTGATACCAAACACCACACACTTCTGACAACTTTTTGCAAAAAACAAATACCGATCGACATAGCACATTTTTATCAATTCTGCACGCTAGCCCTCTCCGAGACTTTTCATTTGATATCAAACACAAAATACTTCTGACAACTTTTTGCAAAAAACAAAAACCGATCGACATAGTACATTTTTGTCAATTCTGCAGGCTAGCCCTCTCTGAGACCTTTCATTTGATACCAAACACGACATACTTCTGACAACTTTTTACATAAAACAAAAGCCGATCGACATGAAACATTTTTGTCAATTCTGCACGCTAGCCCTCTCCGAGACCTTTCATTTGATATCAAACACGACATACTTCTGACAACTTTTTGCAAAAAACAAAAGCCGATCGACATGGAACATTTTTGTCAATTCTGCACGCTAGCCCTCAACGAGACCTTTCATTTGAGACCAAACTCGACATATCTTTGAGAAATTTTTGCAAAAACAAAAGCCGATCAATATTGACCTTTTTTCTTAATTCTACACGCCTGCCCTTATCGAGCCTTTTTATTTGATACCAAACACCACATACTTCTCACAACATTTTCCAAAAAACAAAAGCCGTTCGATATAGAACATTTTTGTTCATTCTGCACGCTAGCCCTCATCGTGACCTAGCCAAATATAACATTCACTGTCTTCAGTAACCTTTCATTTAGGAATATTTGTTCTTTGTTTAGTTACTTTATTAAACATTTGGCAACATTGACTTTTGTAATTCGAAAATACCCAAACACGACATTTTTCTGACAACATTATGCAAAAAACAAATTCTAATCTACATAGGACACTTTTGTCATTCGTGCACACCAGTCCGTATTGTGTCGTTTCCTTAAAACCCAAGGACGACCTACTTCTAACAACTTTTTACGGAAAACAAATGCAGATCGACATGACACATTTTTTTTGTCATTTTAAAACTGGCCCTTATGGTTTCCTTTCTTTTGATAACAAACACAGCAAAGTATTCAATTTATTTTATTTAGGAATATTTGACTTTTATTTAGTTACTTTATAATTTGGCAACACTGTTTGTATTAAAAAATAGTAGTTAATTTTTAAATTTATAAATTAATATTGGCAACCCTAATACAACTGCCACCGTCTTCAGTGAAGTTAGTTTAGGAATATTTGGTTTTAATTTAGTTACTTCATCACACATTTGGCAACATTGACTTTTGACATTGGAAACGTCAAAATTTATATTAATTAAATACGTTATGTTTTAAACTTAAATTAGTTGTAACACATTTGCTCAAGTCTATTATTCATGAAATTGTTTTTAAATCTTTGATATCAATGTTCAATTAAAAGATATAATCATTTAAAATTCATAGGCAGATTGTCAAAAGTGACGGATGACGGCGTGATTCTTCTTAAAGTTAGACATGGCCTCTGGGATCCATTGTTTCAAGGCAGCATTTGTGCAAAGTTTTAATTTTTTACACGAAAACTACTAATAGTAAAAATATAAGACACCCAAAAGGCACCAGATCTCATTAGCCCCCACATATTAAAAAAAAATTTATAACAATCACTTGCATGGTTCAGGCTGTAGGCGATTACAAAAGTTACTCGATGCTCGTGATGAATCTATAGATAGATAGATAGTGAATCTAATCGTTTAGTATATAGGACTAGCGAATTCTCGGCTACGCCGAGCATTCCCTAGAGCTCCGCTGTCAGTGCATAAAACAAAAGTCGATCGACATGAAACATTTTTATCATATCTACACGCTAGCCCACACCGAGACTTTTCATTTGATACCAAACACTATATACTTGTGACAACCTTTTGCAAAAAACAAAAGCCGATCAACATTGACCATTTTCGTTAATTCTGCACAGCAGCCTTCATTGTAACCTTTTATTTGATACCAAACACCACACACTTCTGGCAACTTCTTTCAAAAAACAAAAACCGATCGACATAGCACATTTTTTGTCAATTCTGCACGCTAGCCCTCTCCGAGACCTTTCATTTGATACCAAACACGACATACTTCTGACAACTTTTTGCATAAAACAAAAGCCGATCGACATGGAACATTTTTGTCAATTCTGCACGCTAGCCCTCAACGAGACTTTTCATTTGATACCAAATACCACACACTCCTGACAACTTTTTGCAAAAAACAAAAACCGATCGACATAGCACATTTTTGTCAATTCTGCTCGCTACTTCTCAACAAGACGTTTCATTTGAGACCAAACTCGACATACTTTTGAGAACTTTTTGCAGAAAACAAAAGCCGATCGGAATGGAACATTTCTGTCAATTCTGCACGCTAGCCTTCTCCGAGACCTTTCATTTGATACCAAACACGACATACTTCTGACAACTTTTTGCATAAAACAAAAGCCGATCGATATGGAACTTTTTTGTTAATTCTACACGCCAGCCCTTATCGAGCCTTTTCATTTGATTCCAAACACCACATACTTCTCACAACTTTTTCCAAAAAACAAAAGCCGTTCGATATATAACATTTTTGTTTATTTTGCACGCTAGCCCTCATCGTGACCTAACCTAATATAACATTCACTGTCTTCAGTAACGTTCATTTGGGAATATTTGTTCTTTGTTTAGTTACTTTGTTAAACATTTGGCAATATTGACTTATGTAATTTGAAAATACCCAAACACGACATTTTTCTGACAACATTTTCCAAAAAACAAATTCTAATCTACGTAGAACATTTTTGTCATTCATGCACACCAGTCCGTATTGGGTCGTTTCCTTAAAACCCAAGGACGACCTACTACTAACAACTTTTTACGAAAAACAAATGCAGATTGACATGACATATTTTTTTTGTCATTTTAAAACTGGCCGTTATGGTTTCCTTTCTTTTGATAACAAACACAGTAAAGTATTCAATTTATTTTATTTACGAATATTTGATTTTTATTTAGTTTCTTTATAATTTGGCAACACTGTTTATATTAAAAAATAGTAGTTAATTTTTAAATTTATAAATTAATATTGTCAACCCTAATACAACTGCCACCGTTTTCAGTACAGTTAGGTTAGGAATATTTGGTTTTCATTTAGTTACTTCATCACACATTTGGCAACATTAACTTTTGACATTGGAATCGTCAAAATTTATATTAATTAAATACGTTATGTTTTAAACTTAAATTAGTTGTAACACATTTGCTCAAGTCTATTATTCATGATACTGTTTTTAAATCTTTGATATCAATGTTCTATTAAAAGATATAATCATTTAAACTTCATAGGCAGATTGTCAAAAGTGACGGATGACGGCGTGATTCTTCTTAAAGTTAGACATGGCCTCTGGGATCCATTGTTTCAAGGCAGCATTTATGCAAACTTTTAATTTTTTACACGAAAACTACTAATAGTAAAAATATGAGACACCCAAAAGGCACCAGATCTCATTAGCCCCCACATGTTAAAAAAAAATTATAACAATCACTTGCATGGTTCAGGCTGTAGGCGATTACAAAAGTTACTCGATGCTCGTGATGAATCTATAGATAGATATATAGATATATAGTGAATCTAATCGTTTAGTATATAGGACTAGTGAATTCTCGGCTACGCCGAGCATTCCCTAGAGCTCCGCTGTCAGTGCAAAAAACAAATGCCAATCGATATGAAACAATTATTTCATATTTCTACGTCAGGCCTCACCGAGACCTTTCATTAGATTGTAAACACAATATACTTCTAATAATTTTTTGCAAAAAACAGAAGCCGGGCGACATGAAACATTTTTGTCATTTATGTACCCTAACTCTCACCGAGACCTTTCATTTGATACCATACACGACATACTTGTGACAACTTTCAGCATAAAACAAAAGTCGATTGACATAAAACTTTTTTGCAATTTCTACAAGCTAGCTGACACTGAAATCTTTCATTTGATACCAAACTCGACATATTTTCATTTTTTTTTTGCCAAAAACAAAAGACGATGAACATTTACCATTTTTGTTAATTCTGCACACCAGCCCTTATCGAGATCTTTCATTTGATACCAAACACCACACACTTCTGACAACTTCTTGCAAAAAACAAAAACCGATCGACATAGCACATATTTTTCAATTCTGCATGCTAGCCTTGAACAAGAAGTTTCTTTTGAGACCAAACTCGGCATACCTTTGAGAACTTTTGCAGAAAACAAAAGCCGATCGGAATGGAACATTTTTGTCAATTCTGCACGCTAGCCCTTACCGAGACCTTTCATTTGAGACCAAACACAACATACTTCTGACATTTTTTTTCATAAAATAAAAGTCAATCGACATGGAAACTTTTTGCAATTTCTACAGGCTAGCCGACACTAGTGTGTATAAAGTAATTATAGCTTTATACTCACTGCTGACACCAAGATCTCTCATTTGATACCAAACACTATAAACTTTTGACAATTTTTTGTAAAAAGAAAAGCAGACCGACATGGAACATTTTTTTCAATTCTGCATGCTAGCCCTCTACGAGACCATTCATTTGAGACCAAATTCGACATATTTGAGAACTTTTCGCAAAAAACAAAAGCCGATCAACATTGCGCAATTTTGTTAATTTTTCACGCAAATCCTCATGGAGACCTTAATTTTGATACCAAACACCACATACTTCTGACAATTATTTGCGAAAAACGAAAGCCGATTGACATGGCACATTTTTGTCAATTCTGTACGCTAACCCTCAACCAGACGTTTTGTTTGAGACCAAACTCGACATATTTTGAGAACTTCTTGCAGAAAACAAAAGCCGATCGGAATATAACATTTTTGTCAATTCTGCATGCTAGCCCTCAACGAGACTTTTCGTGTGAGACCAAACTCGACATACTTCCAAAAACTTTTTGCAAAAAACAAAAGCCGATCAACATTAACCAATTTTGTCAATTCTGCACACCAGCCCTTATCGAGCTCTTTCATTTGATACCAAACATCACACACTTCTGATAACTTTTTGCGAAAAACATAAACCGATCGACATAGCACATTTTTGTCCATTCTGCACGCCAGCCCTCAACAAGACGTTTCATTTGAGACCAAACTCGAAATACCTTTGAGAACTTTTGCAAAAAACAAAAGCCGATCAACATTAACCATTTTTGTTAATTCTGCACGCCAGCCTTTATCGAAACCTTTCATTTGACACCAAACACCACACACTTCTGACACCTTTTTGCAAAAAACAAAAACCGATCGACGTAGCACATTTTTGTCAATTCTGCACGCTAGCCAACAACGAAACGTTTCATTTGAGACCAAACTCGAAATACATTTGAGAACTTTTGCAGAAAGCAAAAGTCGATCGGAATGGAACAGTTTTGTCAATTCTCCTCTCTAGCCCTCAATGAGACCTTTCATTTGAGATCAAACTCGAAATACCTTAGAGAATTTTTTGCAGAAAACAAAAGCCGATCGGAATAGAACAGTTTTGTCAATTCTCCTCGCTAGCCATCAATGTGACCTTTCATTTGAGACCAAACACGACGTATCTTTGAGAGAGTTTTGCAAAAAACAAAAGCCGATCAACATTGACCATTTTTGATAATTCTACACGCCAGCCCTTATCGAGCCCTTTTATTTGATACTAAACACCACATACTTCTCACAACTTTTTCCAAACACGACATTTTTTTGACAACATTTTGCAAAAAACAAATTCTAATCTTTGTAGAACATTTTTGTCATTCGTGCACACCCGTCCACAGTGTCTTGTTACCTTAAAACCCAAGGACGACCTACTTCTAAGAACTTTTTACGAAAAAGAAATGCAGATCGGCACGACACATTGTTTTTGTCATTTCAAAACCGGCCCTTATAGTTTTCTTTCTTTTGATATCAAACAAAGCAAAGTGTTCAATTTATTTTATAATTTGGCAACACTGTTTGTATTAAAAATAGTAGTTAATTTTTAAATATATAAATTAATATTGTCAATCCTAATACAACTGCCACCGTCTTTAGTGAAGTTAGTATAGGAATATTTGGTTTTAATTTAGTTACTTCATCACACATTTGGCAACATTGACTTTTGACATTGGAAACGTCAAAATTTATATTAATTAAATACGTTATGTTATAAACTTAAAATATTGGTAAAACCTTTGCTCAAGACTGTTATTCATGATACTGTTTTCAAATCTTGGATATCAATGTTCTATTAAAAGATATAATCATCTAAAGTTCATAGACAGATTGTCAAAAGTGACGGATGACAGCGTGATTCTTCTTAAATTTAGACATGGCCTCTGGGATCCATTGTTTCAAGGTACCAATTTTGCACAATTTTAATTTTTTTTACACGAAAACCACTCACAGTAAAAATATGAGACCACAAAAGGATCGTAATTCACATTATTCCCTATAATCTAAAAAGAAAATTACATCAATCCCTTGTATGGTTCAGGCTGTAGGCCTTTACAAAATTTACTCGATCTTCGTGATGAATCTATAGAGAGAAAGTGAATCTAATCGTTTAGTATATAGGATATTAAAGAGCAAATAAACTCAAATTTCGTAATTCTATTGGCTAAAGATTTTGCCATGTTTTTACTAGTATTATCAAATTTTTTACAATTTTCACTATATATTTCATACAAACTATCATAAATTTCTCCAAGCTGATGCCTCAAAGGATTAATAGCATCGATTCTACTAGACCATCTAGTGTCACAGAGAGGCTTTAAAGTTAAATTTTTTAGTATTTTTTTAGGATAAACCAACGGTTTGTCGAAGCTGAAAAATAATTGTACAATTCTTAAATAATTGAAGAAAAAAATTTGAAGTACATGCTTTTACTGCATCGTTGACAATGAGATTTAGCGAAAGGTTGCAGCAAGGCACAAAAAATGCTCTCGGATTGATGTCTAAAATTTTTTTCTGCATATCATTATGTTTGTCACGCATGTTTGCCCCATTATCATACCCTTGACCGCTTAAATCATATATGTTTAAGCCAGCTTCTTCTAATGTTTTTAAAAGAAAAAGAGTTAACCCTTCACCACTTGTGTCAAAAATTGGACAAAAAGTTAAAAAATGTTCTTCTACGCGAACTTTTGGGTTGTCAGTACTTATACTTGTATTTACAAATCTAATACAAACAGAAATTTGTTCTTGATGACTGCTGTCAGGAGTACAGTCTAAAATGATCGAAAAATATTTAGCATTTCTAACCATATTTAAAATAATTTTTTTTAAATTCTTGCCAATTAAGTCAATAATCTCATTTTGAATTTTATTTCCCAGGTAATGAGACATTCTTTTTTCGGTATTCATTTTTATTCTATTAGTATGTTCCATCATAACTGGATCAAATTTTGAAATCATCTCAATACATTTTAGAAAATTTCCGTTATTTTTCGTGTACAATGTATTGTGTGAACCACGAAGTGCTAAATTTTGTTGAGCAAGAAACTGTATTGTGTATACTATTCTTTCAATGACTGCATGCCAATATTTAGTTTCTGTTTTCATTAATTTTTGAATATCTGCATCTATAGTTTTGTTCATGTTTAACCGCCGACAAAAATTCGACCATTTTTGAGAATTATCGAAATGTAATTTATTTTTTCATGTATATTTAAAGATTCAGTTAAATATTGCCAATCATTACAGCCATTATGGTCACTAAATTTATTAGTTTTTTTCTTACTGAATATTTTGCAACAGAAACAAAATACTGATTTTTTTTCTTTTGAATATAAAAGCCAACCTCGTTGAATTGTTTCATTATTGGGTAAAATCCTGGCAAAATAGCGATTGGAAAATCTTCGTCCCGTATTGCCTTTCAGATATAATGTTGTTTTGTTGCGGTATTTATTTGGTCCATTTTCTATTAAAATCTCTATTTGTTCATTTGTTAATGTAGTCGGCCAAATACCCGGATCATTAGAAAGGTCTATTTTTTCATGTGCCTCCTCAACAATTTTCTCGTCAAATTTTTCAGTAGATTTAACTTTTGAATTTTTATCTTTAGGTGAATCAGCAATTAGGGCAGAACCTGATGATGATGGAATACTTCTATGGTTCTGGAGATGTATGAAAATATTTTGTAATTTTTTCATAATTTTTTTTAGGTTTTCTTCACGTTTTCTTTTATTTATCAAATTTTGTTAGCCACATAGTTTTTTCTTCTTCTTTTCTTCTTGCGACATCTAAAATTTTATGAATATGTCACATATGAATAAATAATTACTATTTAATTTAAGGTCACTGTTGACGGAAGCTATTGAAATGTACGTAAGTATTATTGTTAGAAATAAATATACTCAAATAAGGAACATATAACATTTATCACAATTCAAAAATTGGGTTACTATTTTTAATACTGAATATCAAGTTGTTGCTAGTGAATTTATTATTATAAAGATAATTTTTACTTGCCCTTTTTCGTCTTTACAGCGCTTTACTAAAACTAAAACTTCGTTAAAAAATTCCTACGTTAATAACTTCTACAAGCAATCACGGATATGTAGATAATGAATGTACAGGCGCTAGTGCCTGCAAACAGGGGCTGGTGGCTAGGAACCCCACAGTTACAAATGCACAGTTCACGGAATTGGTGCGCATACTATAATTAATTTTTCCTGTACGCTATAAATGTAGCCTAAACATCTGATAAAATATTTAACACCAAGCAATTATACTTAACCAAAAATAAAAAAGAAAGCCGCTAAATATATTTTTATGAATAATATTATTTATTCCTACATATTTTATATATATTTTTATGTCATCTTTACGGCGCCTTCGAACCATGGCGCCTACGTGCATTGCACGTTTTGCACATACGGTAGGAACGGCCCTGATAGGAATGACAGCCTTTTCAAATTTTTGAAAAATCGATTTTTATCGATTAATCGAAAATCGTCAACTCTTTAAAACGTAGACAAAAATTGAAAAGTCGAAAAAGTAGAAATAATTAAAAAAGTCGAAATATAAAAAAAGTTAAAAAAATTGAGAAGTCGGAAAAGTCGAAATTATGAAACGTAAAAATTCGAAAAAACAGAAATATTAAAAAAGTTAAAATATCATAAAAGTCTGAAAAATCGAGTAGGTAGTCGATATAGTCGACAAAACGTAACAATTCAATAAATATTAATTTGTTAAATACGGTCCATTTCTTATGCTTGCTTCAAGTAATGATTTTAATTTCGAATAATTTATGATATCTCACTACTAAGCTACCCAACCCGCCCTAAAAGGTTGCAAACCCTGCATAAGACAGTTTCAAATAACGCTTCCTACAATATACAGGCCTGAGATAAAATTACAATGCTGTTAATTATATAATCTCTTTATATAATCATTATTACAATTAGTGAGTTAAGGGGCTATTGCACCGAGCAAGAAAAGTGTAAAAACGCATAATTTTCTGGAACCTCCTGTTCAAATTTGAATAAATATTTTTAACTGCAACTAAAGCAGGAAGCTAATTAAAGGTTCAATAAAGTGCGGTACGAAGAGATTTTTCAATTTTTTTTATTTATAAACAATTATATTTACGTCCAAAAATAGGTCATTTTTAAAATGTTATTATTCAAAAAGTATACAAATAATTGATATTTTCTCTTCGTAGCGCACTTTTCCCATCCTTTATTTATCTTTCTGCCAAATTTCTTTACTGAATGTGCAGCGGTGCTTGCACAGGAAGTTCTGGAAAATTATGCTTTTTTCTATAATTTTAACTCTATACACTAGCGCCACTCTGGTTGTGAGCGCTGTTGAACTAACTGTGGATATAAGGGCTCCTCCCCTTGTATTATTCTAAGAATTTTATTTTACTGTATAGCAAGGGGTGATATTAATATTGTTTTGGACTACGGCATGAAACTACAAAAATGTACCTTTAGAAAAGATAAGTTTCTGTACAAAACTATTCAAATTGGATTAAAAAAAAAAAATGTAATTGTAAGGACAAAGAATGTTAATTAAAAGAATCTAGAAAGTTATTTTTCTGTATTTTATATTTTTCATAAACAATGTTACTAACGCCCAAAAATTGGTCATTTTTAAAACATATAGTTATTCAAAAGCTACACAAATTCCTAACTGATATATTCTCTTCGTGAACCTAAGTAGTTTCTTCCTAAAAATGGTGTTGTTTCTTAAACCTTGTTATTCAAAAACTACATATATACCCATTTGATAAATTTTCTGCCAAATTTCGCCAATATTGCTGGTTTCATTTAGATTGTATTCTAGCACTACTTTATTTGTGAACTGCAGTAATTCCTGATAAAGGCAAAAGGCTAGTCAAATAGTACAGTAGAAATCGCTAAAATCGCAAACTAACAGCTAGTTCTCATTTTTTAATATATGTTGTTAGGACCACTACCAGTAGTGTATATCCAAGTTTCAGGGCCGTAACCAGAAATAAATTTCAGGGGGGGGGGTTTTAAATTTAAAAAAATGTGTTACTTATATTATATTTTATTGAACATTTAACTTAGTACAATATTTATTCTACGATCTTTTTCAATTGCAAATCAATCAATTATTTCTTCAGGATCTAAGTAGATATCTCTATGTATGCTCATACGAGCCAAACCGAATAAAATTTCGTGGGGGGGGTTTGAACCCCGAAACCCCCCCCTGGGTACGGCCTTGCCAAGTTTGCAGCTTCGAAAGACCTGTGCCAACTTCGGAGCATTCGAAAAACTGCAAAATTTTCGCAATTGTTTCGGTATTTTCACTATATCTCCCAAACTATGCTTTTTTCATGAAACATCTTATTTATGTTTTTGAAGTAGATTAAATTTGCTACTATTTAAGTCCAGAACCAGCTCTGAAGGCTCAATAGTTACCAAGATACAACCCTCCACAAATTGGCAAATTCTTCCAAAAAAGTGAAGTTTTAAGGTTTGGTCATTTTTTGATCCCGAATTCGGGTAAAATAATTATTTTATGCGTAACGTTTCAGGGAGAGTTTTCCTTTCAAATTACCGTCAAGCCATTGTGAGGTCTCAACACAGCAAATTAGCGAAAAATGCAGTTTTCTCATTTTTTGGATTTTTTAACATTATGAGGAAACTATCAGGTCTACAGATGTTGTTCTATGCTTAAATTAAAGCTAATTACATTCGCTACAACAACTCTCCCTGAAACTTTACCCGTCAAATGAGTATTTTCCCCGATTTCGGGGTCAAAAATTGACCAAATCTTAAAACTTCACTCAAAAAATTGCCAATTTTTAGAGGGCTGTATCTTGGTAACTATAGGGCCTATAGAGCTGATTCTTGCCTTAAATTGTCTAAAATTTAATCTACTTTAAAAACACAAATAAGACGTTTCATGAAAAAACACATAGTTTAGGAGATATAGTGAAAATATTGAAACAAGTGCGAAAATTTCGCGGTTTTTCGAGGGCTACAGGTCTTTCGAAGCTGCAAACTTGGATGGAAGTGGTCCTAACAACATATTAAAAAATCAAAACTAGCCGTTAGTTTGCGAATTTAATTTACCTACTAAATGACTGGGCTAGGAGGATATTTTAAGAATTTGTTTTCCCTCCGATTGAAAGGGGTATTTGATTTTACATTTCTAGTCTTGTTTATTCTTTTTATGCGACTAATCGTGATTATTATAGCCGCTCTTGCGTATTTCGTTGTTTTATATTTTTTTTCGTTTGTTTATTTTTGTTGTTGTTTGTAAAATTATTATTGTTACTGCTTTTATTGTTGTTTTTGTTATTTTTGGTATAGGTGTTATACCTTTAACTGAATTTATTTATTATTTGAATCATTGGTAAGAACAAAAAATAAAAATAAAAATTATTATCTAACTATTATTTTATTGTGAATATAATATTATTCTAGTAACTTCTTTAACAAAACAATGGGAAAAAAGTGCAATGACAAACGTTTAAAATTGTCTTCTAAGAGGAAAAGAACTAAAAATCGCTGTAAAGTACTTTCAAATAAACGATTACTACCAGTAATATCCACAAAACCTAGTCAGCAAAATTTTAAGTACGAAACATTATCACCTCTTGTGTCTCCGAAAAAAGTTATTTGCAACAGAGAACAACACTGAAAATCATTCCATTTCAGTTACTACGGAAGAAGTACGTAACAACATTTTAAATGAACCTATTTCATTATCTTCTGGTACATCCATGAATAACAGTATTGACAACCGAAGAATTGTTAACATTTCACATTTTTTTGGAAATTAAAAAGATTTAAACATTTGAATTTGTTCAGGTACGGAATAGAATTTTTTAGTGAAAGTCGGCAAGTAAATTTACGATCCACGATTTACGAGAGGTCAAGTAATAAGAAATTTCATTAAACAATACTTTTGGTATTTTTCTGTTCAGTGGTATTTTTATTTACTCCAGATTATCAATATTCGTGAATAAACATTATCATTACTAGTATTATTATTAACCTGTCGATATGTATTACCATTATTGTAAAATTTTGTAATAATTAGTGATGTGTTATTTTATATTTAATTAGTACATGATTATTTCATACTGAAACAATACCAAAACGACTTGTTGCAGGTGGAACATTAAAATTCTAGGTAATAATAATGTATTCGTATACAATGAATATCATTGGTCGTCAATAACAAGCAAGGGTGAAGATGAACCCTCCCACTTCAAGCACGTGTTGCTACCCCCTGCATACCGACCCCGCGCGCAAAATTTTGTATCTGAGCGCTATACGCTCTTAATCTTGTAATAATTTAAAATTACATTTTGTATGATTCTAATTATAAAGAAATATTCAGGAATCTATTGAAAATATTTTAATATTATAAAAGTTTAAGGGTAAAACGTCGAGATAGTTATTTGATAACAAAAGTCCACAGTATAATTAGTGAAAAAAGTCGACGATAAAAAAGGTGATATTATCGAAAGTTTCAATTCAATTAATCGATACTATGCTTTTAAAGAATCGACCGATAGACTTTTTTAAAACGTCGACTTAAATCGATATATCGACTTTTTTACCAGCCCTACTCTGAGGGAATAATGTTTTGATTTATTTTGATTTTTAACTGCTAAAAAATTATTATTTTTAACTGAGTATGTTGCCTGACATATGTAAGCAAAAATGGGGGCTGTATCAACGTAACAGCTAATAATTATTTACATATTTCTAATTCTAAATCAAAATATTTTGCATGCAAGATCTTCACATCGTGATTTTTACAACGACGAAAAAGTGTGTGTTTTTGGAGACTTCATCAGTCCTGCCACTACTGATTCAATAACAGTCAAACTTGCTTTTTGGTATCGACATCCAATCCAAGTTACTTCTTTCGGAGGTGAACGTGCACCCTTCAATCCCAGCATATTATATTACCGATCATTACCGAGTGGAGAAAAAATACAACGATAATGGTTGTTTTATTCTACAGAACTAAAAAAGTTTTTTGTGCAAGCTGTATGGCGTTTGGAAGAGCTAAAAGACGCACGGATTCAAAAACATTCGTTGAAGGATGTACTGTCGACGTGAAACATTTATATGTACGTGGAACGTTACGAACAATCGGATTATCATCAAGATTCTGTATCCGCGGCCCTTCAAAACAGCAAAAAATGCTGATATTGAAATACTAATAAACCGTGACCTTACAAATCGACGTATTATAGAAATAGAAAATCGGCGCCTGATTGTAGAGCGTTTAATAGACATCATTCTATTTATTGGTCGTCAGGGTATAGCATATAGGGGTAAAGATGAATCTGCCTATAGCTTAAATACAAGAGGTAACCATGGAAACTTCCTTCAGTTGGTATTATTGATTTCTAAAGACGAAGTTATACTCTACACACATACTCATCAATGTATTGCTGAAAGAGAAAAACGAAAACAGGAGAGCGACAAATAGGGAAGAGAAGCATCATTATCATTTTTGTCAAAATCATTTATAAATAGAATGATCCGGATTATTGGCTCAGTCGGACCGGAAGTACTTATAAATGATCTGAAGGAATCGATTCGTTTCAGCCTTATGGTAGATAGTACACAAGACGTCGCTATGATGGATCAACTTGCAGTTTGTGTGCGGTATGTTTTAAGAGGAAAAATTCAAGAAAGATTATTGACAGTAGTAACATTAGATGATACGAGTGGGAAGGGTACATACGATATGCTTCATTCAGTTTTCAGTGAATTCAGCATTTCGTTCTTAAAAGTAGTAGCCTGTTCGTTTGATGGGGCAGCAAATATGAAGGGAATATATAACGGACTTCAAGCTCATTTAAAAGAGAAAAACCCCAGTCTGATTTATACACACTGTATGTCTCATGTTTAAAATTTGGTTGTCAGTGATTCTACAGCCAGTTGTACTATAATTGAAGATTTACTAGGATTAGTCGAAGAATCGACTGTGTTTTTACATACTTCGCATAAACGAATGCGCGTGTGGGAAGCAACACAACAAAAACGACACTCAGCTCATTCAAAACTTCATTGATTAAAGAAGATTGGAGCTACGCGATGGTCAAGCAAATATAATGCTCTTGCCGCCATAATTGACTATAACGAAACTGAAAAATCTGCTAGTAAATTTATCATTTTTTATTGGAAGTAAAGAACGGTGAATTCGACAATAAAGGCACGTTTTTAGCGAATACATTTTTAGAAAAATGGAGCAAATTTGAAAATTTATTAGTTGCAATTATTATTATAGACTTGCTTGAAATAACATCGCCAGCTTCAATATACTTACAGTCTAAGTCATTAGACTATGTAAAAGCGTGGCACATTATACAAACTTTACTCTAACAGATAAAATCAAAAAGAACGGAAGATCATTTTTTGAAACTAGTTAACAAACGCCGAAATTATAAAGAATGTATGCAACGTCATTTCGAGGACGAACCGGCAATCAATTTCACAAATGATTTTAAACCTAAGCGAGTATCTTTAAAAACAAAGTTTCACGATGACAAAGCCGAAGAAGAAGCTGCAGATATATCTCCACTTCAAAAATTTAAAGCAGTGTATTATGAAGTTTTGGACACAGCTAGTATCAGTATTTCCGAACGGTTTATTTCAAACAAAGAACTTTTATTTGATTGCTCCTGGTTTGACCCTAAAAAATTTAGCGAAATTTCAACACTTGACATAGACGATTTTCCCAATGAAGCTTTATCTACCATTTCCAATCTAATTAATGTACCTGGGATAAGTATGATTAAGGAATTGAAACAATTCGCCAGTCAATATAAAAGTTTTATAGTTACTTGGAGGAAAAGTGGACGTGTTAACGATACCAATAGGGATCGAGATGACATCAACTCTAAAGATGAAAGTAATTTTGTGGACGACGAAGATCTCTTCTGATCATGATATTGAAACCATCAGGCAAAAATTACATAATTGTGAAAAGGAAAAATGTTCGTTGTGTTTACCATGTGCGTTATGTGTTCTACATGAACTCGTCTAGTCGGGACTTTTTGATAATATATATGTAGCGTATAATTTTATCATGTCTATTCCATGTACACAAGTTACGTGTAAAAGAGTATTTTCAAAGTTAAAAATTCTTAAACATAGATTGAGGTCATTATTACAGTAATCGCTTTTAAATCCTTTGATCCTTATGTATGTAGAAAACGATTTATTTCAAAATATATCCAAAAAAATTATAATTGATAAAATAGGCATGTCTTCCAATCTATTGAAAAGTAAGTTGATTATATAAATATTGTCGTGATCCCTTCGAATATTTGCTAATGTTTGTATTTATTAATGTATATAAAAAATATAACCTTTAAAAAAACACAATAATTACTTAATTTAAAACCATTATTGTTTCATTAAAAATATTTTTCTGAAGCCGAGAATAGGGGCCCGGAAATCTGAACCGCCACATATAGAAATATGTGCCAGTCCGACACTGTTTAAAGAAACGCAATAGTGTTGCAAACAGAGTCAAAGATGTTCTCAGTTTTAAACAGCTGATTGGGAATATAAAACTATCAATATTAGGCGAAGCAAAACATATTTCAATTGAAATATTGGAAACTGGTACTAACAAACTCCAACTCAAGGCCCCATGATATGGGTGCCAAAAATATGCAAGGAAGTAGCAGTGTTGAGCGCACAGCGCGGGCTCTCGGCTAGGCTCAGGGAAACAGGGCCGGAGTAAACGTAATTTATACAATGAAGTATTATAAAAATTAGAATAAATATTTTCAAACATCCTTTGGCGCCACTCTAACAAAAGAACAATGCATGGACTGAGACAACTTTATGTCGTCCTGAACGGTTTGTATACTTGTATACTAGTGTATACTTTGAAACCGTGTCCGGATCTATTAAATTCCTACCAGTTTCGTCGCCGCTAGGTATGTGTTTGCTATATTTTCATACAAACATTTTTGGTTGTCACAATGATATCATACTTTATTCAATATGACCGAATAGTTGGCTAACAATTGTAAATTTAAACAATACACAACTGTCAGAAATTATTTCTGATCGCTTTGACTGTGTGCTCTTAGGGCCGGTAGAACCATGTGCTTATGGGCCGGTCTTTACTATTCAGACCAACTATAAAAATATAAACAAGGGCCATCTGACAAAACAGAGCGCCCTATAAACAAAAGATTTTGGAACAATGGCATGCTGACTCAGAAATAAACAATAAAACTCAAATCAACAGGCACATAATCACAATTGTAATTGGCAACCAATCTCAGTCTGGATAAGTGTGTATAATAAACTATTGGGACAACATTGTATTTCAATGTACTCTTTATATAATTGTTAAATGGGTAAAATTGTTTCTCTATCTGAGGTTTTGGCTGTGGTTTCCTTCAGGTTATTAAGGTGAATACCGAAGAGCTAGTTTTCAAGAATTTTTTCGATTTCGACAATAAATGCATAAGGCCAGATATTTTTTCTGTCTTTTGGAGTGAATATTATTTTTTTTTTATCTACATCAACTTTATAATTATATTTTTGACAATATTTTATTAACTATTTCATTCCCAACACATTTGAACTAAACTTTCAACAAGACTGTCAGGATATTTGTTATATGTATAAAACTACATAATGTCTACATTTATGATACTGCATAGACTATAATAAGCACATTCTCTCCAAAATTTTGAGTTTTAAACTTGTTAAAGAAATAAAAGAAATTGAAGTGCCACCTCTTACTAATTCCATTAGATTTCAAATCACGCTTCACAAATATTCCCAAAGACCTGGTATTGTTAACTATAGCAGAAAAATGGGAACATATCCAAGATTATACTAACATTTCTTTAGAAAATTTCTAGAAATTAGTTGAACTAATTTTTGATAGTAGTTGTTTTCAATTTAACAATAAAATATATAAACAAACTTTTAGATGTGCTTTGGGTAATCTTGCGTCAGTAATTTTTGCTAATTTAGTAATGACAAAAGCCTTAAATAATACTTTATATATACTTTATCTATTAAAATTGAATATTTAAAATTATATCTAAATGATATTTTTGCAATTATACCACAAAATTCTGTAAATTTAGAAGAACAGGTAACTAATGGTAAATTATGTTTTCTGGACATATTGCTAATGAAGGTAGTACTTTGATTTCTGATTTCTACAGGAAACAAGGTCAGGTAGAATTTTAAATTTTAATTCGGCACATCCTATTAGACAAAAAATTGACACTATTAAAACCTTGAAATACCCATACACTAATCTATTCCATGAATCTTTCATAGCTGAAAATATTAAAAATTTACACATTAAATTAATTAAAAATGGTTTTCCAATCCAAGTTCATAATATTTTATCACAAAATAAAAAAGAACCTAATGTCAAATACTTCAATATTCCCTACATTAAAAAATTATCTGAAAAATTGAGTAATATTTTTAAAAATTGTAACATAAACCTTGTATTTTACCATATGAGAAAATTAACAGAATTTTTTTCCAAATTGAAAGATCAAACTCCTTTCGATTTACAAACTAACTTTATATATGGAATTAAGTGTAACTATTATAATTTTAAATACATAGGTCAGATCAAAAAATGGTTAAAGAAAAGAATTCACAATCTTAAAAACGAGTGTTTAAATCATTATAAAAAAAAATGATAATACAGCTTTATCTTATCATCATTCGGACATCATTTTAAATTTGATAGAGTAAAAGTCTTTGACAAAGAATTTAATTATAAAAATAAAAATGCTACACATCTTCAAATCAGAACACTGTGAATTTCATAAGAGATGTTCAATTTTTATATCTATATTTTACAATAACATTATTCTTGAATTTAGTTACTTTCAATAGATCAAGTTTCTATCAGTTCTGTGTTCACACGAGACTTAGTATAATAAAGTCAGTCCGTGATCTTTCTCTCGACAATGTACTTCGTATAAAATTCAATAAACTTAAAATGTTAATTTTAATGTGCGTAATTCTAATTTTTTTACATTGTTAACTGTATTTTTGACTACATTGTACTATAGTTCCCTAAATTGTAATCATTTTGTAAGAACATTTATGAGTCTCTGAGGATGACTATAATATAGTTGAAACATTAGTCATTAGTAAATTGATTTCTTTTGATTCCTATCAAAATTCCGAAAAATCCTAAATCAACATTATTGGACACAAATACATTTCACTTTAGGATCAATCTTATTAACTCCTATGATTTTTAAGTTGTTCCATATTTTATTGGAATTAATTATATTATTATTTATGTTATAACTTCCATATGTCAAGCTGTTTTGTATTCAGCCTGTAGGTATATAAACGCGATATCCCTAAGTTGATACTCATATCATCAATTTCTGTTGCCAGAATTTTTAAACTTTTATTTTGCATCTTTGTCATATACCCATGTAAGGCTTTATTCGCTATCTCATCATCCTGTGGATATATATGCTATCTACGGCGTTGCCAAGTTATTCCGTTTATTCCCTAAAAAAGACCAAATACACGCATTGCTTTATAAAAACGTACTGAAGTTATTTTAATAGTAAAAATTAAGATTTTTTTTCTTTACAACTGTTACCATACTCTATGTTATGACATATGTTTTTCTAAATGTAATTATACAGGGTGTTCAATAAAGTGAATCAAATTTACTTAATTTCAAATGTCTAAAACTCATCATTTTCAAATGTAACTCCCTATATTTTATAATTTAGTTGATTATCTTTTTGTATTAACTTCAAATGTTATTAGGGGTATTTTATATCTAAAACCAATAACTTTAGAGTTTTTAACAATTTCAAATTTTTCTAAAAATTAAATTACAAAAGATTTTTAATGTAACCACAATTTTCACAGAAACATTTTTTCAGACAGTTTATAAGTGAGTAATTTACTCTTCGCATATATTTCGATCGTCAGATTCAAAACATTTACGAATACTAATCTAGTGTTGTAAAATCCGGAGATCTAGCGGGCCAATTTCTTGGACCATCTCTTCCAAACCATCTATTAAGAAATTCTTCAATTAAATAAATCCTAACTCGAAGACTGTTGTGAGTATGTGAACCATCATGTTAGAACCACAATCTCCGGTAAATATCCATGGTATACTACACTTAACTTTTAATTGAATAAATAATTTTAGAAAAAAATGGTAAAAATCTCCGAAATTATTGGTTTTAGGCATTTTAATAATATATGAAGATAATACAAAAAGCATTGACTGAAAACGTTGCACAAGCTACCCAATAATACTATTCTATTTGAAGAACTTCTTTGTTATCAAAAACAAGAACCTACATTAGTCTGAGAGATTTAAATCGTAAGATAAGTCTTCATAATTGTAAAAAATATCAAAAGTTACGACTTGCAAAGTAAAATAATAAAATGTACTGTTTTATGATTGTAATGTGTAATATTGAATGTAGCGTTAAAACCTTAAAATATTTTTTGTATACTTTTTATATTAATTTATATTTACTTCCTCTCAATTCCATTGTTTTTATTTCAATAATGTTTTTGTATACCTATATAACAGGTACGGTCGCCCAAGGCGAAATCTAGTACCTGACATACAAGGGTTTTAATTTATATGTTTTAATAAATAGACAATATTTGGGTTTTAGTTCTGTAAAAATTTTATTAATTACAACGTTTCGACAGCTCAGGGCTGCCTTTACAGAACTGAAACCCAAATATTGTCTATTTATTAATAATGAGTTCTGAAAGCTTCTTTCAATTATATGTTTTACTTGCCTCAAAAGTAATCCACGAATTATATTAACAACTTTTACACGAGACAAGGGTAACGACAGTCGCTGCCACCACTATCACTATATTTAAAATTATGCCGTGATAGAAGCAGACACGGGAATGTAAATAATGATAACAGACGCGATTTACTATATGGTTAAATTGGTGCAGGGTATTAATATTAGAACTATAGAGTTTTACTTACACGTTGTGCTACCACGTCACAAAGACAGGGGTTGGAATAGAATGAGCTGAATCAAGCACGATATTCCAACAATAACAAAATTATATAAATTTTAATAATCAACCGCGATCAAAAACACTTATATAATTCAAATAAACTACAACGTGTAACTTGATTCTATATAAACTCTAAATTCTTACTTTTCTAATTTACAAACAATTTTGAATTTTTTTTACATCGATCTACAAATTAATACACACAGAATATAATAAAAACTACTTACAAATTTTCACCACGATGAGAGAGCCTTTACATACAGTAAAACAACTAATTGGTTATTTCACTAAAAATTACCAAGGTATATCTGACGATCAGTCAAGACATCCACAACAGTCGATGATCACAACAAGACAGAGAGATTTCAAACTTCGGAGCACCATTTAATGGTAAAAATGTAGAAGTTCTCAACCTATGTTTATCCGGCTCTTCTCATCCCCTAAGTATAAACTATGCTAAAAATAACCCAACTATTGATGTCCACCGAAAGCATCACATCGGAAAACGGACAGTTATTTATTTGAAGACAAGCGTGAAGGCGCAAAAAGTGCGTCCTCAACCATAAATCTGTCCATTTCGTAACATCTGGAGTACTGCAACACTAAAAATTTATTAAAATGCACAGCCGCTAAGCGACCGTGTTACAACTATCTGTTACCATTTATGTAGCAGCGTTTGAGAAAATTAAGCCTAAAACTTATGTTTTATTAAACTTTCGTTTTACATAAAATATTAAGATTAAAAATAGTCTATGTTATTCTTCAATTTTCTACCAATCGATCGACATCTAAATAATCCATAAGTGCTAAGCACGATAGAATACCGACGAGCTAAGTAAATTTTCCGGTATTGGTGGATATTCTTGCGACCCGCGTGACGTTAGGAGGAGCTAGGCATAATCCCTTACTATACGAGAATTATGGGCAGGACAACCATCATGTTGGAACCATATTCTCGTCAAATTCAATTTTCTAGTTCCGGATCCACATTTTCGACTAGAAGTTCCATGTAGCTTTCCACGTTTAAATTATTTATAAAAAAAAGGACCAATGGCGCTCAAATCTTACATACCAGCCCACACATCTACCCTTTCTGGACTCTGGGTAGGGTATGGTCGGTTACATTTAAATGCAAATTTTGTTGAGTCCAAAGCCTACGGTTATGAGAGTACAAGTGCATTCGTCCATAAAACAAATAGTTTTTTTTCTTCAAACGTCATAAAAGTGACATCTTTTGTGAGATGATTGATAAGGTTGAAGTTTAATTTCTTCGTTGCTGGGGGGTGCCGGTTGTTACGTGTTGAACGTTTTCTCATTTAGTTAAATAACACACCACTTCATAATTAATTAAACAATTTATTAAAAACAAAAATGATGCTTTACAACACGTAAACTAAAAATAGAAATGGAAATTGACAATAGTAAGATGACAAAATATGTTGTGTGTGATTCACTAGGTAGTTCGTAAGATCAATCTTAACACTCGTGTTGACACTCGTTCTGAGACCCGTCTTGACACACTATTTTTGATGCACAATTTAAAGTTAGGGTAAACTCAATTTTTTCCCACTCAAACCTATATTTGCCAATCAAAAGTGGGCATAATTGAGGGTGGTAAGTTCGTGGGTGGAACGACAGAAAAATTCCCAGAACAGATGGTGAAACCCAAACGTCTACACTTAAAACATATTATAGGAAAAACTGATTTGGTTTATTGAGACTGTCGCCTGGGAGATTACCCTGTCGCGCCAACGTGCCAAATAAGCTAATTTGTCTAACAATGACATTCTTAGTATGACAATAAATACAAAATTCTAAATAATACAATAAACTAATAAAGTTGGAATTTGTCTTTGGAATGTGAGCGAACACCGGTAATAAAAGTAAAATAAATACGTATACATAAGAACTTTGTAGAATCAGCCAATAAGAAAAAACTTGTACAATAGAAACCTGTAATGTCACTATAGAACTAGATAACGTAAGAATAACGTTACTAAAAATTAACAACTGACAGATAATACACAATTTGAACGTCATGTAGTAATTTATTCTTTAAAATATCTACGTTTGAAGAAAAAATAGCATGTCATTCAGAGTAAAAGTATTTTTCGTGCCAAAGTCGTCGTGCAGACTTTCACGCTGGTCACACAAAGTATTACTTTCACTCTTAATAACACAATATACTATTATGAATTGTCTGTCATTACTTGCGGTAATAGATCTTGTTGGCAATGGTACTTGAATCGAATATACTTTCATTTCTCTAAAATGTTATGCTCAGTTTCATAGCTGATATTTAGTTGTACGGCAAATGGTCTTTAACTTTATGTTGGATCATACTTAATAAGTGCCAATAACTCTTCTTCATTGGTATGTGTAATATTTCTTTCTTGCTTAGTATTATTTACAAATCGTCCTGAAGTTTCAAATTTGTGCATAAATCTCTGGGTAGAAGATTTGGTGATGGGCATACAAAACACTTATTAAATCACTAATGTTATTGGTTCTTTGTTTTGAATAGTACCACTTTATAACTTGAAATTTTTATTCATGAAAGTTTGCTATAACGAAAATAAATATTATTCTCGTGAATCTATAATTACAAAATAAAATTATTTTTAGTGTACTTATTGTACCGTCTAAACTCTGAAAACTGTAAATAAATCAATAGACAATGACAAATAATTATTTCTTTTTGAAAGCGATAATTAAGCATTTTCTCTATTTTTGTTTGAATTCCATAATTTAATAAAACTTAAAGTTAAATTCCTACGTTATAAAAAAAATATCTTATTTTACTTGCAGATTTAGATAGAGAATTATCTGCAACATTTATTTGTAGAATTTATGTCTAAAATTTTTTGGGAACCGTTGTTTAACGAAAAACCTATTTTCTATGTTAATGACCCGCTTTTTAATTTATACACTGTCTGTAATATCTTAATACAAACACATGAACTCTTCTAGTTACCTACATTCAGTATTATCAATTGTTACTATCTAGTATATCTTCTTTTTTTCACAGTTAATGTAACAAGATGGAAAAAACGGCCCTGTTTCCATCTTGTTTTGTAGACTGCATTTCTTCTGTGAACTGTGATTCTTTTATCGGCATATAGATGTTGACATTTTTGGTAATAAAAATTAGAAATTATGGGGCCATATGCCGAAAAGATCATATTTCACAGACAACATTTTTGTGTTTAAGATAAGAAGTTGAGAGGGTAGATTTGCCTCTCAACAGAGTTTTGTATAGACAGTCATAGTTAGGGTTAGCTGATGATCAGACGCATCATCATGTAGTCTGTATAGTTTAATTGTTTAATTTTAAATTAGTTTAGTTAAGTTTTATTTTATTAAATATGTAAATAACATTATTTTAAGTAAAAGTAAAGTGTAAATGTGCTCCCGTGTTTCCCACCAATCATCGTGTGTGTGTGTGTGTTCCTGTTGATCCTGTGATCAGTCGTCATCATCGTAAGTAGTCATCATCATTTGTTCAGCTAGCGATCCCCCCCGTGTTACATTGGCGCAGTCGACGGTAGGATCTGAGGGTAAATTAATTTTAAAAATTAATTATACACCCAATGACGATCCGAAAAGGACTTACGTTCAAAATGAGTCAACCAGTTTAAGTGAATTTGTGACATCGAGGGAGGATGTTCCCGTTTCCGACCACGACACCGGCGATGATGGCGACGCATCAGTTTCCACCATGGTTGTATCCGGTCTGTATGCCTCAAAATTATAAATTTAGTTACGGACATCAGGTGGTTTACCAACCACAGACGCAAGTAGTGTTGCCTCCATATAGTCATTGCCAAATGACACTTAGTGGGAATGGAGTGCAACGGGTTTCCTACGGTCACGGCCCCGTCCAGGCACGTGAGTACGAAACCCAGGCGTTGCCAGTGGCAAAGATCAGCGCGGCTGAATTTGAGGCGCTGCTGGCAGCAGAGGTGCGTCCGGAGGTGGTTGGTATACCACGTCCAAAGGAAGATGTGGCAAATGTAGCCACAAAGTGTATAGATGGAGGCATACAGGTGCCGGAAGTAGTAGAAGATCACCTGTCGGAGGAGTTAACCAAACGGGTAACTCCGACAGAAGAGTAAATGGTGGAGCTGACAGAAGTTCCGATCAGCAGAGAAACGATGACGGCAGAAGATCACCAGGACATCAAGAAACACGAGGAGCATACGAATCAAGGAAGCAACACGGCAAAAGATACGGACACGAGAAAGGAAAGCGATAAATATAATCACAAAGACCAGGGCAGCATCTTCGCGGAGGACGAAGAAGCCAGATTAGTGCCGCATTCAAATCTTAGTGAGTTCGACCCTGTCTTTAGTGTAGTGAAAAAACATTCCGCACCCAAACAATTTTTTGTACCCGGACAGAGACCGCTGTGGAAAGAAGAACCCCCGCCCCTGTGTTTAATGACCCACCCTTGAGTGTTTCCCGTTGACATTGATATGCCCCGATTAATTGTTTGTGTTTAGGCTAAGAAATTAGATAAGATAATGCATGTTAGTTAAGATTTTTGTATTGTTTATTTGAAAATTTTTAGAATTAAGAAGAAAAAGTAATTTTATAATTGGATTAGCAAGTAAATTTTGGAAATTTTGAATATATTGAATATATTGAATTTGGTATTGCTATTTGAAAGTTTTTAGTATTTTGTCTGATTATTATGAATTTGACAATTCTGTGCAATTGTTTATTTAACAATTTATGTTTTATGTTCTATGGTTTATTATGTGCCTTAGTGTTATATTTTAGTGGTTTAGTTTTATTTGTTTTGAGTTATGTGCATTGTAGTGATAGAAAAAAATAAAAAGAAATCCCAATCCTTTAGTTACAAAAATTCAATTTAAAATTTTGGATTTTTTGCTGCTGTATGTGTATCTATTTATATTGTTTATGTCCATTATTTTTATGTGTTTTTGAATTTGACTTTGTGTTTTGTCTGTGTATTTGTTTCTTATTGTTTTAAAGTACTGTAATTTGTGAAATGTTTTATGTTTTGTATTATGTTTAATTAGGTATGTACCTGTGATTGTTTTATGTTTTTGTATGTTCTATGTTTGTTTTAGGTCTTAGATTTACCTTAGGTGCAAATTCAGGTATGTTTAGGAAATGCAGTCTCCTCTTGGGAATAAATATATCGACGATATATTTATGTCTTAAGGGGAGGATAATGTAACAAGATGGAAAAAACGGCCCTGTTTCCATCTTGTTTTGTAGACTGCATTTCTTCTGTGAACTGTGATTCTTTTATCGGCATATAGATGTTGACATTTTTGGTAATAAAAATTAGAAATTATGGGGCCATATGCCGAAAAGATCATATTTCACAGACAACATTTTTGTGTTTAAGATAAGAAGTTGAGAGGGTAGATTTGCCTCTCAACAGAGTTTTGTATAGACAGTCATAGTTAGGGTTAGCTGATGATCAGACGCATCATCATGTAGTCTGTATAGTTTAATTGTTTAATTTTAAATTAGTTTAGTTAAGTTTTATTTTATTAAATATGTAAATAACATTATTTTAAGTAAAAGTAAAGTGTAAATGTGCTCCCGTGTTTCCCACCAATCATCGTGTGTGTGTGTGTGTGTTCCTGTTGATCCTGTGATCAGTCGTCATCATCGTAAGTAGTCATCATCATTTGTTCAGCTAGCGATCCCCCCCGTGTTACATTAATAAAAAAAAAATAGAATATTATTACTTCACAGAGTCCAGTTGATAATCTTTGAATTTATTAGGAATACTTAGTCGTCTACTTGACCGCTTTGAAACCAATTATTACAGCAGTATTTTTTTCTTGTCTTACATCTCATTTAGAAACTCCGTTTGTTTTATCAATATAAGAAGCAGGAATTAAAGTAAATAAGTTATTAGATTTCCGCAAATGCTCACGATTTCTTCTAACAATACTTCCACATTCAATTTTAACCACATGTTATTTTAGTTCCTCTGCTTTATTCACTATTTTACTAACTTTTTTATCAACATTTTCATTGTCACTTACATCTAATTCTGCTAAACGTTTAGCCTTTTTGTTGTAATAATGAGCATAATGTTCTTGTTTCTTATTCAACTTTTCCTTACTAATATTTTCATCGTACATTTCTGGAAGTAACAATTAGTTGTGAATTGGCAATTTGGTCTAATTCTGCGATTAAATATTAATTGCCATGGAGCTACATCTAGTTCTGGAATACTTTGATCTATATTATAACAATGCTGTGAGTTGTCTTTATTCTTTCCATATATATTTTTTTGTAATTTGACCTCCTCTTTCGGCTAACCCATTGTTACGCCACAGAGTATTTCGCTTAACTTTTGCGCGCGATTTCTCCCATTAGAGTTAATCCAAGGAGGTGTTACTGTCCTAGGTTGGAAGATACAGGCCGCCAGCCTTTAAACAGTGGAGAAAGAGGTGGGTCGGCTTGTTTAATAACAATGGATATTTGGAACGCCACGCATTTAAAGAAGAAAGATAAACGCATCAGGTTAAATGCGAACCCTGAACGTTAAGGGAAATTGAAGTAACACACAATATTTAAATTATTACAACAAACGTTGTCGTATATTGAAAATTAATTTAAATAATTTTACAGAGGGTAGAATATAGTTTACGCGGCCTCGATAGGTTGTTGGCACGAGTAGCCTGGCTGATGGTAATAATATAAAAAAATAATGAACGGGACAGATCGATTTGTGATCATTCCCGACGTCGCCGAGAACCGAGCCGGAGGTAGATCAACGAACACGGGACGGTGACGAAGCGAATTTCCGCAATTGGTCTATCCATACGTAAACCAAAGTATGAACAATAAAAACTAATCGCATCGAGGGTGCGAGATACAATAATTAGTACACTCCGTACAACACATACAAAAATATTGGTGAGATATATTACGCCGATATAATTTATAAACGTCAATAGCAAGGTTGACAATGTCTCTTATAAAGAAAATAAAATAAATTAACTTGCGGCATTGTAACTTCTCTCAAGGACGAAGTAGAATATATCCAAAAAAGCGATGAACGAAAAACGTAAAAAGATAAGAAGTTCAAAAAATAATGGAAAACAAAAAGAGGCTGAAATACGAAAATATAAATTAATTTAGAGAAAAATAATTATGTAAACTAGCTTAAGTCAACTCTTGACCCTCTTTCCGATATTGTGATGATGTAGAACAAAATAGTAAAAATTAAAGTGAATAAAGGAGGCTGAAATACGAAGATATGAATTAATTTAGAAAAAATAACTATGTAAATAGCTTACGTAAAATCTCGACCCTCTTTTCGATATTGCAAAGGTGGTTGATTTTTCGCAAGTCCGCGAAATGCGTTTGATCCAATTATTGGGACGTTGGCACAAAGGTATCAACGCTTTAAGCGTATATAATAACGAAAAATCTTCCAAATAACGAAAACTCGAACATTTTAACCTTCCGCAACGATAGAAAAATCAACTCTACCCTTCCGTACTTCCACGCACGCGTGAAAAGACCGCGAAAAACACTCACGTCCTCCTTCCATGCTAACGACCTTAGCGACAGTTATCAAAAAAGAATGGGATCTAAACTCTAACGCACGGCTACCTACATTACAAGGGTGATAGATTGGTATACGACTCATTCGCGCAACGAAAAACCTAAATTTAACATGACACCATATGCTTTTCCTGCGTATTTCTTCACTCCTTTATCAGATACATTTTTATATATCCTTTGGCTATCCTTTTTCACAATATTCCTTTAACTTAATTAATTTATCATCTTTCATAGTTAGCTCTCTAAACTTTTCTATCCTGTTACTATTCATTTGCATATGTACCTCAACCTACAAGCAAATAGAAACAGGAGAGAATGTATCATAGGTAAGAATACGCGACGGAAGTCGACCATGACATAAACCACATTTTGCAGGTTAGGTCTTTTGATATATGTTTTAGCGTGATTATGTGTGCTTAGATCTCAGCAGTAATATATTTTATTTCAAGATATTTATTTAAACAATTGGGTGTAAACATAGACTAAGTAATATAAAGACTCCTCACGTATATGGACGCTAAAAAATTCCTTCAGATAGCGTCGACATCTCTAGCCGAGGAAAAGTAGCACTGTGCTTTTTTTCTCTTTGGGTAAGGTAGATATCTTTATCGATACATGTTTCTCGATAGTAGAAAAAGGATAGTGACATATGAACTATGCATGTAATAGAAAAAAACAGGCTATCTAAAATCTGTTCTTTTAGAAATGTGACAAATACATATATTTATATGTCTATTTTGATGTAATATTTATAAACTAATGTTACTAAAACTTCTTAATATAGAAGGAATATAAATATACATAGAGGAGCATAAATACACAGAAGTAAAAAAATAGTAACTGTTTTTTAAAGTTTTTCTACCACGACATCACATAGTTTCTTCATTTTGAATACATACAATTAGTTTTAGTTTAACTATTATGTGATTAAAAACAAATTCAAAAATATTTTTCTAAATGCAATTGCCTGTATTCCATATGTATTCTACATATAATAGGTCAGCGGCGGATTCGGATACTGTCTCAGGGAGGGGCAAATTACTGTTCTTTTTTTTAGTTAATCACAAGCAATAAAATATATAATAAAGTTACCTACCAAATTTATTAATTAACTCAATACCACGGAATTAAAAAATACTAAAAATTAAAATTATACATACAAAAAAAAACAACTAAACTTATAACCATTTTTTATTGTTGATGCGAGAGAGATCAAAACTTTCTCAAGATCCAATTCCTTTCAGGAGTTTTAATCTTAATATAGAAAAGCTACTTCCGTAGTCATACTTGCAGGTAGCTTTATTAATATTTTATTAATTTATTTACTAATATATAAATATCCGCAACAAATTGTTTCAAGACTTCATTGACACACATAAGTTGAGTATTTGTGTTCCCACAACAATATTTTGGCAAATAGTTTTTGTACTTGACATTTCTGTTCCAAATCAAATGATTTAATCACTTTTGGATTTAATGAATGTATTAGAAAATAAATACTTCAGTCTTATATTGGCTTATTGGCTATTTTATTATATAGAAAATAATTCCGAATGATCAATACTTGATTTGTAACAGGTTCTTAGACCGATTACGGGTAAATTATAAAAATACAGTAGCCATCAGTAAGTTGCAACTAAAATCTAGCTTCATACACATTATCTCAAAATTTAAATATAGATTCCGAACCCATTTCAGATTGAAATAAATAGTTACTTAATTTAATATTGTGTTTGGACGTGGAGTTCATCAGGGTAGGCAGACGCATAATGTAAACAACACTTGAAAAAGAAACTAAAGACACTTTGTAAATGTGTACCAGTGTTGTTCTTGGGTGTACAATTGTAAAAAAATGTGTACATTAGAGTAACGAACTGTACAACTGTACTACATTACGAAAACAGTGCCAGTTTTGTACATTTTGTGTTCAAATATCAAATATAATTTAATTATGTAGAGCTAGAAACTAAATTTTTAAATTTGGACACCCAAAAGAATTGATATCTAGTAATTTTTGTTCAGCATATTGTTAGTAACTTACCTTTACCTTCATATTTAGTAACATTTAGTAATTCCCCGAAGTTGGTAACATGACAACGTGACGCATATAATTTACTTACTTGACATGACATTTGACGACTTGACGTTGAAGTAGAAGCCTTGACGTTGACAATAACATAACCCCAACATAACATGGTTAAGTAGTAATTGATAAAAATTCTTTTTGTACAGATATAAAGAATTTCATAATTGCAGATTCGTTTTTCTTAAAAGAAAAAATGAGAATGAAGTATATTATAACCAATAATGCAGCATCTGATGAGAATTTTAATAATAATTGTGTTGATGTGTCACAGCGTTTTATTAACGAAGAATGTAAAAAAAAACATTGAAGGTTCTAATACCATCAATGACAATCGTAGCTACGTAGAAGAGGGTGTGCCACTATCAAAAAAAGTTAAAAAGAAATATGTTCCAAAAGTGGAAATAGTTTCTCAATTATACGACTGGGTTGATCCTGAAAAAACGTGCCTTTTTGCAAGGTATGCAATACTACTATACAAGGTGGCAATTTTCATTTAAGGAGACACCAGTCGAAATCTTCTCACATTAAAAATGTAAATGCTACAAAGAATTGTGTTCAGATTACACAGTCATTATTCAGTCCTCAAGTACAAAAAGAATTGCAGTTAATAAAAGAAGCAGAATTGAGAATGTGTGCTCATATCTGTGATAAAAATTTAGCTTTACTTTTAATGGATACCTGGCCCCTCTTTAATACAGCCATTTATCCTGATTCTAAAATTGCCCAAAATGTAAATACTAAAAGGAAAAAGGCCACTAAATTGATTGTTGGTGTTATGGCGCCTGCTTTTAGAAAAGAAATATGTGATGATATGAAGTCTACAAAGTTTTCATTAATCATTGATGAGACAACAGACGTGAGCATTAAAAAGTCCTTGTCAGTGATTGTAAGATATTGGAAGGATGGAGAAGTTGTAGACAGATTTCTAAATTTAATCGAAGCTGAATCATCAACGGCAGAAGCTTTATTTAATATGGTAATAAAATTAAAAGATAACAGAATTCCGATTGAAAGAGTTATTGGTTTTGGCGCCGATAATGCTAATACTATGATGGAAAATATTAAAGGAGTGAAGGCAAAATTCCAAGAGATTTTGCCACATATTTACATACAAGGATGTTCCTGTCATTCCTTACATTTGTGTGCTTCAGCTGCAGCACAAAAGTTACCTGGAAGTGTGGAACAATTTACACGCGATGTATGTAGTTATTTTGCACATAGTAATAAAAGAATAGAGAAACTGAAGGAGTGCCAAATATTTGCAAAAGAAAAACCATCCAAGATGCTGTATCCGAGCCAGACAAGATGGTTATCTTTAAAGGTATTAGACATACTTTATTTGTTTTTCTTCTTCTATAACCATATTTATAATTTCAGGCTGTCGTGGATAGAATTCTCAAACATTGGAACTCCTTAACTTTGTTTTTTCAAAGGGCTGCATTGAAAGACAACTTGCCCAATGCAAAATCAATTTTAAACGCATTACATAATAATATTTTTAAATTGTATTTGTTATTTTTGTCGTATGTGTTAGATATAATTACTAAAGTTAACATTGACCTTCAATCTGAGAAACCAAAGTTATCTGTATAGCTGAATAGGTTAACAACTTTATATAAAACTGTTTTAAAGTGTTTTATCAAACGAGATACTTACCAAAGATTTTCGAGATGTAGTAATAAGTAATCCATCTAATTATTTAAAACTAGAAAAAAATTATGTAGATGCTAAATCAGACGTTTTGATAAGGTTTGATGACAGCCAAATATCAAAAGAAGATTTACACAATTTTCGTCTTCGAGCCTTAGATTTTTACATTGAATTGTGTCATCAAATCTAATAAAAAATTTGATTTTAATGATAAATATCTACAGTATGCATCTTTGTTTACACCTGAAGTGGCGCTCTCAGGGGATGTTTTATCCATATCTGAATTTGCAACTTTATTTCCATATATTGCTGTAAATTTAGAATCAGCAAATACAGAATGGCAGCTTTTAAGTGAAATTCAACTTCAAAATTGTAATAATCAGACTGATCTTAATATTTTTTGGAAAAGGGTGTCAGAACAAAAAAATGGTAATGGAAATGTTATGTTTCCAAACCTGATTATTATCGTCAAAACAATATTAGCTCTGCCTCATTCCTCAGCTACTGCAGAGCAAAGTTTTTCTCAATTATCATTAATTAAGAATTTTCTTAAAAATAAACTGTTGATAAGCACTTGTGCCGCAATCTTATCAGTAAAAGACAAATTAAGGACTATTCCAAATGCATCTTTGGAATGGAAACCTAATAAGAATCTTTTGAATTTTAACGAATACACATGAAATATCAAAAGTGTGGACGACAATAGTGATGCTGATAGTAATGAACAATAGGCAACTCTTCCGAGATCGAGATCGCCTAAAAAATGTACCTGACTGATGTATTATCTTATGTATTATATTTACCATAGAATATTTATTTAAATTAGTTTTTTTTTTGTTTTGTTTTATATTTAGTAATTTATACTCACAGAATGATATTTTTTAATTATATTTATTACATATAAATATATAATAGAAGTATACTAAAGTTTATAGTTGTTATTTATTTAAAAAAAACCAGACTTAAATTAAAAGACCTTGGAAAGATGGCGACACTGTAAAATTTGTTACAAAACTGTACAATTTTGTTTACTCCTTTAGTACAAACGAAAATCCACTAGGAGCAACACTGATGTGTACGTGCTGGTAGGAAAAGTTATAGATGGTTAAAAAATTTTCAAAATTTTAAAATTTTATTACACTACACGCTTTTTTTTCTCGCCATGCGATTGAGTACAGTTACGTTCACACATTCGGCAACTCAGCGACAGCGCCACCGTGTTTTTTACATTCTCGCAACAGAAGACACTGTCTACTGTCTGTCCAGTTTAATAAACATATTTATAAAAATCATCTAAACAAGCTCTACATGGCCTTCACCTTGAAAGGCTTCCTTTCAAAATACAATCACTATTTCAAACTAAATAATAATCTACAGGAATAAGTTAAATGTTCTTAAGTACTTAAATTAACACATTACTCTGCTTTGCACTTTCACTAGTTGCACACATCAACTTCTGCTGAATTGTGAACGGGGTGTAGCTCGGCTCCAGTTGTAGGTAAAGAGAATAGCTTCACAACTGGCCTTTTCAGCTGATTTCTTAAAGTTCTAACGGTAGCCACTCGGCAGGATCTATCCGGACCCGGATGCAGTTCAACAACTCGAGAAATCGGCCACACCAGTGGTGGAGAAAGCTCGTCCTTGACAAGAACTAAATCGTTGACTTGGATATTCTTCCTTGATTCTTGCCACTTTTTTCGAACTTGTAGTGTGGGCAAGTATTCTTTGGTTCATCGTGACCAAAAATGCTGGATTAGTCGCTGAACAATCTGGAAATGCGTCAGACGATTTTCTGGAACACCTATGACATCACATTCTGGTAGAGCTGTAATTGAACGCCCAATTAAAAAATGCCCTGGGATTAGGGAATCAAGGTCATCACTATGGGGTGCCATGGGGCAAAGAGGTCGGGAGTTTAGGATTGCCTCAACCTGGCAAGACAAAGTAGTAAACTCTTCGAACGTAAGCGAAATATGCGCACCCAAAATACGTTTTAAATGGAATTTTGCCCGTTTCATCATCGTATCCCATAGACCACCAAAATGCGGAGACCTTGGTGGTATGAAACGCCAGTTAATACCATCATTAGTGAGAATATCACCAACCTTTCCCACATTCATTCGAAGTTCTTTGACAGTAGACTTTAATTCACGGTCAGCCCATTATCTGATAGTATATACATAGGCTTTCCTCTACGTCCTATAAATCTTTTTAGCCCCGCAATGAATGTTTCGGTAGTCAAATCTGATAAAATTTCAATGTGACATGCTTTTGTAACTAGGCATACAAATACAGCCATATAACATTTAATGCTTTTTGCGCCTTTACCCTTAATTTTTTTATTGAGAATGGACCACCGTAATCTTCGCCAGTGTTCAAATTCAATATTCTATCTCCACACTAGGTGTGACATCATTTAGTAAAGTATTAATAACATGTCCTCCTCCAGAGAGGTACTTTACTCTAGTGGAAAGCAATTGAATTTTGCTGACTGGATATTTATAATCAACTAAATCGGTCCACATTAAATATTATACCTCCACATTAGGTGTGACATAACTTAGTAAAGTATCAATAACATGCCTTTCTCCAGAGAGGTACTTTACTCTAGTGGAAAGCAATTGAATTTTGCTTACTGGATATTTATAATCAACTAAATCGGTCCAAATTGAATATTCTACCTCCATACTAGATGTGACATCGTTTAGTAAAGTATCAATAACATACCCTTCTTCAGAGAGGTACTTTACTCTAGTGGAAATCTATTGAATTTTGCTGACTGGATATTTATAATCAACTAAATCGGTCCAAATTGAATATTCTACCTCCACACTAGGTGTGACATCATTTAGTAAAGTATCAATAACATGCCCTTCTCCAGAGAGGTACTTTACCCTAGTGGAAAGCAATTGAATTTTGCTGACTGGATATTTATAATCAACTAAATCGGTCCAAATTGAATATTATACCTCCACACTAGCTGTGACATTACTTAGTAAAGTATCTATAACATGCCCTGCTCCAGAGAGGTACTTTACTCCAGTGGAAAACTATTGAATTTTGCTGACTAGATATTTATAATCAACTAAATCGTTCCAAATTGAATATTCTACCTCCACACTAGGTGTGACATCATTTAGTAAAGTATCAATAACATGCCCTTCTCCAGAGAGGTACTTTACTCTGGTGGAAAGATATTTAATTTTGCCGATTCGGTATTTATAATCAATTAAATCGTTTTCAAAACAAAATAGAGACAGAACTAAATACACAAGAGGTAGAATAATCACACAAAAGGAGATATAACTTTCTGAGCTTAGACAGGCTGGCCACAATTTTTCCTATACACATTTACCTGACTTTTCCCGGTTTTCCAGATATTTATGAATTATAAAAAAACGGTTTTCTAAAGTAAATAACGGGTAAAAAATTGTGGGTATTATTAAATTATTAATTTTATGGTAATGTATAATCTTGTAAAAATGTGTGAACTGTAACACGACAGCTGAACAATATTATAGCAGAAAACACGAGATAAATAGTTAGAAGAGTGTAACAGGTAAGGTCGTCGAAATCTAGTACCTGACATATAGGTGTTAAATTGAGTTTTACTTGCCTCAAAAGTAATTCACGTATTACACTAATGAAAGGTCTCGGTGAGGCCAGACGTGCAAATATGAAATAATTGTTTCATGTCGATCGGCATTTGTTTTTTGCACTGACAGCGAAGCTCTAGGGAATGTTTAAATAATTTACAAATTCTGCAGTAGATGGAGCTTAGATTTTGAATGTCGGTCCTGAAATTTATGTTGTTGTTGTCATTTTGTATGTGTAGCATTTCTAGTATCAGTCGTTTGTGTAAAACAGGTTCTTTGTCTAAAATAATTACTCCGTCGAAGTCGAAAGTGTGTCCAATTTGTATACAGAGTTGTGTGAGGGCACAAGTTCCGTTATTGTTAGTTTTGTGAGAGTTTCTTTTGTGTTCAGTCCTTCGTGTTTTTAAATATCTTTTACTTTGTCCTGTGTAAGTCTTGGTACAGTTTAGGCAAGGAATTTTATAAATCGTATTAGTATGTAACATTGTATCTACTTTGTCTTTTAATGTACTAAAAAGTTGTTTTTTGTTTTTAACAGGTTTTAAAGTTATGTTAATGTCTAAATTTTGTTCAAGCATACGTTATAAATTTCCCGCTAATCCATCTATGTTCGGAATAGAGACATACTTTTTTCGTTCAAGGCCATTGTTTGTTTGATTGTCATTTACATTTTGTTGGTTATGTTCTTTGTTTTGTTGTTGATAATTATATAGTATTTTATTTATTGTTTTTTGTGGATAACTATAGTCAATTAGAATTTGTTTTACTTTTAATAGTGTTTCTTTTCTGTAATCAGGGGATGATAGATGTATGACTCTTGTTTTTAAGTTATGTCCTACGTTAAAAATTTGTGTTTTTGGATGACTAAAATTGTAGTTTATGTATCGTGTAGTAGACGTAGGTTTTCTGTACCACTTATATTTGATGGATCCATCGTTTTGACGACATATGGTTGCATCGAAAAAAGCAATTTCATTATTCTTTTCTACTTCAATTGTGAATTGCAGATGTTGGTTGTAATTATTGAAGATGTCGAGGGTAATTTCTTTTGCATCAACAGGAATAGCTGTAAGAATATCATGCACGTATTTGAACAAGAAAGGTATTTCAAAAGGTAGCTGTGGTATAATGAAGTCAAGTAGGGCATCCATGACGAGACAAGTGGCAATGGGGGACAGACAAGAACCCATGGCAAAACCGAACTGTTGTTGGTAGAATTTTCCTTGGAAGGCAAACTATCCTTTTTGATAGCAGAAAGTGACCATTTCCAAAAATTCCGCTTTTGGTATAGATGTTTTTAATTTTATTATGTCCCATTTAAGTTCTATTGCTTGTAACGTGAGATCAAGGGGAATATTTGTAAATAATGATTTGACATCTAAACTAATTAGGATATAATCATTATCTATGTGGACTGTTTTTATAAGATTTATGAATTCAAATGAATCTTTAATGAAGTAATCATCTTTTTCTACGTTTTTAAGTGTTGTAGCTATGTATTTGGACATGTTAATTGTTGGAGATTGTATGGCTGATACTATAGGACGAAGTGGCATATTTGGTTTATGTAATTTAATTAGACCGTATATTCTTGGAGCAATGCTATTGTCAGAAATTTTTTGTTGGTGTGTCAATGTACTTGTTAATTAGTTTGTTCACTAAATTTTTATTTTTAGTTTGAATCTTGTTTGTTGGGTCTGAGGGAATTTCTTTATAAGTTGAAGTGTCGGAAAGTAATTCATTTATTTTGTCTGTGTATATAGTTTTAGGTATAGCAACTGTTTTATTTGTTTTGTTAGCTTATATGATGACAATATTTTAAAATAGTCTGTAAGTATTTGTATTTAAACAAAACCACATAATATTGTTAAAACATGTGTTTTCGCAGTTTGCCCTGATGATGCTACAATTGGTAGCGAAACGTCGGCCTTAGGCTAATAAAATTTATTAGTTGACTGCAATCCTGCTTATTTCTTCACTCCATCATCCCTCCAGTCGCTTAACACCAATTCTTACATAACTATTGATGTCTACCGAAGGCATCACATAGTGGAAATGAACAGTTAGTTTTTCAAAGACAAGCTTGAAGGCGCAAAATGTGCGTCCTTCATCATAAATCTGTCCATTTCGTAACATCTAAAATGTTCCAACACCAAAAAAAAATACAAAAATGCATAGCCGCCAAGCGACCATGTTACAAGAGAGAGAATATGACAAAAAAAAAGGAAGAAGCATTTGCTAAAATAAAAATGCTCGTAAAAAATGATTCTTGGAAAAAAACTGTTCTAGAAAAAAGCGAGACACTACTCAAGAAGATGAGATTAGATAAAAATTGAGATATTATATGCCCTGCAACACCAAAGAAATGGGAAACTTATTTCAAAGAGTTCCTTACAAAAGGCGGAGAAGATTTAAAAACGGAAAGCAGAATAAATGAATAAGGTATAACTACAACGGGAATTCTTGTCTGAACCTCCGTAGGATACGTACGTATTAATTAGAGCTCTGAATGATTAGGTAATGCGATTAAATTCAATAATTAGTGGTAAAGTGTTGTTTTGTAAATCAACATGATGAAATAGAGAGTGTAGAAATGTGCATTGAAGGTAATAGATAATGCATTGAAGAAAAACTGCAGGACCAAGCACGAAAAAGGCAGCAAGAGGCCATACTACGTAGCTGGGTCTCCAGGCAGAATTAGGCACTTTAGCAGTACAAGAGCACGTTAACACAGTCCCAACAATAGTAACAACACAAAATAATAACGTCTTGGTCGAATGATACGATGCATGCAGAAGAGTCACACTGATATAAAAATGAGAACTGTGCAAGCGGAATGGGTGCGCGAAATTAGTAGTAACCATAAAATTTTGATGGCAATCATAACATCAAAATTAGGGTTCAAACCAGGGAACAAGGCAAACAGGGTACATAAAAGAACAAAGCAGAATAATTAATCTTAATTTTTGTAACAACAATGTCTTAATAGTAGGTGACTATAATCTACCTGAAATTGATTGGTTAGGCTACCGACAACGCCGTAACACCTCATTATTTAGGAAGATCGGATATATACGTCAATTTCATAAATACTACTTCACTATGTAATCTGAAACAATATAATATCATTCGCAATCATAAAAACTCACTTCTAGATCTTATACTTTGCTCATTTACTATAAAAATTATAAACTGTACATCTTCTATAAGTACTTTAGATATATACCATCCTGCTCTTGAGATAGATGTTTTTCTTAATGATTTTAAACCGCTGAATAACAAATATACTCCCGAGTACAATTTCAAAAAATGCGATTATGAAAGCTTGATTCACAAACTCTCAGCAATTAACTGGGACCTAAAATTCAACAATCAGGACATCAATGAGAACGTGAAAATTTTCTATGACATTTTATATAATCTCCTAGATTCTTACTGTCCTACTTACAATAATCATAAAAAGAATAATCCAATCTGGTTTTCAAAATCGCTCATTAGAATCATTAAGGAAAAAGATAAATTTCAAAGAAAATGGAAGATATATGGTGATGTTTCTGCCTACAATTCGTTTTCATTGTTACGACAAAGGGTTAAAAGTAAAATGTCAATTGATTACAATAAATATGTAAATTACCTTAAACAAAACCTAAAATCTAATGTATCTCATCTTTGGAACCACACCAAAAAACTCTAAGGAAAGATAATAGTCTTCCTAATTCAATGTATTTCAATGATATTAATGCGTATACTGGCGATGACATCTCTAACCTATTTGCGAATTATTTCGAATCTGTATACACAACGTTCGGCTCTACTACTCACACCAGTGCTGCTCAAACAATTATCGACACACCAGTTAATATAAACAATGTTATTATTAATGAAGATGATGTTTTCAATTATTTATTAAATTTAGACATTAAGAAAGGATGTGGGCCAGATTTAATACACCTGTATTCATAAGGACATGCGCACACTACCTGGGTCGTCCTTTATTCCTCATTTTCAATAAATCCTTGACCAGTGGCGTATTTCCAGATCAATGGAAGTGTTCGTATATTACCCCTATTCATAAGAATGGAGACAAAAGGGATGTTCGTAATTACCGACCAATTTCCATATTATCTGTGTTTGGTAAAATTTTTGAAAGCATCATAGTAAGCAAAATTAAATTTGAATTTCATAAAATAATCATTCCGCAACAAATAGGTTTTTGCAGCAAAAAAACAATATTAAACAATCTTATCCCCTTTACAGAGTTTGTTAGTGGATCTCTGGATAAAAGAGTACAAGTCGACGTTTTGTATACAGATTTCAGCAAAGCCTTCGACAGAGTTAATCATTTTAAGTTATTAGCTAAATTATCGGCATATGGTATTCACGGTTCCTTATTAAGATGGATTGAGTCTTATATCAAAAATCGGTCACAAATAGTTTCATGTAACGGCTTTAAATCAAGGTAAATTGAAGTAACTTCAGGAGTCCCTCAAGGCTCACATTTAGGCCCACTCTTATTTAATATCTACATTAATTCTATTGGAAAATGTTCTGAAAACAGTAACTTTTTCCTCTATGCTGATGACTTAAAGTTTTTTAAGCCTATTTCTTCTACTGCCGACTATCATGCACTACAACGTGCTTTAGACCGGTTGCATAACTATTGTGAATTAAACGATTTATCTTTAAATATTGAGAAATGTCATATAATAAGTTTCACTCGATGTTCAGCTACAATTATCTTTCCGTACAATTTGGATGGTTTTAATTTGGAACGTAAAACAACTACCCGAGATCTGGGTGTACTTTACGATTCCAAGTTACTATTTAACAGTCAAAAAAGCATACAAAACACTCGGATACATTTTTCGTGTAGCCAAATGCTACGAAGATAAAGCCTTATTAATTTTGCTATATAACACGATAATACGTCCCATTGTTGAGTATGCCTCCCAGGTTTGGAGTCCATTGTACAGTAAAAATATAATTCTCTTAGAGTCAATACAAAAAAAAATATTTCTTTAATAAAATACAAATTTTCCTGTGATCAATTGAGTTACAATGAAACTTTACAACAGTATAATTTAAAATCACTTGAACTTAGAAGATCCCAAGCTGATATGCTCTTCCTTTTTAAGCTATTAAATAATTATATTGATAACTACAACATCATTGACTATTTAAGAATTCATATTCCAACTGTTCCGACACGAAATAGATCCTTGTTTTATATACCTAAATGTAATACCAATAATTATATGAATTCGCCCCTAAACAGAGTTATAGTACTCTACAATCATTCATATCAACATATAGACATTTTTCATTTATTATTATCTCAGTTTAAGGGTATACTTCATAGCAGTACTTACTGTTAAGCATATTTCTAAAAGTATTTCATTTTTTTTAGTATATACATATTTTTTGCGATGTGAATTGTGTAACTATGTAACTATGTACTGTATATATTGTATTTGTAAGTTATTAATCAGTGGAAGCCTTTAATTGGGCAACTGTTGGCTTCCCAAATATTTCAAAATAAATAAAAGCCGCAAGGTTAGTGAACGTAATAAAAAATGCAGCAGGGAAAATACTACTTACACCATGTTCACATACAGGTGTTCGAAAAATAGGGGACCAAATTTCGAAAATATATTAATCAAACCAAAACAAGAAAATAATCCTAATATACCCATGTCCGGAAACGAACCATTTTGGAATAAAACACTCTTTTGTTTGAATTTTATTATTAGTAATGTTTTTACTCTCAAAATTACAATACTTGTTCAAAATGTCATCCTTGAAGTTGCATGCAACATTCTAGAAGTCTTCTCATTGAATGTCGGACATGTTCGAATATTCCTGGTTTTAGTCTTATACTATTGAAACAGTCTATGATTCTTTGCCGCAAATTCTCTACGTTATTAATGGGCGTCGAATAAACTAAGCTCTTTAAATGAACCCAGAAATAAAAATCAAATGGATTCAAGTCTAGTGAACGTGGAGGCCACGTAGTTGAACCACCTCTGCCTATCCACCGATCAAGAAATAAATTTTGAAGATATTGTCTTACTTGGAAACTAAAATATGGAGGTGTGCATAAACCACATATGATGCCGTGTGAATAGTGAAACATTCTCCAATAAATTTGGTAAATTATTTTTTGGATAATGTAGGTACAAATTTCCCGTTAATCTGTTATGCAAAAAATAAAGCCCTATAATTTAATTACGGTGACAACAAATTTTGACAGTTACTAAGGAAACGTGAATAAACAAAATACAAGTATTAACGTAACTATTGTAATTTTGACAGTAAAAAACATTACTAAAAATAAAATTCAAAATTCAAACAAAAGAGTGTTTTATTCCGAAATGGTTCGTTTCCGGACATGGGTATATTAGGATTATTTTCTTGTTTTGGGTTGATTAATATATTTTCCAAATTTGGTTCCCTATTTTTCGAACACCTGTATAACCCTAAAAAAGAGAAGAGCTGAAGTGAAAGTGCAACAACTGAAATTCAAACTTGGGACAAATGAGAAGAACCTGCATCTCAAAGAACAATTAAAAAAGGCAGAACAGGAACATATGTAAATGTGTATTTGAAGAACACGAAGATAAAAAATGCTACAAGTTCTTTGAAGAACAAAAAAAATACCCACCGCAAATGAGGAAAAACTGACATACGAGTACATTAGGAATCACAAAAGAAAAAAACGTAATGCAGACAAAATACATCTCAATTATAAAATGGGAGAAAATCATCGATGATAGCAGTATACACATGCAATGCAATGAGGTAACTGATTACTGTCTTCTAAGCTGTCCATCTACCGAAAAAAACTTATTAAAGAACATGTTAAAGCACCAGGAACAGATAAAATGAGGTCTTACAGAGTTTTTTATTTTTAGCATTATTCGATGGAATAGTTAGAAATATTGAACCCGTATTTTTTATTTTTCCCCGAATAGATTTTAATAACAAAAAACTGCTATTAAAAATAATAACCTTGGAAAGGCGGCTGAATTACCCCACTTCACCCCTTGTCCAGTGAAGTTCAGGATTCTTACTCAACTTCACTTCATTTCACACGTCAAATAAAATGTTATTACCATCCAAACTGTACCACGAATACAAGGGAATTATAAGGACGAGCTATCAGCAGGAGCTCAACTTCCCTACCCAGAGGGAGGACTTTAAATCGTCTAAGAACTGGGGTGTCCAGATGTAAATATAATGCCGTAAAGTAGGAATTTTGTACGGAGAATCCGAATCCGATGTATGACTGTGGACTTCTGTAGAACGAGGATCATTTGTTGTTGTGTACAAATTTGAAAGTATGCACAAAGGAGGAGCTCATGCTAGCCAATGACAAAGCAATTGATGTGACTAATTTTTGGAAAAATTTAATAGGTGCTTCCGGACACGGAAAACAAAGAAAAGAAATTAAATAATCTTCTTCAAATACAGTGGCACAAAAATGCCTTACAATGTTTTAAATCACAGACCGTCCACTTTACCAACTCTCAAACGCGCCTAACCACAATATTTGGCATCTGGAATCCATATCTGAATAATTTCACACCAAAACCTAATTTTTACGGCTTTTTAAGACTATGATATTTTAAAACGATATTATATAATAATAATAAAGTTGACATTGTAGATTCAATGTAAATAAAAAAAGGAAGGTTCACTAAATTTTTTTTTGCGAAAGCTCATTCAAATAAATTTAATAAAAGATGACCCCTATGAACTAATAGAAAAAAATCACAGTAATCCTGTAACACATCTGGATACAAAACACCACCCCAGTGAAACAGACAGAAACCTTACAAATTCCAATACCAAAGAAACGGCACTGGAAAACACAGATGACGAGACGAACCATACTTTGCAACATGTTTTACAAAATATGTGCAAGATTCATGTTAAACAAACTGAAAGAAACTATGACAAGAATACCACCCTATCATGCAGCATTTACCAGAAGCAGATTTACAGAATACCACATCATTGAAGTCAGAAGAATAGCAGAGGAACAATGGAAAGCGGGTTACTTGCTTTCGACTCACATACGACAACATCTAATAAAAAAATAATAGCCACATGCCTACGAGAGAAAATAGCGATCAAATGGAAAGGACAAATCTTACTAGTCTTGCATAATATATTAACCACAATTAAAGAAGTTTATCCGAAATTCTTTCTGAACCAAGAAGGGAAAACTAAGCTAACTCTCAAACCTTCGCGGACGATATTCTACTGTTAACAGAGACATTGAAAGATATAGAATATTTTATGATAAAGTTTATCCCAACAGCTATGGTCACGGGGCTAGTACTAAATGAGGAAAAGAATAGCGTATTAATCAGAGACCCCCCAAATGTAACTAAATTAAATCAAGAATCTCACATCAAAGTACAAGATATAAAAATAAAAAGCGAAATAAAGTAAAATATTTTGGAGCAATACTGACGGAAACACTGAACAGACAAGCCACAACAGCTGAAAGAATTAATTTGAATAAATTGCAAGAATAACATAAAAGTTTATGAAAAACAACAGGGTTAATTGGAAAACAAGTAGACTAACATACCGCACCACCCTAGTACCAATTGCTCTAAATTCAATTAAAACCACAACATTAACACGGAGGAATAGGCTCTCACTAGATTACATGGAAAATAGAATTGTTAATTTACTATATTCAGCCTCAAAAGACTACGATGAAAACAAAAAAGTCGAGGAATTGTTAGATAGAAAAACAATATCAAAAAGCTCAAAAATACAAAGTATTCGCTTTTGAGCAAACATTAGAAGAAAAGAGGAAGATCACCCTTTAAATAAACTGCTGAGGCTAAAACGAAGCGGGAAAAATAAGACACATTATGAGAAGATTTTGGACGGTCAAGGAAAACAAGAGAATTTTGGGAAGAAATAGCGAATGACAGAAACAAGATGAAGACGACAACAGAAAAACTATATGAAGAAATAGAATAAAAAAGGTGGCCTATACAACAATGCACAAACTTAAATATGTACATGTGCAATACGCCCAAGCACTAAACCTTCTAAGGCTGGAACCAACTTAATAATTATAGAAGTTCATTTATTTCTGTATTCTCTTCTTAGACTTATATTCTAGTTACGATGTGTATCTAGGGTGGTGCTCTTTGTGTGTTGATTCAAGTTTAGATTCGTAACCTTTAATAAATTATGTCAGTCACACACAGCACACCACGTAGACAACATTTGACTCTTATTGTAATAAAGATATTGTTTAAATGTGTAATTGTATAATTATATTATATCAATTTGTATCCATTGGAAGACAAAAACGGTATGTAAATTGTTACAATTTTGAAACTTTCTTGTTGTTTTAAAATAATATTATTATAATTACCTAATTGCTTCATATTGTAAACAGCTCTAATGATCTGCTACATCCTGTCCATTTCCCGACTAAATTTCAACTTAATAATTATGTTACATGTATTATGTTGATTAGAGTGCAAAGTATGTCTCTAGCCCGCGATGGTTATTATTGCCTTGCCGGTTTTTAGTGTGATGTCCTCTGCCCGGGTGAGCCTGGTGTATCCAGGATAAACTTTCCAGTGGGGCGGCTCGCTGTAGAACAAACCAACTCAAAACTCAAGGTATAGCAATAACGGGATCCCCAATAAGGTTAAAATTTGAAGAAATAGAAAAAGTCTGTAGGAGGAATAAAAAAACACCTGGTCCTTGATATATTCCAGAAGAACTTATAAATAACGGAACTAGGCTATTAAAACTCTTACAAACATTATTCCAAACTGTACAAAACAATTTAAAGTGCCAAAAGAATGGGCAACTTCGTAAATGTCAGTCATATACAAAAAGGTAACATGTGTCATTGTAACAGATTGTAGAATATATAAAAAATACTAAAAAAACAGAATCAAAAGCGAATATAATGAAATTGAATCCGAAGACCAAGCTGGCTATAGAGTTGGTGGATCCACTATAGATCATCTATTTTCTGTGATTCAGATTATGTATAAAAGAACAGCATATCATGAAGAGACACACTTACTATATGTAACATGATATACACTTTAAATTTTGCCGATAACATGAAGAAAGAATACCCTAAACAGATCCTCAATTGGCAAAGGGCAAAGGAAGAGAGAAAAGCCGAGAAGGAGCTAAACAGAAGGAATATATGAAGAAGTAAGAAGCAGATGATTAAAAGATAAAGCATGGAAAGACCAAAATGAATAGAGGTTAGGAACCGGAAGACGTAGAAAATTTTTATTTGTTATCACCGCGACAAGACTTGGACTTATATCGTTTGGCTAATCTTTTATTTTCATTAATATTTTCACAATGGAAATTATACCAGTGTCTACATGTATTGCAGAGCAACAACTGACCCTTTCGTTCATTGCATGTCATGTTGAAAAATACTGTTGAAGTTTCAGACCAATAATTTTCTACAATTTTTGATAAATATAAAATGACATCTTTCGATTGACCAGGGACGTCATATAAGATTTCCAATGTGACAGATTCCCATTGTGGTATTTCTAATTGTTTTAATTTTTGTTTATTAAATGCATGAACCTTAGGTGCGGGTAAAGGATTTTTCATATATTTTAATATTACTTGCTTAACTTTATTTATGTACGTGATCATATCTTTATTTGTATGATATTTTAAAATGTCTGGGCAACATCGTATTAGAATGCAACAATACATATCGCAGTCCACAAAATTATTTTGTTTAGGAATTTGAGGAGCATAAATTTTTCATTCATTAAAATTAAATGATTCATTGTTGTATTCGTAGTAAGATGAATATAAATGTAAAATAAAAGACACAAAATTTTGCTTAACATAGCCTAAACTGTCAATGAAAAGAACAATGGTTTCATGTTTAGTATTATTACTAGCGAATTCTCGGCTACGCCGAGCATTCCCTAGAGCTCCGCTGTCAGTGCAAAAAACAAATGCGATATATTTCTCTTAACTTTTGAAAAAAACAAAAGCCGGTCGACATGAAACATTTTTGCAATTCCTACAGGCTAGCCCACACCTAAAACTTTCATTTGATACCAAACACCACATACTTCTGACAACTATTTGCGAAAAACAAAAGCCGATCGGCATGGAACATTTTTGCCAATTCTGTGCGCTAGCCCTCAAGGAGACCTTTCATTTGAGACCAAACTCGACATACTTCTAAAAACTTTTTGCAAAAAACAAAAGCCGATCAACATTAACCATTTTTGTTAATTCTGCACACCAGCCCTTATCGAAACCTTTCATTTAATACCAAACACCACAGACTTGTGACAACTTTTTGCAAAAAACAAAAACCAATCCACATAACACATTTTTGTCAATTCTGCACGCTTACCCTCAACGAGACGTTTCATTTGAAACCAAACTCGACATACCTTTGAGAACTTTTTGCAGAAAACAAAAGCCGATCGGAATGGAACATTTTTGTCAATTCTGTACGCGAGCCCTCGCCAAGACCTTTCAGTCGATTCCAAACATGACATATTTCTGACAACTTGTTGCACAAAACAAAAGCCGATCGACATGAAACATTTTTGTCAATTCTGTACGAGAGCCCTCGCCGAGACCTTTCATTCGATGCCAAACACGACATATTTCTGACAACTTTTAGCAAAAAACAAAAGCCGATCGACATGGAACATTTTTGTCAATTTTGCATTTCAGCCCTGACCGAGACCTTTAATTAGATACTAAACACGACATAATTCTATTAACTTTTTGCATAAAACAAAAGCCGATCAACATTTCATTTCTGGACACCAGCCCTTCCCGAGACTTTTCATTCGATACCAAACATGACATATTTCTGACAACATTTTGCAAAAAACAAATTTTAATTTAGCTCGCTAGCCCTCATCGTGACCTAGGCTAATATAACATTCACTGTCTTCAGTAACGTTCATTAGGAATATTTGTTGTTTGTTTAGTTATTTATTAAACATTTGGCAATATTGACTTATGTAATTCGAAAATACCCAAACACGACATTTTTCTGACAACATTTTGCAAAAAACAAATTCTAATCTACGTAGAACATTTTTGTCATACGTTCACACCAGTCTGTATTGTGTCGTTTCCTTAAAATCCAAGGACGACCTACTTCTAACAACTTTTTGCGAAAAACAAATGCAGGTTGACATGACACATTATGGTTTTCTTACTTTTGATATCAAATATTTGATTTTTATTTAGTTACTTTATAATTTGGCAACACTGTTTGTATTAAAAAATAGTAGCTAATTTTTTAATTTATGAATTAATATTGTCATTCCTAATACAACTGCCACCGTCTTCAGTAAAGTTAGTTTAAGAATATTTGGTTTTAATTTAGTTACTTCATCACACATTTGGCAATATTGACTTTTGACATTGAAAACGTCAAAATTTATATTAATTAAATACGTTATGTTTTAAACTTAAATTAGTTGTAACACCTTTGCTCAAGTCTATTATTCATGAAATTGTTTTTAAATCTTTCATATCAATGTTCTATTAAAAGATATACTTATTTAAAGTTCATAGACAGATTGTCAAAAGTGACGGATGACGGCGTGATTCTTCTTAAATTTAGACATGGCCTCTGGGATTCATTGTTTCAAGACAGCATTTGTGCACAGTGTTAATTTTTTACACGAAAACTACTAACAGTAAAAATATGAGACACCGAAACGGCACCAGATCTCATTAGCCCCCACATATTAAAAAAATATTTATAACAATCACTTGTATGGTTCAGGCAGTAGGCCTTTACAAATGTTACTTAATGCTCGTGATGAATCTATAGAGAGTGATATGAAAGAAAGTAAATCTAGCCTTTTAGTATATAGGACTAGCGAATTCTCGGCTACGCCGAGCATTCCCTAGAGCTCCGCTGTCAGTGCAAAAAACAAATGCCGATCGACATGAAACAATTATTTCATATTTCCACGTCAGGCCTCACCGAGACCTTTCATTAGATTGCAAACACGATATACTTCTAATAATTTTTTGCTAAAAACAAAAGCCGGTCGACATGTAACATTTTTGTCATTTATGTACCCCAGCTCTCATCGAGACCTTTCATTTGATACCATACACGACATTCTTCTTACAACTTTCTGCATAAAACAAAAGTCGATCGACATGAAACATTTTTATCATATCTACACGCTAGCCCACACCGTGACTTTTCATTTGATACACCATACCAAACACTATATACTTTTGACAACCTTTTGCAAAAAACAAAAGCCGATCGACATTGACCATTCTCGTTAATTCTGCACACCAGCCTTCATTGAAACCTTTCATTTGATACCAAACACCACACACTTCTGACATTTTTTTGCAAAAAACAAAAACCGATCGATATAGCACATTTTTATCAATTCTGCACGCTAGCCCTCTCCGAGACCTTTCATTTGATACCAAACACGACATACTTCTGACAACTTTTTGCATAAAACAAAAGCCGATCGACATGGAACATTTTTGTCAATTCTGGACGCTAGCTCTCAACGAGACCTTTCATTTGAGACAAAACTCGACATATCTTTGAGAATTTTTTGCAAAAAACAAAAGCCGATCAACATTGACCTTTTTTGTTAATTCTACACGCCAGCCCTTATCGAGCCTTTTCATTTTATACCAAACACCACATACTTCTCACAACTTTTTCGAAAAAACAAAAACCGATCGACATATCACATTTTTGTCAATTCTGCACGCTAGCCCTCTGCGAGACCTTTCATTTGATACCAAACACAACATACTTCTGACAAATTTTTGCATAAAACAAAAGTCGATCGACATGAAACATTTTTGTCAAATCTGCACGCTAGCCCTCAACGAGACCTTTCATTTGAGACCAAACTCGACATACCTTTGAGAAATTTTTGCAGAAAACAAAAGCCGATCAACATTGACACCACATACTTCTCACAACTTTTTCTAAAAAACAAAAGCCGTTCGATATAGAACATTTTTGGACATTTTGCACGCTAGCCCTCATCGTGACCTAGCCTAATATAACATTCACTGTCTTCAGTAACGTTCATTTGGGAATATTTGTTCTTTGTTTAGTTACTTTATTAAACATTTGGCAATATTGACTTATGTAATTCAAAAATACCCAAACACGACATTTTTCTGACAACATTTTGCAAAAAACAAATTCTAATCTACGTAGAACTTTTTGTCATTCGTGCACACCAGTCCGTATTGTGTCGTTTCCTTAAAACCCAAGGACGACCTACTTCTAACATCTTTTTACGAAAAACAAATGCAGATCGACTGACACATTTTTTTGTCATTTTAAAACTGGCCCTGATGGTTTCCTTTCTTTTGATAACAAACACAGCAAAGTATTCAATTTATTTTATTTAGGAATATTTGATTTTTATTTAGTTACTTTATAATTTGGCAACACTGTTTGTAGTAAAAAATAAAAGTTAATTTTTAAATTTATAAATTAATTTTGTCAACCATAATACAACTGCTACCGTCTTCAGTGAAGTTAGTTTAGGAATATTTGGTTTTAATTTAGTTACTTTATCAAACATTTGGCAACATTGACTTTTGACATCGGAAACGTCAAAATTTATATTAATTAAATACGTTATATTTTAAACTTAAATCAGTTGTAACACCTTTGTTCAAGTCTATTCTTCATGATACTCTTTTTAAATCTTTTATATCACTGTTCAATTAAAAGATATAATCATTTAAAGTTCATAGGCAGATTGTCAAAAGTGACGGATGACGGCGTGATTCTTCTTAAAGTTAGACATGGCTTCTAGGATCCATTGTTTCTAGGCAGCATTTGTGCAAAGTTTTAATTTTTTACACGAAAACTACTAAAAGTAAAAATATGAGACACCCAAAAGGCACCAGATCTCATTAGCCCCCACATATTAAAAAAAAATTATAACAAACACTTGCATGGTTCAGGCTGTAGGCGATTAAAAAAGTTACTTGATGCTCGTGATGAATCTATAGAAAGATAGATATATAGATATATAGTGAATCTAATCGTTTAGTACATAGGATTAGCGAATTCTCGGCTACGCCGAGCATTCCCTAGAGCTCCGCTGTCAGTGCAAAAAACAAATGCCGATCGACATGAAACAATTATTTCATATTTGCACGTCAGGCCCCACCGAGACCTTTCATTAGATTGCAAACATGATATACTTCTAATAATATTTTGAAAAAAACAAAAGCCGGTGGACATGAAACATTTTTGTCATTTATGTACCCCAACTCTCACCGAGACCTTTCATTTGATACCATACACGACATACTTCTGACAACTTTCTGCATTAAACAAAAGTCGATCGACATGAAACATTTTCATCATATCTACACGCTAGCCCACACCGAGACTTTTCATTTGATACCAAACACTATATACTTGTGACAACTTTTTGCAAAAAACAAAAGCCGATCGACATTGACCATTTTCGTTAATTCTTCATACCAGCCTTCATTGTAACCTTTCATTTGATACCAAACACGACATACTTCTGACAACTTTTTGCAAAATACAAAAACCGATCGACATAGTACATTTTTGTCAATTCTGCACGCTAGCCCTCTCCGAGACCTTTCATTTGATACCAAATACGACATACTTCTAAGATCTTTTTGCATAAAACAAAAGCCGATCGACATGGAACGTTTTTGTAAATTCTGCACGCTAGCCCTCAACGAGACCTTTCATTTGATACCAAACACCACACACTTCTGGCAACTTTTTGCAAATAACAAATACCGATCGACATAGCACATTTTTATCAATTCTGCACGCTAGCACTTTCCGAGACCTTTCATTTGATACCAAACACGACATAGATCTGACAACTTTTTGCATAAAACAAAAGCCGATCGACATGGAACATTTTTGTTAATTCTGCACGATAGCCCTCAACGAGACCTTTCATTTGATACCAAACACCACACACTTCTGACAACTTTTTGCAAATAACAAATACCGATCGACATAGCACATTTTTATCAATTCTGCACGATAGCCCCCTCCGAGACCTTTCATTTGATACCAAACACGACATACTTCTGACAACTTTTTGCAAAATACAAAAACCGATCTACATAGTACATTTTTGTCAATTCTGTACGCTAGCCCTCTCCGAGACCTTTCATTTGATACCAAACACGACATACTTCTGACAACTTTTTGCATAAAACAAAAGCCGATCGACATGGAACATTTTTGTCAATTCTGTACGCTAGCCCTCAACGAGACCTTTCATTTGAGACTAAACTCGTCATACAAAAGCCGATCAACATTGACCTTTTTTGTTAATTCTACACGCCAGGCCTCATCAAGCCTTTTTTTTGATACCAAACACCACACTCTTCTCACAACTTTTTCCAAAAAACAAAAGCCGTTCAAAATAGAACATTTTTGTTCATTCTGTACGCTAGCCCTCATCGTGACCTAGCCTAATATAACATTCACTGTCTTCAGTAACCTTTCATTTGGGAATATTTGTTCTTTGTTTAGATACTTTATTAAACCTTTGGCAACATTGACTTTTGTAATTCGAAAATACCCAAACACGACATTTTTCTGACAACATTTTGCAAAAAACAAATGCTAATCTATATAGAACATTTTTGTTATTCGTGCACACCAGTCCGTATTGTGTCGTTTCCTTAAAACCCAAGGACGACCTAATTCTAACAACGTTTTACGGAAAACAAATGCAGATCGACATGACAAATTTTTTTGTCATTTTAAAACTGGCCCTTATAGTTTCCTTTCTTTTGATAACAAACACAGGACAGTATTCAATTTATTTTATTTAGGAATATTTGATTTTTATTTAGTTACTTTATAATTTGGCAACACTGTTTGTATTAAAAAATAGTAGTTAATTTTTAAATTTATAAATTAATATTGTCAACCCTAATAAAACTGCCACCGTGTTCAGTGAAGTTAGTTTAGGAATATTTGGTTTTAAGTTAGTTACTTCATCACACAATTGGCAACATTGACTTTTGACATTGGAAACGTAAAAATTTATATTAATTAAATACGTTATGTTTTAAACTTAAATTAGTTGTAACACATTTGCTCAAGTCTATTATTCATGATACTGTTTTTAAATCTGTGATATCAATGTTCTATTAAAAGATATAAACATTTAAAGTTCATAGACAGATTGTCAAAAGTGACGGATGACGGCGTGATTCTTCTTACATTTAGGCATGGCCTCTGGAATCCATTGTTTCCAGGCAGCATTTGCACAGTTTCAATTTTTTACACGAAAATTACTAACATTAAAAATACGAGACACCCAAAAGGCACAAGATCTCATTAGCCCCCACATATTAAAAAAAAATATATAACAATCACTTGCATGGTTCAGGCTGTAGGCGATTACAAAAGTTACTCGATGCTCGTGATAAATCTATAGATATATATATAGTGAATCTAATCGTTTAGTATATAGGACTAGCGAATTCTCGGCTACGCCGAGCATTCCCTAGAGCTCCGCTGTCAGTGCAAAAAACAAATGCCGATCGACATGAAACAATTATTTCATATTTGCACGTCAGGCCCCACCGAGACCTTTCATTAGATTGCAAACATGATATACTTCTAATAATATTTTGAAAAAAACAAAAGCCGGTCGACATGAAACATTTTTGTCATTTATGTACCCCAACTATCACCGAGATCTTTCATTTGATACCATACACGACATACTTCTGACAACTTTCTGCATAAAACAAAAGTCGATCGACATGAAACATTTTTATCATATCTACACTCTAGCTCACACCTAGACTTTTCATTTGATACCAAACACTATATACTTGTGACAAACTTTTGCAAAAAACAAAAGCCGATCGACATAGCACATTTTTTGTCAATTCTGCACGCTAGCCCTCTCCGAGACCCTTCATTTGATACCAAACACGACATACTTCTGACAACTTTTTGCATAAAACAAAAGCCGATCAACATGGAACATTTTTGTCAATTCTGCACGCTAGCCCTCAACGAGACTTTTCATTTGATACCAAACACCACACACTTCTGACAACTTTTTGCAAAAAACAAATATTTGTTCTTTGTTTAGTTACTTTATTAAACATTTAGCAATATTGACTTATGTAATTCGAAAATACCCAAACACGACATTTTTCTGACATTTTGCAAAAAACAAATTCTAATATACGTAGAACATTTTTGTCATTCGTGCACACCAGTCCGTATTGTGTCGTTTCCTTGAAACCCAAGGACGACCTACTTCTAACATCTTTTTACGAAAAACAAATGCAGATCGACTGACACATTTTTTTTTTGTCATTTTAAAACTGGCCCTGATGGTTTCCTTTCTTTTAATAACAAACATAGCAAAGTATTCAATTTATTTTATTTAGAAATATTTGATTTTTATTTAGTTACTTTATAATTTGGCAACACTGTTTGTATTTAAAAATAGTAGTTAATTTTTATATTTATAAATTAATATTGTCAACCCTAATACAACTGCCACCGTCTTCAGTGAAGTTAGTTTAGGAATATTTGGTTTTAATTTAGTTACTTCATCACACATTTGGCAACATTGACTTTTGACATTGGAAACGTCAAAATTTATATTAATTAAATACGTTATGTTTTAAACTTAAATTAGTTGTAACACATTTGCTCAAGTCTATTATTCATGATACTGTTTTTAAATCTTTGATATCAATGTTCTATTAAAAGATATAATCATTTAAAGTTCGTAGGCAGATTGTCAAAAGTGACGGATGACGGCGTGATTCTTCTTAAAGTTAGACATGGCCTCTGGGATCCATTGTTTCAAGGCAGCATTTGTGCAAAGTTTTAATTTTTTACACGAAAACTACTAATAGTAAAAATATGAGACACCCAAAAGGCACCAGATCTCATTAGCCCCCACATATTAAAAAAAAAATTATAACAATCACTTACATGGTTCAGGCTGTAGGCGATTACAAAAGTTACTCGATGCTCGTGATGAATCTATACATATATAGTGAATGTAATCGTTTAGTATATAGGACTAGCGAATTCTCGGCTACGACGAGCATTCCCTAGAGCTCCGCTGTCAGTGCAAAAAACAAATGCCGATCGACATGAAACAATTATTTCATATTTGCACGTCAGGCCTCACCGAAACCTTTCATTAGATTGCAAACACGATATACTTCTAATAATTTTTGCAAAAAACAAAAGCCGGTCGACATGAAACATTTTTGTCATTTATGTACCCCAAATCTCACCGAGATCTTTCATTTGATACCATACACGACATACTTCTGACAACTTTTTGCATTAAACAAAAGTCGATCGACATGAAACATTTTTATCATATCTACACGCTAGCCCACACCCAGGCTTTTCATTTGATACCAAACACTATATACTTGTGACAACCTTTTGTACCAGCCTTCATTGTAACCTTTTATTTGATACCAAACACCACACACTTCTGGCAACTTTTTGCAAAAAACAAATACCGATCGACATAGCACATTTTTTGTCAATTCTGCACACTAGCCCTCTTCGAGACCTTTCGTTTGATATCAAACACGACATACTTCTGACAACTTTTTTCAAAAAAAAAAACCGATCGACATAGCACATTTTTATCAATTCTGCACGCTAGCCTTCTTCGAGACCTTTCATCTGATACCAAACACGACATACTTCTGACACCTTTTTGCATAAAACAAAAGCCGATCGATATGGAACATTTTTGTCAATTCTGCACGCTAGCCCTCAACGAGATCTTTCATTTGAGACTAAACTCGACATATCTTTGAGAAATTTTTGCAAAAACAAAAGCCGATCAACATTGACCTTTTTTCTTAATTCTACACGCCAGTCCTTATCGAGCCATTTCATTTGATACCAAACACCACATACTTCTCACAACATTCTCCAAAAAACAAAAGCCGTTCGATACAGAACATTTTTATTCATTTTGCACGCTAGTCCTCATCGTGGCCTAGCCTATTATAACATTCACTGACTTCAGTAACGTTCATTTGGGAAAATTTGTTCCTTGTTTAGTTACTTTATTAAATATTTAGCAATATTGACATGTAATTCGAAAATACCCAAACACGACATTTTTCTGACAACATTTTGCAAAAAACAAATTCTAAACTACGTAGAACATTTTTGTCATTCGTGCACACCAGTCCGTATTCTGTCGTTTCCTTAAAACCTAATTACGACCTACTTCTAACAACTTTATACATATTTTTTTTTGTCATTTTAAAACTGGCCCTTATGGTTTCCTTTCTTTTGATAACAAACACAGCAAAGTATTCAATTTATTTTATTTAGGAATATTTGATTTTTATTTAGTTACTTTATAATTTGGCAACACTGTTTGCATTAAAAAATAGTAGTTAATTTTTAAATTTATAAATTAATATTGTCAACCCTAATACAACTGCCACCGTCTTCAGTGAAGTTAGTTTAGGAATATTTGGTTTTAATTTAGTTACTTCATCACACATTTGGCAACATTGACTTTTGACATTGGAACGTCAAAATTTATATTAATTAAATACGTTATGTTTTAAACTTAAATTAGTTGTAACACATTTGCTCAAGTCTATTATTCATGATACTGTTTTTAAATCTTTGATATCAATGTTGTATTAAAAGATATAATCTTTTAAAGTTTATAGGCAGATTGTCAAAAGTGACGGATGACGGCGTGATTCTTCTTAAAGTTAGACATGGCCTCTGGGATCCATTGTTTCAAGGCAGCATTTGTGCAAAGTTTTAATTTTTTACACGAAATCTACTAACAGTAAAAATATGAGACACCCAAAAGGCACCAGATCTCATTAGCCCTCACATATTAAAAAAAAATTATAACAATCACTTGCATGGTTCAGGCTGTAGGCGATTACAAAAGTTACTCGATGCTCGTGATGAATCTATAGATATATAGTGAATGTAATCGTTTAGTATATAGGACTAGCGAATTCTCGGCTACGCCGAGCATTCCCTAGAGCTCCGCTGTCAGTGCAAAAAACAAATGCCGATCGACATGAAACAATTATTTCATATTTGCACGTCAGGCCTCACCGAGACCTTTCATTAGATTGCAAACACGATATACTTCTAATAATATTTTGCAAAAAACAAAAGCCGGTCGACATGAAGCATTTTTGTCATTTATGTACCTTAACTCTCACCGAGACCTTTCATTTGATACCATACACGACATACTTCTGACAACTTTCTGCATTAAACAAAAGTCGATCGACATGAAACATTTTTATCATATCTACACGCTAGCCCACACCCAGACTTTTCATTTGATACCAAACACTATATACTTGTGACAACCTTTTGCAAAAAACAAAAGCCGATCGACATAGCACATTTTTTGTCAATTCTGCACGCTAGCCCTCTCCGAGTTCTTTCATTTGATACCAAACACGACATACTTCTGACAACTTTTTGCATAAAACAAAAGCCGATCGACATGAAACATTTTTGTCAATTCTGCATGCTAGCCCTCAACGAGACTTTTCATTTCATACCAAACACCACACACTTCTTACAACTTTTTGCAAAAAACAAAAACCGATCGACATAGCACATTTTTATCAATTCTGCACGCTAGCCCTCTCCGAGACCTTTCATTTGATACCAAACACGACATACTTCTGACAACTTTTTGCAAAAAACAAAAACAGATCGACATAGTACATTTTTGTCAATTCTGCAGGCTAGCCCTCTCCGAGACCTTTCATTTGATACCAAGCACGACATACTTCTGACAACTTTTTGCATAAAACAAAAGCCGATCGACATGGAACATTTTTGTCAATTCTGCACGCTAGCCCTCTCCGAGACCTTTCATTTGATATCAAACACGACATACTTCTGCCAACTTTTTGCAAAAAACAAAAGCCGATCGACATGGAACATTTTTGTCAATTCTGCAGGCTAGCCCTCTCCGAGACCTTTCATTTGATACTAAACACGACATACTTCTGACAACTTTTTGCACAAAACAAAAGCCGATTGACATGGAACATTTTTGTCAATTCTGCACGCTAGCCCTCAACGAGACCTTTCATTTGAGACCAAACTCGACATATCTTTGAGAAATTTTTGCAAAAACAAAAGCCGATCAACATTGACCTTTTTTTTAATTCTACACGCCAGCCCTTATCGAGCCTTTTCATTTGATACCAAACACCACATACTTCTCACAACATTTTCCAAAAAACAAAAGCCGTTCGATATAGAACATTTTTGTTCATTCGGCACGCTAGCCCTCATCGTGACCTAGCCTAATATAACATTCACTGTCTTCAGTAACATTTCATTTGGGAATATTTGTTCTTTGTTTAGTTACTTTATTAAACATTTGGCAACATTGACTTTTGTAATTTGAAAATACCCAAACACGACATTTTTCTGACAACATTATGCAAAAAACAAATTCTAATCTACATGGAACATTTTTGTCATTCGTGCACACCAGTCCGTATTGTGTCGTTTCCTTAAAACCCAAGGACGACCTACTTCTTACAACTTTTTACGGAAAACAAATGCAGATCGACATGACACATTTTTTTTGTCATTTTAAAAGTGGCCCTTATGGTTTCCTTTCTTTTGATAACAAACATAGCAAAGTATTCAATTTATTTTATTTAGGAATATTTGATTTTTATTTAGTTACTTTATAATTTAGCAACACAGTTTGCATTAAAAAACAGTAGTTAATTTTTAAAGTTATAAATTAATATTGTCAACCCTAATACAACTGCCACCGTCTTCAGTGAAGTTAGTTTAGGAATATTTGGTTTTAATTTAGTTACTTCATCACACATTTGGCAACATTGACTTTTGACATTGGAAACGTCAAAATTTATATTAACTAAATACGTTATGTTTTTTTTTTTTTTTTTTTTTATTGGTGACATTTTATTTACAATCTGTTACAATATAACAATAAGTAAATATTCGAATATATATTAAACAGAGCATTGTGAAGGCGGTGTCCAGTGACACTACCTTCTTATATAAGTACCTATATATACATGGATATATGGTATGTACATTATTTAAATCTGTATGGTAAGTCCAATGGGGTGTGACGTGTTAATCTTCTTGTTTCCAAGCTGTTGTCCAGTAAGTTCATTGCTGTGTGGTTGGGATGTTTCTCTAGGCGTTGCATATACTTTTCACTGAAATTTTTTATTTCTTGTTTCACATTTTCCATGTTAAGATCATTATATATGGTGGTATTTCTAACGTACCATGGTGCATTTAATATAGTTCTTAGTGTCTTTGCTTCAAATCTTTGTATAATCTCTATATTAGTGTTACTTGCGGTACCCCAAAGTTGGATACCATATGTCCATATAGGTTTTAACATGATTTTGTATAATAAAAGTTTATTTTCAGTGGTTAATTTTGATTTTTTACTTAACATCCAGTACATTTGTTTAGCTTTTGCATTAAGTTGTTTTCTTTTAATTTTTATATGTTTGGTCCATGTTAGTCCCCTATCCATGTGTAGTCCCAGGTATCTAACTTCATTTACTTGTGGTAATGGTTGATTGTATAATTGTACTGTCGGACATGTATTTCTTCTATTTGTAAAGGTAATGTGTGCTGATTTTGTTGCGTTTGCTTTTATTTTCCATGTATTCAGCCATTTTTCTATTACGTGAAGATACTCTTGTAGTATTTGGGAGGCCATTTGTGGGTCTTCATGGGATACTAGTAGTGCTGTATCGTCGGCGAATGTAGCGGTTGTGGCAAGAGCTGTTGTGGGTAAATCTGCGGTATATAGGAGATACAATACCGGGCCAAGGACGCTTCCTTGCGGTACCCCGGACTGAATGGCAGTTAGGTCGGAGTATTCATTTTGGATCTTCACTATAAAATATCTCTCGCTTAGATACGATTTTAATAACTGGTAGTACGTACTTGGCAGTTGTTTTTTAATTTTGTAGAGAAGTCCTTCATGCCAAACTTTATCAAAGGCTTGGGCTACATCTAAGAAGGCGGCTGAACAGTACCTTTTTTCTTCTTGGTCGCTTCTAATTTGATTAACGATTCGATGAATTTGTTCGATTGTAGAGTGTCCTTCTCTGAATCCATATTGATAATCGGGTATGAGATTTTCTTTTATCAGTATTGGTCTTAATCTTTCAAGCAGGATTTTTTCAAACGCTTTTGACAGAATAGGTAGGAGACTGATTGGTCGATATGAAGTCAATTCCTCAGCTGGCTTTCCTGGTTTCTGGATGGGGATTATTTGGGCTATTTTCCATTGTATAGGGTAATAATTTAATCTTATTATAGCGTTGAAGATGAAGGTAATAAGCTTTACAGCTTTTTTTGGTAGTTCTTTTAATATTCTTCCAGTGATGAGATCGTAACCGGGAGCTTTCTTTGGGTGCATTGTTTTGATTACATGTTCTATTTCATATTTATCTGTCTTTTCTATTGGTAATGACATTTGATTAGCTACTTCTAAAAATTGTTTAATTTCCTTTTCTTCTGGTGTGTTGTTATTTATTGGGAAAGGGCTGAATACTTGGGATAAGTATTCAGCTATACTTTCGCATTTTTCTTGGTCACTTCTTGCCCAACTATTGTCTTGTTTCCTAATTGGTGGTATTCTTTGTATTGACCTTTTTAGGTATTTAGTTGCCTTCCACAGGGAATAATCTGTAGCTTGCGTATGAGTTAGGTTACTTAGGTATTCTTGGGTGGTATTGTTTCTCCATTCATAAAGCATCTTTTTAATTTCTCTTTCCATTCGGTTGAGGGTGTTTTTATCGTATGGGTTGCGATTTTGTTGCCATAGTCTACGTATGCGGCGCTTTTCCCTAATTGCCTGTTTGATGATGTTTGGGATCGATATTTCATTTTTTTTCTCAGGCACAACAGGAGTTGCTTCCCAAGCTGCTTGTTGTATGCATTGAGTGAGGTGCTCAATTCCGTCGTCTATGTCTTTGTTTTGTTTCAGGCATATATTTAGGTTTATTTTCTCTTCTAATTGTTCTCTGAAGTAGTCCCAGTCAGTGTGCTTATTGTGCAAGGTTGGTGGCTTGATTTTTCTTATTATGTTTGATCCCATCATTAATATTATTGGTGTATGATCTGATGATAAGTCTAGGTTTTCTGTTAAATGTAGTTTATTTTGCGGTATATTTTTCGTTATATAGAAGTCTATGAGGTCTGGTATTTTATTGGTGTCTGTAGGCCAGTAAGTTGGTTTGCCGGTCGAATGATATGCCAGGTTGTTACTTTGTATTGCTTTTAATAATTCTCTTCCACGTGTGGTAATTAATCGGGAGCCCCATATCGTATGCTTCGCATTATAATCTCCGCCTATTATGTACTTATTACCAAGAGTATTTAAGAACTGTTCAAAGTCTTCCTTTTTGATATTATGTTTTGGGGGGCAATATATTGCCGATAGAGTAATAGGTCCCGTCGATTCTTCTATTAATATAGTAGTTGCTTGGAGATGATCCATCATGTATTCTGGTAGTATATAGTGTTTTAAAGAATTTTTTATGATTATTGCCGTACCTCCATGGGCTGTGCCGTCAGGGTGTTGTGTATCATATATGGTATATCGTGGTATTTTCAAGTAGGTTTGATTTGTGAAATGTGTTTCAGAGATGAGCATAATGTCAATATTGTGTTCTATTAAAAATAATTTTAACTCTTGACTTCGATGAGCCAAGCCATTGGCATTCCATAATGCTATGATTAGATTTTGTTGCATTATGAAAGTTTTGAAACTAACGCTGTGAGCAGGTTTAAGATGGTATCCATCCTTCCCATTAGTTGTATCATCATTTGTTCTAATTTATTTTGTGATGATTGATTGCTTGGTTTTATCTGTGATTGTGGTAAATTATTTGGGTCGATTGTATTGGCTTTTTGTGCGTATGTAATGTTTGGATTGACTTGCTGTATATTATTAATTTTAGTTTCTTCTGCCGTTGTTCTTTGTCTTAGTGGTGGATATTTTCTCTTATATATTTCTTTGTAGATCGTGCATCCTTTGTAATTTGCAGGATGATTTCCATTACATAACACACACCTAACCGGGGTGTTTTCGTTTTTAGTGCAATTTTTAGTTGCGTGGTTTCCACTACATTTCACGCAACGTTCTTCCCTTGCGCAATAAGTTTTAGTGTGGCCATATCTTTGGCACCTGGCACATTGAGGGATTTCTTTTCTTGGTCTGGGTGGTTCAATAGTCACTTTTGTGTATTGTAGATATTGTATATTATATATTGTTTTATTGTTGGTATTTTGTTCAATTTCTATTATGAAGATAGGTAGAGGATATTTCTCCGTTCTGTGCTTTAAGTTAAATATATTAATTACTTTGTGTCCTTCACCTTCGACCTCTAATTTTAAATCACTTATGTTTGTTGAATGATGTAGATTTTTAACGTATACTCGATATGATCGGTTTTGTTTTATTTGATAGGTATGATAAAGTATATTATCTTTTGAAAAACGACTTATTATTTTCCTGTAACTTTCAATGTTAGTTGGTTGGATTTTGACTTGTTTATTGGCTATTGTTTTTAAGAAGTAGTTTGTTTTTGCTTCTTCATCTAGTAATATTATTAATGGGTTAATGTCTTGTACTTCTGCGACAAATATTGGTGGTGGTTTTGGAGTTTTCAGTGTAGGTGTTTCTTGATGTTCACTTTCGGAATTATGACTTAAGGATTGGAATTTATTTTGTGTCAGCACTGGGAAGGTACCGATGTTTGGTTGCGAAATGAATTTAGGTTTTACCATTCGTATATTGTTTGTTTCAGTATCATTTTTTCTTTTTATTCTGGTTCTGTTAGTAACTTGCCATTGGCCCTTTTGTATTTCTTGAGTTGCACTCATATTATTTGTTGTTAAAAACACGTTGGCCAGGGGCCTCCGTGTTATGTAATTTTATTTGTGGCCAGATGTTTATTTTAGTTGTTTTTAACTTTAATAGTATGATATAATAAATAATTATAACTAATAAGTTATAATTTGCAGTGATCTAACCGTTCAGGAGCTCTGTAGCTGTACGTCCGTTCACTACGAGTGCCAAAACGTAACCACGTTATGTTTTAAACTTAAATTAGTTGTAACACATTTGCTCAAGTCTATTATTCATGATACTGTTTTTAAATCTTTGATATCAATGTTCTATTAAAAGATATAGGCCCGTATTCTCACATACCTCGAAATAGTACTACTTCGTTCACTACTTTAAATATTACTATTTCGCGAAATAGCGTGATTTCAAAGTTTCATATTCTCACATCGAAATTTTGTCGCTACTTTGAATCATACTATTTCGAGAAAAATATGTTTGGCAACACTGCATCTGTGATTGCATATCTGATTACATCAATGTGTTCCTGATCTTTTTTTTTCCCGCCACTTCCCACTTGACGTTAAAATTGTTTTCATTGCTGTACCACGGTCCTGTCAACAAACGTTATTTGGGATTTTATTGATTTAATAACAAAATAAAGTAAGTATTAATTAAAAAATGTATCTTTGTCTATTAATTATTTGAAGGTATTAATTTAAACATTCGTGCAAAGTATAATTTTTAGTATTCTTTAATTTTTGTATTATGTAACCTATTATGTTGTCTATATATATGATACCATGTATATTATACTGTTATATTAATTTATTTACTATACTTTAGATGCCTAAACCTGAGCCCAAAACAGATAGAACTTTGTTCACCTGTGAAGAAAAAGAAATATTATTAGATTTTGTGAAAAGAAATTCTGAAACTTTGGAAAACAAAGCTAATGATGCCAGGATAAATAAAGCCAGAAAACTTAAGTGGCTAGAATTAGAAAATTTATTTAAAAGTAATGGCTACAATAGGAGTGCACAGCGGCTTAGAGAATGCTGGTTCCGGATGAAAGGAAATGCGAAATCAAGCATCGCAAAATATAAGAAAAATTTAAAAGCAACTGGTGGAGGACCATCTATAGAAGAACCATCGGAAACCGACTGGTTAATTACAAGTGTTTGTCCAGTCGATTTTACCGACGACACAAATATTTATGATTCAGACGGGAGAAAAGAAGAATACATTGTAGACGTTGAATCTGGGTAAATATTTATATTTATATATGTATGTATGTAACTATTCAGCCAGTATTTATGAACTTTATTTACCTACTACAGTTACAATACTAGTTGATCATTTCTCTGGAAACAAATAATTGTTGAAAAGTTGCTTAGAGTGACCATTCGTACTGATTTTGTCAGTACAATACTGATTTTCAGATCCTTGTACTGATAAACAAATTGTGACATATTTTGTACTGATTTTTTACATACTGTACTGAATGTACTGATTTTCGGTATATTATAATTATTTTTGATAGATGTTTAAACATTTTCATATAATTTAATTATTAACTAAAATTTCTATCTCTCGACATGGTATGATTTTATTAGTAAGTGACTTGGTTAAAAGGTTTGATTTTGAGAGGAACTGAAACTTTAGTAATAGCAATAAAATTATAGCAGTAATATCGCTATAATTTTTCCATTTGTTTTTGAAACTAATCTAGAAAAAGCAAAAACAATATAGGTATTAAAAGTTATATTAGAATTTATAAATGTTTTGCCTGAGAATAATAAAAGCCTCGAAGAAATTATATTTAAAGAAACTAATACAGTAGGTGTTTGCTAAAACACTGCTTAAACACAATAGAATAAATTTTAAACATTAATCATCGCATATGGCATCAAATTTCATTTTACTTTTATCACTTTTTTTAAATATTATATTAAATGACTTACTATAAACATTTCAATGTAATATAGTCAATAAGTAAACTAAATATAGAACGTAGGTTTTGTACTGATTTCATTAAAAAAATAAATGGTCATTCAAAAGTTGCTTAAAATTTTGAAATTAATTTTTATTCAAATAAATTTGCATTTTCATTTTTATTGGTTAAATAGTTAAATTGTTTTGCTGAATGAATTGATTATGTCGAATGATACGAATATGAAAGTTTGAGTGAGTTGAATTATATGATATTCTATTCGAATTATTGATAGGGTTTAAATTACAGGTTAATTTTGTATATATGTATAAAAATAATAAACTAAATTAAATAAACCATATTATTTTATTCAGAACTTTAATTCCTGCCCCATCTGCTACCACTCCTCATTCTCAAACTCAAGACAAAGAACCTATTCCTTCTCCTGCCGCTGTAGAAGTGCTCCAAACAAGTAGCGCTACAAATGAACTCATTTCTTCCAATCAAGTTACCATAGTACCACAGACAGGAACAGGACATGTTCGCCCTAAAAATAAGCCATCGACATCCTATGAAACATCTCGTACTTCCTCCAAAAAATTTAGAAAAAAATCATTTGATGAAAATATTTGTGGAGAAGTGTCTGATGCTCTTAATGCACGAAGTAAGAGAGAACAAGAGCTTCATGAAACACATATGATTTTACAAAATGAAAACATAAAATTAGTGAAATTGAAACAAGAGAGAGAAAAATATGAAATCGAGGTACAGAAAGCTTTACTTGAGAAAATACAATTGGAAAAAGATTTAATTAAAAAACAATTATTGTAATTAAAGATAATTAGTATTTTGAGTATATGATAAATAGAAAATAAAATTTAATATAATAATTTACTTGTTTATTACTTTTTTTGCAAAGAATATAAATTTGTTTTATAAATACATACACAACACATGTTTACATATATAATGTTGCTCTCGAAGAGTCTTATCACTGGTTAAATTTAATGTACTTTTTTACATCCCGCCTATCAATAGATAGAAGAGGTATTGTTTTTGGTCAAATTTCTTGAATGAAACATTTCAACATATGAGCACGAAATAGGGTCCCTAGAATGCGATTTTACTATTTTTACAGTGATGTCTGTATGTGTGTGTGTGTGTGTGTGTGTGTGTGTGTGTGTGTGTGTGTGTGTGTGTGTGTGTGTGTGTGTGTGTGTGTGTGTGTGTGTGTCCGTCTGTCTGTGACGATTTTTCGTCCACGATAACTCCCATAGGATACATGTAAAAAATATAATATTTGGTATTTAAGAATTATATTCAAATATGATGAACTGATTACATTTTGACTATTATTGGTTAACCGGAAGTAGTACTTTATTTAAAGGTTTAAATAGTTTTTTCTAAAAAAGTACCTCTAAATTTTTCTCAAAACACGTTATTTGTAAATATAAAAGGTTGTAAAACCCGCATAAATCTATTTTATATACCTCTACTTCTACTATACACTCTTGTTGACTTCAGTAAATATATTTAATTTGAATTTCGCGGTAAAATACTTTGTTTGGCCCCTATCAGAGGGCCAAACCAAATCCACGGTTGTGGTTGAGCAAAGAGCGTATCTATAACTTAATATTAGTCATTGTATTGTTATAATTTTTAAACTAAATGTTGACTGAAATGTCTTCTTATAAATTGCTGTCGAAAAATATTTCCCCTCGGAATCGGTCCTGGGTGTTGTGGAAGAAGTGGAGCATTGTCTACAATATCTATAGGATCATCTTCTTCATCAGCTGTTTACGTATGAAATAATTACGAAAAAGATAAAAATATAACTAAATTTTGTTATATTTACTGTAGTCCTCTTCTTCTCCATGTATTTTTTTTATATTGTATAATACTGCCATTGCTACAATAGCAGGTTTGGAATTGTCCAAGGAAATTTCCATTATTTTATAGAGAGCACGAAACATGCTCTTCCACTGCCCGAAACATCGTTCAATAGTGTTCCTTGTAGATATATGGGCTCGGTTATAAGCTTCTTCAGCCGCTGAAGAAGGATTTTGGATAGGAGTTAAGAGGTAGTGGGAACAAGGATACCCATTATCTCCTAGTAATAACCCATTTATTGTACCAGCCTATTAAACATTATACGATTTTGATTGTAATTAAAAATAATAAAAATCATACACCTCAATTTTTTCCTTTAATGAACATTCATTCCATATTCTCGAGTCGTGAGCACTACCACGCCTTCTAGCTACAATATCTAGGATCTTACAATCTGCATCACAGACAACTTGAACATTTAAGGAGTAATATCCTTTCCTATTACAATATAACATAGCTTCTTCTTTTTTTGGGTTCCTGATTCTTATGTGAGTACAGTCTATACTTCCAATAACGTTTGGAAACTGAGCTATGTTATAAAATTTTAACTTGGTGTCATTCATTTGGGTCGGAAATGTTACAAATCTTGGTAATAAAGAAGCAATTGCCTTTGACACTTTAGCAATAACTTTCGATACAGTTGACTGACTTATGTTATGTATGTCACCTATGAACATATGCAAATTGAAATAATTTCTATGAGCTCTTGTAATTTAGCATAAAAGAAGATGGGAATCGGATATAATAGGAATAAATTTGGGTTATATTGTAAAATACGATGACATATACATATGTACTAAATAATTTATTTTTGTTTTAATATACAACTGTATACATATATGTAATAATAGTAATATATTGCTAATTATTACACTTTATATACCTGTGAAATTTGTTATAAACTAATACTTACATATTTCCGTTTGGTAACTACCCTTTGCGAAATACCTCAAAGTGATTAACACTTGTAAAGACGGTGAAAGAGAGTCAGATCTAGCTTTTTTGCTGGTTTCAGTTGCTCTTCCACAAGACTGACAACATATTTAACACTGTTTTTTGTTAATCGATACCTGTTTCTAAATTCTTTATCAGGTAAATCCGTAAATGGATCATACCTAACCAAATGTTTTCTTCTAATATTTCTCCGTACATTTACAGCGTCCAAAACATCGTTTAATTCGCCTAACTCGGGAACAACAAGTAGCTCAGCCGCCATTTTACATGAGATGTCAAACGAAATATCGCGCGAAATGATGGTACCTACCACAACTTGAGTTCACTATTTCGCGCACCCGAAATATCACTATTTCGAATCAAGTTTCGATGTGAGATTAAGGTAATCACTTCATTCACTACTTCATTCCACTATTTCGGAAATCATACTATTTCGAGGTATGTGAGAATACGGGCCTTGATCATTTAAAGTTCATAGGCAGATTGTCAAAAGTGACGGATGACGGCGTGATTCTTCTTAAAGTTAGACATGGCCTCTGGGATCCATTGTTTCAAGGCAGCATTTGTGCAAAGTTTTAAGTTTTTACACGAAAACTACTAATAGTAAAAATATGAGACACCCAAAAGGCACCAGATCCTCATTAGACCCCACATATTAAAAAAAAAATTATAACAATCACTTGCATGGTTCAGGCTGTAGGCGATTACAAAAGTTACTCGATGCTCGTGATGAATCTATAGATATATATATATATATATATATATATATATATATATATATATATATATATATATATATATAGTGAATCTAATCGTTTAGTATAGTGATTAAAGATATATGATCACTATTAGTTATTGGGAAGAGTACCATATCATAATCCGGAATTTTGTATCTGAAAATATTACAAAGACAATTAAAATATGATGTTTCATTATTAATGATGTTGAAAGTACTATCCGCAACAAAAATGTTGATTTGTTCATTTTCAAGTTTTTCCTCTTCAATTAAAATTGGTATGTACACAGCTAAAATAGATTCAATTAGGTAATAATCTCGGTTTGAAATTGTACTCTTTATTTTTCTTAAATTTGTTATCAAATGTACCATGTAGTACGGCTGCTAATGATATGTCGTATTTATTAAAGTTGGTATTATCTATTTCTTCAATTCGTCGTTTTTTTAGGTGTGGATGTCTGACATCTGGAAAATGACGGTGTTTCCCATGGGTCACAAAATCTATTTTTACTGTGCCCTCCCCAACAAGAGTTGGTAGCAAAACGGTATGTTCACTTGAAGAAGTTTTGTGAACAATGGAGTCATCTGTAGCTTCCACAATTGTTAGATCTTTTTGCTTTCTTATTATATTTGAGAGTTTTACAGATTTTTGATTTTTTTCTCATTCCCAATCGACATTTTTGCAGCTAAAATATGGTGATATCCTTTTTTGGCTGAACAAGAACCTTTTTCTATGGGATACAAAGTTACAAGATATTTATTTTTAATTGTTAATAAATACTCGCTCTTCAGGTATAAGTTTAACTTGCTCATTCAATACCAGCATTTTTGAAATACCGTAATTTGTGTATGGTATTTCCTCACTTTGAGGTTTTTGTGAAAAATCTCTATTTACAAAAATGTACAGTAGTTAACTTAATGGTAAATGTGACGTCGGACACATAACCTCGTGAGGATTTTGATAATATTTAAAATGTTCTTCAGAAAGATTATAATTACTTAAATTGCAAAAACCACGAAAAATTTCTTTTTGATAATATAAATCCAATTAATACAATACTAAAACTAATATTTGGGCCTTTACTTCTTTACGCTGTAAGCATCTTTTGAGGACTGAATTATAGCTTTGAGCTGCATTTATAGTGATACCACTTCCCGATTTATATAAGAAATATTTCATTAATTGCCATTTACCACTGGATTTAATAGAAGAAGCAAGATTTTCGTCAAAATATCTTTTAAATTATATGCTTTAGTGTTTACACATACCATTATATTAGTAGTAGTAGTCGTCTTCATTGTTACTATATAATAAAACCCACACATTATTTACTAAAACTTTAACATCCAATACATTTGTATGTCGGTGTTTTAAAATCAAATTTTCAACATCTTGTTAAATGTGCTATTTTTGGTAATGCATTTTTAATACCGTAAATGATTGCAGCTTCTCTATCTGTAATTATAACATGGTCTTAATGGCTGGACAGATTTGTTTTAAATAAATAAAGAATAATTCATGCACTTCCTTCTTTTTGTCATGGTGAATCAAGTGCATAATTGGTATAACTGGTTTATTTTCAAACAAAGGATGTTTATACGTCAGAGTGGAAACATAAAAATCACCCTAGTTAAATGTAGTACCATAAAAAAGCGTACATTTTGAAATTTTTTAATCTTGCAAAAATAATTATATTGATGCCTCGCTAAATAATATAAAATAAAAATTTGGTAGAAGTTCCATTTTATTAATAAATCCACCTAGTTCTTCAATAAGTAAAGATACACCCATAATATCGTCGCTACATAATAGTTTCCTGTCACGTTTTTTTTATAATAGTATTGCTTACTTGTTTCCTTTTTCTAGGTAATAATACTGGACAAAGAATAGGATGTACGTCTTCAGTCATTAGCTTTTTATAAGTTTCATGGGGTGCAGACGACAAATTTGATTTTTGTAAAGATATCTGCGACTTAGCAGTCAAAACATGTTTAACATGAAGACGAGATTTTCTATTACCATGACAAGAATGAACGTTATCGAGAGAGCCAACATAATGTATTAATGTTACTTCCTGGTAACTGGTGTCACCGCCGTGGTATAAATTATAAACCCTTTTTTTAAAGCCGTAGCCCTCGTAAGTTTTATAGTAATAGCATCGAACAATTGGGAAGTTTAGCGTATTTTTTTAATTTTTTTATTTTATCAAGATTGCCCTCAAAAGTGATATTCTACATTTTATTTCATCCAAAGATGCCTAGATTTCTTAAAAAATGAAATTTTATACAAAAATGACGTCAGAGTGGCTCGCGGAGAACGTATCGTCTATCTTAACCAGCGCGCGCTGGGTTCCCATGGCAACAGAGAAGCATGTAGTGTAATACCGCAAGATACAACCTACGTTCAAAAAGTCAGGTCTCACCATCCCTTCTGCGTAAGCGCATATCTCACTTGTGACGTCAGAGTGGCTCGAAGATAAATCATTAATTATAAATAATTGGCAACATATTTTTAACTTTCAATTACATTTTAAGTTGTAATTACTCATATACTTACGACTAAAAGATATTTCATATGTAATTTCAACCACGCTAAACTTCCCCATTGAACAAGAAGTAGGAACATTTTTAGTTCCAATGTGGCGCCATCTATATTGATCAAACTTCCAATCTTGTTTTTTTTTTCATTATATTTGTAAACAAAAATATCATCAGGTTTTGGTTTAGCATGTGGTATGTCAATACACCGTTCGCCATCGATATTTGATAAAATATCAAAATATTTTTCCGTGGAAAACCAACTCTTAGATTTCATATAAATTTTCGACGAATTCATGATGCCAAAAAAAAAATTGTTCAGTAAAGAGAGATACTGTTTTGAAATAATTACAAAAATCAACAAATTATGGCAAAAAATGAATATAAAAAAATAATAACTAAACAATAAAGAAGTTTTCCTTATCCAAGGATTAAAGAAATAAAAATATACAAAATCATAAAAATTATTATACCTACAGGAAAACAATGAAATTCAAAAATTTCACCAGAAAGAAAATATCTTATAAATACTACACAAAATTCTTTTGTGAAAAAAAAAGCTAAGCACAAGAGTTTAGTGAATAGTGATAAAAGAACCAAAAATGTAATATCAGAAGTCGAATATAAAAACTAAACGATATTATTCAACAATAACCAGTTTGTAAACTAAATGGTGCTAAAACTTTGGTACTAGTGTAATAATATTGTAAAAACAATAAGGTACAAGAAGTTTCACCAAAAGTTAAACAGAAGAAATAATAATAAAACCAAATACTACAATGCAATATAATAGTAGAAGACAATATTCAGCCAACTCTCTAACAACCTGTAAGCAGAATATAAGTATTTCGATATGCCGTTAAAAGCGAACACGACTAAACATGTATAACGCATGCGCAATTATTTTTAGAGCAATCACGAGGTTGTGCCGTATAATCATTGGATATGAGCAACGAACATAGAATAACATAGAAGAGTGGAATAGACTCCAGACAAGCGCGAAAAGGGGAATGAGACTAGGTACACCCTCTACGATCAGTCGAGTTATATTATAAAAAAAACGATTAAAATACCGTGAAGATTTTTTAAATATGGGATTTATCATATCCGTGGTTACAACTTGATATTTGATTGACAGCAATGTATTTGTTTGTCTGATATAAACTGAAACATAGGGAATAAATTTTTTACACGATGGTGCATTAGAAAAGGTTTATTGATTGAGTATACAAGACAATAGGTTACATTTACTGGGTGCTAAATCTCACAAAGTGGTAATAGTAACATTACGTTTTAGAACAGTAAGTAGGTTCATAGTTATATTACATGCTCAGAAATTATTTAGTAAATTCATTTATTGCTATTAAAATTATAGGTACTGTTATTGATGACAGGACCTTTGACATATTGCAAAATGAAACGAATGGTTAAATGTGCAAAATATCATGGATACCAACTTCAGTTTTCCATTAATTAATTTTAATATATCTCATTTTAGATGCTTTCCTACTGATACAGAGAGAAAATAAATTTTGATAGTAAAACAATTATATAAGCATTACGAACGGTAAGGAATACTGATCTCAGACAATAATTAGAACAATTAAACAATTATTACAATAAGTTTTAAAAATTTTTGAATCACATTCGATTATTTGAGCAACTATAATTTTTTGAATAATATTTTTGAACGTTTGATTGGTCTTAAATTCAAATAGCCAGTCAGCAAAATCTAGTAGTATTTCACTAGAGTAGTACCTCTCTGAAGGAGACCTCGTTATTGATAAGGTACAATATTATTGAACTTCGGGGCGCAAATGTTTAAGTTGAAAATATCCTTATTTAAAATAGCCAGTCAGCAAAATTCAGTAGTATTACACTAAAATATAGTACATCTTTGAAAGAGAGCTCGCTATTGATAGGGTTTCATAATATTGAACTAAAAACTTGAAAGCTCAAATGTTTAATTTGAGACGAATATCTTCATTTAAAATAGCCAGTCAGCAAAATTTTGTAGTTTTTCACTAGAGTATAGTACCTCTCTAAAAAAGAACTGATTATTGATAGGGTTTAATAATATAAAACTAAGAACTTGAGAGCTCAAATGTTTAATTTGAGACGAATATCTTTATTTAAAATAGCTAGTCAGCAAAATTCAGTAGTATTTCACTAGAGTATAGTACCTCTCTGAAGGAGAGTTTGTTATTGATAGGGTTTAATAATATTGGACTACGAACTTGCGAGCTCAAATATATAATTTTAAACAAATATCTTCATTTAAAATAGCCAGTCAGCAAAATTTAGTATTATTTCACTAGAGAATAGTACCTCTCTGAAGGAGAGCTCATTATTGATAGGGTTTAATAATATTTAAAACATGAACTTGCGAGCTCAAATATATATTTTGAGACGAATATCTTCGTTTAAAATAGCCAGTCAGCAAAATTTAGTACCATTTCACTAGAGTAAAGTACCTCTCTGAAGGAGAGCTCTTTATAATTACGATACTATAAACCTAGAATATGTTCTTGCAAGTCAATATATACAATTTGAAGGTAATCTAACAATTCTAAATACCTAGTCAGCAACTTTTTTTTTGCCTGTCAGTAAAATAGATTTCCTCCTGTTCTTCGTACTAACCACCTCGTGGTTTTCACGTCGCCGCCTTTTCCGCTAACCTCACTTTTACTCTTCTTGGTTCTCCAGTGGTGTAATTCAAATTGTCACTAATTTGGCTTGTCGAAGGACCATTTATGTGTATGTGGCTGGTAGGAATAGTTATAGATGATTGGGATTTCTTTTAAATTTTTAAGTTTTATTTCACTACACGCTTTCTCTTCTCGCCATGCGATTGAGTACAGAACGTTCACACATTCGGCAACTCAGCAACAGCGCCAACATGTTTTTTACATTCTCGCAACTGATGGCACTGTCTACTGTCTGTCCAGTTTAATAAACATATTTATAAAAATATCTAAACAAGCTCTGCAGTAAACATATATAACCCCAATCTGAGGGTTATTTAGTCAGTGCGTAGTTGTAGCTTGATTCGTACGCATTAGTAAATTTAAGTGTGCCTTGTTATCTGGTGCATGTAATAAGAGGTAAGTGCCAACTCATTGTTATTTTAATTACAGGTATCGGTTTTATTATTATTATTTTTTAATAAATTAAACGTACTCAGTATTTTTTCTAAATTTAATTTAATATTATACAATATTGTTAACTTTACAATAATTTCTAAAACCCAATTGCAATATTATAGATGTATTGTGTATACTTTTAAATTTCTTTGTGAGTATAGGAATATAATTAAATAAATACTAATTTTATTACAAAATAATGTTCATTAATTATTTGTTGGTATATTAAAATTAGAAGATAGTGCATTGTTAGAAAAATTATTTTTGTATTTTATTACATTAAAATTACATTTTTTTCCTTTCAGGATTAGTCAACAAGATTATTCAAAGTATTTAAAATGGCACAATATAAAAAATGTTCATATTATTTATGTACATCAAACCGAAAGCTTAATCCCAATTTGCATTTTTTTACTTACGTACGTTCTGAAAAAAATTGGAAATCCTGGCTCAAAAATTGTGGCAATATTAACCTTTTAACATTACCAGAAAAACCATTGTCTTCTAAACTTTTGTGTGAAAATCGTTTTGAAAACAAATATTTTGTTAATGAATTACTTAAAACTAAATTATTGCCAAATGCTATACCAAAACCATTTAATCTCAACCACATCCACATTAGATATTGAAACATTATCTCCTAAAGAAATGAAATTACTAACACCTACCAAAACTTACAAAAGAGTATGTGATACTGCAGATTTTTAAATTCGAACTACAGCAGGAGTAATGAAAATTGTAACTCCTGAAAAACCGGCAAAAAGAAAACTTGAATTTACACCTTGTAAAAGAGAAAATGAAGATGATTTTCAAGTTGCTAATATTTCTACTCCAAAGAAAATAAAATCTCCTGTAAAATTGTTGACGGTCAACAAAAAACAATCTCGTTTATTAAAAACTAAGAGGAATGATTTATATTATTTAAAGAATAAAGTAATTTTTTTGGAAAATAAATTAGTTACCAATAACATGAATGCAAATACTTTTATCAATATGTTAACACGGAAAGCAAGAAGACAAAAATGAACAAAAGCAGAAAAAAAATTAGCACTTGGCATATTTTTTAAATCTCCAAGTTTAATTATATGCGAAGAAATTTAAAATTTAATATTCCCACCTTTGTAACTATTACTAGATGGACAAATATTTTGCATTTGTCAGCAGGAATAGCACCCATTTTTTTTTTCAAAATTACAGTAAAAGGTAAAATTAAATGTAAAAAGTATGACTGACATGGAGAAAAATATTGTTTTGATGTTAGATAAAATGTCTATTAAGCAGGGCCTAGAATATAATAAAACAAAAGATAAAATTGAGGGGGTCAGTGATTTAGGGTTTTTGGGTAGATCGGCAAATATAGGAACACAGGCATTAGTTTTCATGCTGCGAGGACTATTTTCTTATTGGAAACTTCCGATAGCGTATGTTATACGCGCAGGTCCGTAAAAGGTCATCTTTTAAAAGATTTACTGGAGCAAATTGTATTAAAACTTCAAAAATTAGGATTTATTATTCGAGCTGTAACGTGTGATCAAGGTTCGAACAACAGAAAATCTTTTAATTTATTAAAAGTTAATGAAACAAATCCGTATTTTTACATTGGTAACAATTTTTTTTTGCATTATACGACATTCCACATCTTTTTAAAAGTGTCAGAAATATTCTATTAAAAAATGATATTAATGTTGATAATGTAAGAGTATCTTGGAATGACATAAAAATTACTTATATTAAAGATAAAAACACAACACGCTGCTTGACAAAAATTACAAATGCGCACGTTTTTTTTTTATTAAGCATCCTTTTAATTTTATTTGTAGGTACTCACTCATTAGCGAAAACCTTTATATAATTAGACGCTAGGACTATTTTAAATGTATTTAGTTAAATTACATTACAATATTTACATAAATGCAATAGTTAATTTGTTTAGATTAGAATCTAGTAGGCAGATCGCTTGGCATGAATCGTTTTAGTCTCCTACTTTCTTGTTGGCTCATAAGGTTGGTGGCCAGATTGTTCGGGTGTAGATCTGTCCTTGTATTATATTTTGTGCTGTACGCGGTTATAACTTCTCTCACTGTTAGGATTTGAAGATCCTTTCGAATTATGTTGTTAGTCACATACCAGGGTGCATCTACTTTCGATTGAAATCGTTCTAGGATTTGACGCTGAAATTGAACCCCGTATGTCCATACTGGTTTCAGTATACATTTGTATACTAATAGTTTATTTTTTATTGTTAATTTGGATTTTCGACCAATTATCCAGTAGGTTTTGGAAAGAAGAAGTCCTAGTTGTTTACGTTTTTTCTTAATGTGTTTGTGCCAAGTTTGTCTCCTGTCCAGGTTCATGCCTAAATATTTGACTGTTTGTTCTTGCGGCAATTGGTGATAGTTTAGTTGCACTGGGGGACAAGTCTCTTTTCTTGTAGTGAATGTGATATATGTTGATTTTGTTTCATTTGCTCTAATTCGCCATTTTTTCAACCACTTTTGATTATCATCAAGGCTGTGTTGCAGTTTTTGAGATGCTGTGGCGGGATCTTCATGTGACTAGTACTGCAGTGTCGTCTGCAAATGTGGCTGTCCAACACATCTTGACTTGTTGATAGGTCTGCGGTGTATAGTGTGTACAGGAGTGTTCCTAGCATACTGCCTTGGGGTACAACAGATGTTATCGGGTATAATTTTGTGTGGGCGTTTTGGTATTTTACATCATTTTTCTATATTTTAGGTAGGACTTTAGGATGATATAAAATTGTATAGGGATTGTTTTCCTTAGTTTGAATAGGAGACCGGTGTGCTAAACTTTGTCAAAGGCTTGTGTTATGTCTATAAATGCTGCTAAACAATATCTCTTGTCTTCTAAATTTTGTCTAATGTTGTTTACTACTCTATGCACTTGTTCTACGGTGCAATGTTGTTGCCTGAACCCAAACTGTTGGTCTGGGATCAAGTTGTTATTTTCCAGGGTTGGCTTAAGTTTTTCGTATAATAACTTTTCGAATAATTTTCAGAGAATTGGTAGAAAGCTAATGGGTCTATAGGACTTCAGTTCTTCTGGTGGCTTTCCAGGTTTTGGGATTAGAATTATTTGGAAACTTTCCACTAATACGGAAAGTAACCAGTGCGCAAGATTGCATTACGTAATTGTGTAATGAGAATGAAGCCATTCTCAGGAAGTTGTTGTATTGTTTTCCCTGTTATTAGATTTTATCCCGGGAGCTTTTTTGGGGTTTAGTTTATATTTGACGGCATGTTTGATGTCGGAGCTTTTAAAGTTCTTCAAGGGCAGTTTTAGTTGATACGGTGAGTGTAGGTACAGTTGGATATTCTCCTCTTCTTCAGGGTCGATCTCTGAAGGGTACGGTGTAAAAACTTCTGCGAGATGTTGTAACAAGATGAAAAACGACAAGGCTTTTCATCTTGTTACGGCTTGTCATATTGTCCGAGGTCTATGACTCTGATGTTTGTAGGTCAGCATATAGCATATAGCAACGGCAGTCTTTGCTGATTAAGCAGACTATGATAATACCGGCCAGAACACGAGACATAGATATGTGTGTACCATGTTGTCGTTATTCTCGTTCAACCGTCATCATGAGTTAGTATCACCGGTCATCATCATGTCCTCCCTCGAAGTAAAAAGTCAACCTTCATCGCCCTTCATCACCGTCAACCCTCCAATGTTACAATGTTCACCGAAAGTACTTGCCTTCTCTCCGTTGCTGTTGGGCCATTCACCTAAGTTTGTTCTGAGAGGCGAATTCGATTGAAATGTTTGCTTGAATTTTCTCGTAGCCTTCCAGAGTGAATACTCTGTGGCTTCCGTTGGCGTTAGTTGTTCAAGATAATCTTGCACTATTTATTTTTGTCTTCTCTAAGTATTTCTTTTAATTCTTTAGTGACTCTATTTAGTCTTCTTTTATTTTTTGCAGTTCTCTCGTTTTGCCAACTTCTTCTTAATTTTTTCTTTTCAGCTATTTTTTGCTTTATAGAAATAGGGCAGCTTTGTGCTATTTCTTTTGCAGTTTGGATAGGTGTTGAGCTCCAGGCTGCTTGTTAAACAACAAGATTGAAATGTTCTACTGCCTCTTCTATGTCTTTTTCTGTTTCTAGTGGTATCTTTAATTCCAGGTTTCTATCTATGTGTCTTTTGTGATCGTTCCAGTTGATTTTTTTTATTAGTTAATGTTAGTGGTAGAGTTTTCTCAAGTACTGAGGTGCTTAGAGTGATTAGAACGGAGAAGTGATCTGAGGAGAGGTCAAGACAGGATTCAGCTGTGATATTGTAATGAGGAATTCCTTTAGTTACACCAAAATCGACTAGGTCTGGAATTTTATTTCTATCGGTTGGCTAGTACGTTGGTTTCCCTGTGGAGATGAAATTTAAGTTTTTGTTATCCATTGCTTTTTTTAATTCTCTACCTTTTGTTGTTATTAATCTAGAGCCCCATAATATGTGTTTGGCGTTGTAATCGCCGCCTGCAATGAATTAGTTACCTAGTGTTTGAAAGAATTGTACATATTGTTCTTTCTTTACGGCATGCTTATTTGGGCTATAGATGGCTGAGATCTTTAAAGGGCCGTTCCAGTCGTCTACAATGATACTGGTGGCCTGTAGGGAGACTTTGTTATACTTGCAAGCTTCATGGTGTCTGATTTTGTTCTTTATAATTATCGCTGTACCACCGTGGGCATTGCCGTCTGGATGTTTGGTGTCATATACTACGTAGTTTGGAATTCTTATGTAGCTGTGACTAGTAAAATGGGATTCAGATATTAGCATGATGTCTAAGTCGTGATGACGTATTAAAAATGCTTTCACCTCGTCGACATGTTGTGTTAGGCCATTGGCATTCCATAATGCAATTTTAATATTGGTAGCCATTAGTTCTCTTTGTTAAGAAGGGTGGTTAGAAGATTTAACATGGTTCCCATTTGTTCCATGAGGCCTTTCATCATTATTTTTATTTCTTCATGTCGTTCATTTGCTGGCTTGGGTTTGTAGCGTACTCTGCTCGCGGGCTGTTATTATTAGTAATTTAGTATTGGTACGTTCTTATATTTGTTTCTGTATTTCGATTTTGTTGTAGCACTTTTTGTCTTAGTTGTGGGTATTTGCTTCTTTGGATGTCCTTATACATTGTGCATCCTTTATAATAAGCTGGGTGATTGCCTCCACATAGAACGCACTTTACATCATCTGAGCGCTCTTTTCTCTGGCAATCCGAATTTTTATGATTTCCGGGACATTTGACGCATCTTGGGCTCATATTGCAGTAGTTTTTTGTATGACCATATCGCTGGCATAAAATGCACTGTGGTATTTCTCTTCTCTGTATTGGTGGTTCAAATTTTATTTGGTGATATTGTAAGTGTTCTACGTTGTATATATCCTTATTATTAGGTGCAAGTTTTAATTCTACATGAAACATGTTTAGTGGTACTTTTGTTTTATACTGCTTTATGTTCCATACGTTGACTACGTCGTGCCCCAGTTTTTGTATTTCTGATTTGATGTCTTCCGTTTTGACAGAGTAGTGCATGTTTTTCAGAACAACTTTAAAATTTGTCTCTTGTCTTGATTGATGTGTAAAGAATTCTGTATGTTTTTGTTGTAATGCTTTTGTTGCTATGGAGTATGCTTCTGGGTTTTTAGGTTGAATCCTTACAGTGTTATTTTCTTGGGTTTTGACTAAATATTGATCTTTTGCTACTGTTTGCAGTAGGTTTATTAGTGGGGATACGTAACCTACTCCATCAACATATTTCGGTGGTGGTTTGGGAGTTTTTATTGGTTTTGGCTGGTTGTTACCATCGAGAAGAGGCGTAAAACGATTTTCTGTTGATGTGGGTGTTTCGTTTAACCAGTAGTCTTTATCCATTTGTCTTACTCTTCTCAATACTATGGGGCTAAAACTTCCTCTCTTTCTTTGGCTTTCTACTATTTGCCATTCACCCGGTGAGAAGTGTTGGGATTGACGTTGAGAATATTGTTGAGATTGTTGCTGCATTTCTTGTGGCACTAAGTATTGTTCTAGTTGTGTAGAACTTGTTGGTTGATTGTGATACACATTCGTTGGTCGCGAAACTTGCATTATAGGGGGTGAAAGAGCACCGGTTGCCCAGTCTCCCCCCAGCGTAGTAATATTTTATTATTTTACCATTGGTTATATGTTGTTATAGCTATTAGTAATTAATTAATTAATATTAATTTGATGGAATTATTATTATTACTGCCTCGAGAAGCTACCATGTCCGTTCACTACGAGAGTTTGGGAGAGACTGAAATGCACACGTAACATATTTTGTGCATTATACGTCATTCCACATCTTTTTAAAGTGTCAGAAATATTCTATTAAAAATGATGTTAATGTTGATAATGTAAGAGTATCTTGGAATGACATAAAAATTACTTATATTAAAGATAAAAACACAACACGCTGCTTGACAAAAATTACAAATGCACACGTATTTCCTAATTCGTTTCAAAAAATTAATGTATAACTTGCCACTCAAGTATTTAGCCGTTTGTTCTCTACTACTATAAAAACAGCTAATCAACTTACAGTAGTCAACACAGAAACTGCCCTTGACACTGCAGATTTTATTAAAAATTAAATGATATTTCTGATTGTATGAATAGTAAAACCTTATATAATGTAAATCCTTTCAAATGTTCGTTACCCTTGTAGAAGAAACTTGAAATAGCGCAATAAGCTGGATAAATAAATGAATAGTTTTTAATAAAAAAGGAAAAGTTAGAAAAGATATTTATTGCTTTCCGAGATTAATTCATTCTATAAATGGAGTACTTCAATTGTGGAATGATTAAAAAAATGAAAATTTTTCATTTCTTTTAACAAACAGATTGAATCAGGACCCGCTTGAAGACTTTTTTTCATCTATTAGGAGGCAAGGTGGACACAGTAATAATCAAGTACAAAATTCAAATTGCGAAATTGATGATAATAATTATATTTGTGTAGATTTAGAAGATAAAAACATAAACAAATATAAAAATTAAAATATTGATATCGAGTTCGATAGTAATGTAGAAATCTGTACTTCTTCGTCGGATCCATCATCTGACATAAACGAAAGCAATAAAGAACTTAATTTTGAAACAGGTACAATGAGTTCCAATAGTATAGTATATTTTGCTGGTTTTTTTAGTGAATCGCTGTATTGATAAATTTGAATGAGGAACATGTAATAAAAACTTCATACAGCCAAGAATTTTAGTAATCCAGATCAACTATTAATACTAAATAGAGACTTTTCTTCCAATGAAGAAATAAATTAGTTTGAAATTCCAACTAAAGATGTTATAAAGTTGTAAAACCCCATATACCTAAACTTCTACTATACATGGATATATAGTACAAGTTTAGGTATATGAAACTGACTTATGCGGGTTTTACAACCTTTTATAGAAGGGTGACAAGCTTTATGGTCAGGAATTATAAATTATCCCAACTCAAAGCTATCACTTGAAAAGTAAGAACAAGTCCGTATTAAATAAATTCATACTGTACTTACTTCGTACAAATTTTGTAAACTGAAAATATATAAAAAGAAATAAGACACAATAAATACAGAAATAACTTTACGTTTTGTTGACTTTTCTAAAACTGACCGTGTACCTCTAAAGAAAATTTTTAATAACTAATAATGGAGTTCTTAGAATATGGAATTAGAAATCCAAAGATCATTCAATGAAGAGAAAAATCGTAAGGATAAACAACTTGACTTAGTCAAATCTGATTTCTCCGCTTCAATCCTTTTTAAATATTCTACCATTGAACAAGTGGTTAGTACTTAGTTTTTGTCTTTGTCCTAAGACAGTATTTTTTGGTCTCCATTAGTTAGGTGGGTAAGTAAGTAAGACCTGCGGATCAAATAAGTTTATCGCAAAGCACATCTCTTGCTGCAACAGGTTTTATCTGGGCCAGATATTCTTTGGTTATAATTCCCAAAAATTATGGATTATGCAGTGTCAATGTATTTGTGGGTCTGGCATAACTTTATCAAGCCTACCGTCTGTACAGGTATAATTTATACTTTTAAATTTTATTAGATTTGTGTACATACAGAGAGTTAAATATTTTTCGAACTAAGAGTTTTTAGTTTTAAAGACAAAGGTGCTTTGAAAAGAAATCTGTTTCATGTATGTATTGTAATATTATTATTATTTTATTAAATACGTCTTGACATTTTTAATTCGTTTAATGTTTGTGTATGAGTCAGCTTAGAAAAAATGAATTATTATGAACATTAAAATTAATATTTTCTAGATATTTCTCAATGAGTTTCACTGAGATATCTTTAGGATTATTTGTGATGTTTATGAAAGTTCGTTGCGAAAATTATTTTTTATATTTTTTGTTATGAATTATTCTGCATTTCTACGTCCTTGACGTCCATCAGATTTTGATTCATGGTAGTAAATCGCTTTAATATAATACATTTTAATCCACTCATAAATTCAGTAATGTGATGAAGCAACTCCATAAACAAAAGCTGATGTCCATCCTTGAAAAGTTGTAAACCCCTGATGGAACCAAAGGTGTACTCACTATTAATCATTTCAGAAGAATGTATTCATCTTAACAACTTTATAGTTTTGAAATCAAAATTTATATCTTTTATTTAATTATTTGAAAAATTAATATTAAATTAAATAAAAAACGCTAGGAATGTATACATCATCTCGTTAATATTCAATTTCAATAATAATGAATATTAAAACAATTACTTTATTAATGGTTAACAGACGTTTTTATAATTCCTGATTTAAATATCAACAAAAAATGTAGTTGTGAGAAATATTACATATTATGTATCCTTGTGTATTATCAAATTCATTAAAAAAATAACGTTTAAAAAAAAAGAAAAATAATATTACCTCCAACGTAATGAGGTCTGCTGGTATATCCTGGTGCAATTTCTGTAACCTGTTCCGGTGATTGAGGCACCATGCAAGCAGTACCGCAGCTCATTGGGCAGCATTTCAGTTCTCCTGCACAATCCGAATCTCTCAGGCAGTCTTGACTACAATCCTTGTCTCCATGGACTTCAGGACAAACACCTTGTTTCACAGCTACAAACAATATATTATATATTTATTACTCTGCCATAATACAGAAAAACAAGTATTATATAATGTGTCCTAGTTAATGCGATCTCGAGATATATGAGGCCGGTTGGTAAAAATTTACTATTTGGCCAGCACTTACTTATAATACTTATAATTGTAATTTTTGCTATCAGGCAATGAGAAAAAAATCTATGACCTCATCGATTCGCTCGCGCTGATAGGAGCGCGTGGGAAGATTTTACAGTGAGTAATAATTGATAATTTATTAAAATAAAAAAACCTAAACATCTCGCTTCTTGTTTTAAATTTTTTTTAAATGAAAATTGCACGTTAACTTGTTACTAATTAATCATTATTATGCAGGTACATTAATTAAATAGAATTTAAAAAAATAAGTAAATTACAGTTAATATTTGCTGTTAGTACAATATTTATATTTATACTTGTTTTAGTGTCGATATTTATTCACTTCGGTTACGTTATCTGTTACAGAACAAATTTATTTTTCGTAGCGATTTTCGGTTTCCATATTTGAAGAAATAAAATATAGGTTTCGGGTTTCGGTTTCATAAAAAGTCAAATATCGGTGCAGTTTTTGTTTTCGGTTACGGTTTCATTACGGCTCGAGTCCCTGTTAATTTTGTTATTTAAAAATATGCCGCATCACGACGCATACCCGCAGCCTCTATGACAGTGACCGTATAGTAAATTTAATTCGGTCGGTTAAATAACATTTCCTTTTTGCCCCTATTTTTGATATAGAAAATAACTAAAAACATATATAACATTGCCTTGATCTCGACATCCAAAATGTAAAATGGTTTAATAATAATATCTATTAATAGTGCATTCTAATCGTATAAGAGTATACTCAAGATTATTGCATAAAAAAATCTGTCTGTGGAAGTGGAACCGACCACTACAGGTTTAAAGTTATTTTCCTTTTTAAAATCACTAACAATAACAAAAACCTTATATTTAAAGTTGCTAATTATAATACCGTATTGTTTTGGTTAATAGAGAATGTTAATTTTTTTCTACCCTATACTGTGTATGTTATGTTTTTTTTTTGCACGCTTGGCAGAATGGATATATAGCTTATATCCACCCTAGAGTGGGTATGAAAAACATCTGACTTGTTGTCAATATCACAATAGTTATTTATGCAACTAGTGTGTAAAGTCTATTTTAGTCGAGTGCTGTTTAACTATAGATTTTTATATAGATAAAAAACACTATGTTACGCACGTGTTGCACACAACATTTTTTCCTACAAGTGAAATATTAATAAAAATTAATTTCAAAAGTAAATTAAACTATTGATAAATGTGTTTACGTTGCATAACAACGTATAATTTTCACGCACTAGTACGTGAAAAGTGTTTACGTTGCCTAGGAACGGCTACTTTTCTAACTCTGTTACAAAATTAAATGAGGGCATGAAGTAGGTACTTTATGCCCGATTTTGGGAAATAGTACATTGTACAACAAAAGTGGATATTCCTTGAAGATGAAATTTGGGGCACGACTTCGCAGGCGGAATGCTTCAATTATCCGATTCTTATTTTAGTTAGCTTTGAAATAATGACAAATGACAACTTTTTTTGACATTTAGTAAGTTAAGATTCAACATAATAACTGTATAATTAGGACAAAATACGAAAAACATTATAATAAAAGGTATTATATATAATATATATATATATATATATATATATATATATATATATATATATATATATATATATATATATATACGTGCTTTTGTATCGTGTTCGCCTCCACACAAATAGAAGGCGACCATAGCTCTACCAGAAATAAGTGCACTGGGACTCTAATTTTTACGTTAAGGTTACTTCTCACATATAACTTTCAGAATATCAAAAGAGGGGTAAATTTTTTTAAATATATTTATATACAGTGTATTGCTATATTGGCAATGCGACGTCACCTCCATATACAGAACGACCTGTTTCAGCTCCATGATAACTATTTTGCTATAGTAAATGCCTTATTTCACCTCCAGCAATGTTGCCATGTTCTTAAAGCACAGAAGCACACAGCGCATCAAATATCTATCTCTATACAATTTTGTTCAGTTTTACTTCGATTTAGTAAGGTGAAGGCATGTTGAAATAGTAACTATTTATGTTGCGTAGACAGGTTCTTCCAAATTATCAACAATTTCTAAAACTAAAGATTATCTTACTTAATCCTATGTCTGTTTTACCCTCGTAGATGTAAGGCAAGATTATCATTGCGTATAATTTCTTTCATATACGCAATGCGTCACTATGCTAGACAACACATGTCGATTTATATTTTAAATGATATAAGCAAATATTCCAAATACTTTCAGTACTTCACAAAATTATTCGTACACCTAAGTTTTATACTTAAAAAGTAAAAAATAGAGTACTTTCAAAAATAATATTGACATATTACTGACGGGATCATATTCTCTCATATTCCAGAAATAAAATGCAATACACAAATATGAAAAAAAAAATATTTTTCTTATGAATATTAAATAAAAACAAAATGTATACAAAAAATAGGTACACAAAATTTTAAGTACACGTATGAAATCTTACATATAACGAATCAATATTTATATTTATAAATTTAAAACTTCTTTGATTACATAATTATCATTTGTTTAAGTGTTTTGTATAATTTTTTTCTAAAAAAGGTCACAAAAAAATGGGAATTACGGTAGTTGAAAAGCGAATTTGCTTGAAATTACTATGCCAGTGTAAATCTTTAAGGAAGGATGTCAAAATTGAACGAAGATCGCACTTAAATGTTGAGAACCTTATAAGTAAATATAAAAATGAGGACCAGTAGAAAAATATTTCCCGTGGAGGTGGTAAATTCCTTTTGAAATCAGCAGAATGAACGATATATTGATATTTATATGAAATTAAATCCTAAAAATACCCCTAATAAATTAACATTAAGAATATCTAAAACTTGAAGGGTCTATTGGAACATAAACTATTCGAAGTATTTTAAGAAATTTTGGTTTTAATGGTCTTATAGTAAAAAAGCGAGCTCTACAATTCCAAACAAAATAAAATAGAGACTCGCTTTTGCAAATATTACATTAGCACGGATTGTGTTTTTTGGAAATTGGTAATTTTGCGGATGAAAGTAAATTTCCTATTTCAGAGGAGTGGCAAATCTTTAATTTGGAGAAATCCAAATTTTGAGCTTAATAACCGCAGTTTATGTAGCACATAAAACATAGCGGCAGGAACATAATAGATTGGCGACAGGTAGAGTAGGGGTTCCTTATGATTATACGGCCATTAAAACCAAAATTTCTTAAAAGTTCTTTGAACAGTCTATATTCCAGTAGATCCTCCTAAAATTTTTTTTAGGATTTAATTTTATTTAACGTTCAATAAATTGTTTATTCTGCTGATTTCAAATTTTCTTACGGCCCGCATGGCAAATATTTTTCAACTACTCTTCATTTTTACATTTACTTCTAATGTTCTCAACAATTAAGAGCAATCTTCATACAATTTTCACAACCTCACTTAAAGGTTTACACTGGCAAAATAATTTCAAACCGGTTCGCCTTTCAACTACCGTAATTTCTTGTTTTTGTGACCGATTTTAGAAAAAACCTTATACAGAATACTCAAACAAATGATAATTACGCAATAGTAGATGTTTTATATTTATAAATATAAATATTGACTCGTTATATGTAAGATTTTGTAAGTGTAATTTTATGTACCTATTTATTGTATATATATTTTGTTTTTATTTTAATTTTTGAATAGAAAACTTAGGTGTACGAATAATTCTGTGAGCCACTGTAGGTATAAATATTTGAAATACAATATTTCAAATTTTGAAAATTTGTATTTTGTATCAAGGGAATTATTTTGATATTAAAATATAAAATACTTTTTTAGGCGGCTGGTACACAAATTGTTGTTTTTCGTATCTGCTGACAACCTTAAAGTATCAATTTTTATTTGACATCTGTCAAAGTCAAAATTTTTGGCCGCTAGTTTGTTCATTATTCATTTACATAGTTCATATTAATATGATTAATTATTGTAGAATATAATAACAAATGTAAGTAAAATTTTAACTATTCCTTTACAAATATTAATGAAAAAGTAATGAATTTGCGAGTAAAAATAGCGGCCGTAAAGTAAATGCGGCCGTAAGGTAAATGCGGCCGTAAAGTAAATGCGGCCGTAAAGTAAATTTTGACAGATGTCAAAAATTGATTTTGAATGAAAATTCATAATTTCTTATTGTAATCGCCTAAAAAATGTTGTGTGCACCTCGGCTAAAAGTTCTTTTTGGGCCTCAACTGATTTGTAGCCTCGGCTTTGCCTCGGCTGCAAACTTCGGTTTCGGCCCAAAAAGATTACTTTTAGAACCTTGATACACAAATAACTATTTCCTACGACCACTGTTAAAAATAGTATTTTTCCTACGACCACTGTTAAAAATAGTATTTTTAACGGTTGCTTAGCAAGTTAAAAATAACAGTTTATAACACAGTAAATACTTTTAAAACGTTGCCATTGACAACGTGTTAAAAGTAAAAAACAAATTTACTTTTAACACGTCTTATGTTTAGTTGTTCATAACAAATACATCATGACCTGTCATAAATGTCATTCTAATGCTTAGTTTTTATTTACTAATAGGTACATAACTGTGGTCGTAGGAAAAATAGTGTATGATATTTGTGTTAAAAGTGATTTTATTTATATCATAAATAACTATTAATTAAGATGTATTTGAAATAAAATTACAAAATACTTTCCGCAAAAAATATTTTATATAATTTATTAAAGTACATATTCTATTTCAAATACTTATTTAAATTACTTATATTTCAAATACTATACAACACTAGATTCTATGAATATTCATGTTAGAAACTTCTGCAAATTTGTTAACAAATTGACAATATTTAACAAATCAAACATCATTCAAAATTAAATGTTGGTGTCTAAATGTTTTGTTTCCACCAATCTTAAAAACAATTAAAAATTTCTAAACCAAATCTTGTCTGGTAACATACAGAAAGAAAGAATAAAATAAATTAATAAAAAAAAAAACGTTATGGAGGTGGAAATAAAATTTTGTACGCGGCACGCGTGCTATTAAACTTTACTGGGCTCACTGGATTATGAGCTCGCCCTGTAAAGATTAACTTACACCGCTGGCCACGTAAATAACTATTAACGATGTAGATCTCATGATAGTTGCTAGAAACGTAATATGTTCGTTTTTAAATTACAACAAAAAACATTAAATTAATACAAACTACTATAATAAGGAATATTTTCAAACACGATGAACTTCCCTGTTATTTAGCAAAATATAACAATATTCAATATTACATACTGTTCCCTAAAACTTAACAAAAATAGCCTGATAGAATAAACTGATGCATTGTTGCCGTTTCTTCGGAGGCATTTTGAACGCCTGAACATGCGAAGGTAGAGTCAACCGCCCAGTGTAGCAGTTGTATAAGTGTATATAATGGCGCCACTTTCAGCGGCAGATTACTGAACTAAGTTGTATAAAAATATACGTTTAGAGGCACAAACTGCCTCCGGCTCAAATTACACTATACATCTTATAGAAGGGTCTACATGCTAAAAAAACTAGTCAGCGAGTTCGCCTCCAAAACCGGAGGCGAAAACGTAATTTCGGAGGCGGAAACGTCCGTACAACATAGCAACCGGAGGTGTATAAGTACTATGTGCACGTATATATATATATATATATATATATATATATATATATATATATATATATATATATATATATATAGTGGTTTAACACTCCATTGTGAAGTTGAACCGCTTTTACTTAAGCTTTCTAGATCCTTTTTTGGAGGGGGTCGGACTCCGTTTCACTTATTTATTAAATATTCTTCGCTATGATGTTCCATTTCTTCCTATCTCTTGTTTTATTTTTCCAGTTGTTAATTCCCGCTCTTCTTAAATCTTCTTCTACTTCTGCTAGCCATGTTGATCTGGGTCTTCCTCTTCTTTTTTTTATTTCCAGGGCTCCATTGCATTATTACTTTTATTGGTTCTTTTTCGTCAGCTCTGCTTACGTGTCCTAGCCGTTTTACTCTTTGTTTCTTGATTATATTTATTATATCTTCTCCTTTTAATTCTTTGTCAATCTCATGGTTCATTCTTACTCTGTATTCATTATCAGATATCTTCTTAGGTCCCAGTATCGTTCTTATTATTTTCCTTTCTATTATTCTTAATTTTTCTTCGTCCTTCTTTGTAAATGTCATTGTTTCGGCTGCGTATAATGCTATTGGTCTTATTATTGTTCTATATACTCTCATTTTTGTTGTCTTGCTTAAAATTCCGTTTCGTAGTAATTTTTTGTTGGCTTGGAAAGCCCTATTTGTAGCAGCTATTTTTTCTTTTATTTCTTCTTCTCTTTCGCCTCTATTTGTTAACATTACACCTAAGTATTTAAATTTGTTTACTTGTTCAAACTCTGATTCTCCTATTTTAATAGTCTTGTCTCGCACTTCTTTTCCCATTACCATTATTTAAGTCTTTTTTTGGTTGATTTCTAGTCCTATTTTCTTTCCTTCCTTTACTATCTCCTCTAGCATTTTTCTCATTACATTTCTGTTTTTCGTTATTATTACTATGTCGTCTGTATATGCTATTATTTGACTTCCCCCTGTTCTGAGTGTTCCTTTCTTTACTTTTCTCATGATATATTCCAGTGCTAAATTAAATAATGTGGTAGATAGGGCATCACCTTGTTTTACACCTTTATTTGTTAATATATCTTCCGTTTCTCCTTTTTGTGTTTTAATTCGTATTTTTGTTGTTTTCATAGTCATTGCTATCAATCTTCTTAATTTGCTTGGTATTTGTAGTTCTTTTAAAGCTTTCATTAGTTGCTGTCTTTTAATTGAGTCAAAGGCTTGCCTGAAGTCAATGAACAGAATCTCGGTGTTTATGTTATACTCAAGTGTTTTTTCCATTATCTGTTTAATAATATGTATTGCGTCCATGGTAGATTTTCCTTTCATAAAACCACATTGATAATTTCCGATAATTCTTGCTGATTCATTTGTTATTCTTCTTTGTATTATTGTTGACATTATTTTATAGGTAGTGTTCAGTAACGTGATTTCTCTGTAGTTTTCGCATGTTTGTTGGCTTCCTTTCTTATGTATTGTTACAACTTGTCCTGTTTCCCATTCTTTTGGCATTTCTTCCACCCTCCATATTTTTACTATAAGTTCATGGATGTGTTTCTGTATTTCTTCGCCTCCGTACTTTAATAATTCCATATTAATATTGTCGCTTCCAGGTGTTTTACCGTTACGACTATTTTTTATAATTTCTTTTACTTCCTCTAGAGTTGGTTCTGCTATTTGTTTTTCGTTTTTTTTCTGGTAATTCACTTTTTATTTCCTGTTCCTCTTCTGTGAGTAGTTCCTTAAAATAATCTGTCCATACCTTTTTGTATTGTTCTTCAGATTCTGCCAGTTGCTCATTTTTATCCTTTATCCCATTTGTATTGGTCTTATATATTTTACTTCGTTCTTTTATTTCCTTATAAAATCTTTTTGTGTTTCTGTTTGCTCTTTCATTCTCAATATTTTTTATTGTATTTTCTATTGATATTCTTTTGTTTTTCCTAATAATTTTATTACATTCCTTTCTTTTTTTCTCATACTTTTTTTTGTCCTCTTTTTTATTTGTTCTTAAATATGTTAATCTTGCGTTTCTCTTTTCATCTAGTATTATTTTAATTTCTTCATTAAACCAGGCTTTTTTATTTTATGCATTCTTATTTTCAAGTCCTATCCATTTTTGAGCAGCGTCGTTAATACATCTTTTTATCCAGCACCATTTTTTTTTTATATCTTCCATTTTACGTTCTTCCTTTTTTATGTTTTTTTCTACCTCCTCTTCGTATTTCTCTCTCGAACTTTCATTGTTTATATTTTCTATATTCCATTTAATTCTCTTTATATCTTTTCTATCACTGTTTTAACTTTGTTTCGTATCTTTGTTGTTACCATGTAGTGATCCGAGTCGGCACATGCTCCTCTGTATGTTCTTACCTTTAGTATCGAAGATTGCCCCCTTTTCGTTACTAGTACGTGGTCTATTTGTGTTTGAGTCTTATTGTCTGGTGCTGTCCATGTTACTTGATATTTTTTGGGGTGTTTATACTTCGTGCTACTTATTATCATGTTAGTCTTTATTGCTAATTCGCATAACCTTTGCCCATTATCATTTGTTCTTTCATGTATTGTGTGTGTACCTGCGACTTGTTGTATGTAGTTCTCTCTTCCTATCTGTGCATTAAAGTCGCCTATTATAATGCTTAGGTCTTCCTTCGGTATTTTTTCAATTTCCTCTTCCAAATTCTCATAAAAATCTTCTTTCCTTTCATTTGTTGCATTCTCCGTAGGTGCATACACATTTAATATCGATATGTTGGCAGGTGATCCTTCTATTCTAATGTATGCCAACCTTTCATTAATTGCTTTAAATTCTATTATTTTTAATTTTTTTAAAACTATGAATGCTACCCCATATTTCCCCTGTTCATCTCCGGAATATAATGTTGTATAGTAATTCTTCTTGATTATACTTTCACCGCCCCATCTTGTTTCCTGAATCGCTGCCAGATTAATATCATATCTTTTCAATTCTTGCGCTACTTCTTCCATCTTTCCTGGCTGGAGCATCGTTCTTATATTCCATGTACTAAATTTTAACATTTTGTTCTTTTTTCTGTTTACTTTTTTTGTTTTAATTGTATTTATTGCCTTTCCCTTATCTTTATATCCTTTTCCTCGCTTTCCGTATTCAATATTGCCATCCTCGTTCTCCATTGTTAGTTGTTTAAGTTTTTTGGAGCTTTATCTTCCTGTTTTTTCTATATTCATCTTCTCTTCATCCCATATATACCAAGTCTAATTTATTTTCAGTTTTTTATAGCCTATTCTTATTCTATTTCCTTTATTTTTCTCGTCTTTCGCCGATTTTAAGATTTCTTTTTGTATTTGCCTCTCTTTATTAGTCATTTCACTTTCCATGTAAATTTTTGTTCCTGTAAGTTTGTTTTTATTTTTTAATACTTTTATTTTATCTTCCCAATTCTCTATATTGGCAATGGTAACTTTTTTATCCTCTTTTCCTTTCTTATAGGTTTCTTTAACTCTTATATCTGTTCCTAATTTGTTTTTTTATAAGTTTTTCAACATCCTGATAGTTGTTTATATTCTGTTCTCCCTTAATTACGATATTGTTACGTTTTTCAATTTTTTCTTTCTTCTCTTCCATTGTTTCTAAAGTTATTATTTTCCCTTTTAAAACCTTTATTTCCTCTGTCATCAATTTTTCTTTTGTTTTTAAATCTTTCACTTCTTGTTTTAATGTATTTATTACTTCATGAAAACCTTTATGTAATTCCTGAATTTCCTCTTGTATTTCTGTCCGTAATTCTTGAGTTTCTTCTCTGTGTTGTTTGTTTTCCTTCTTCATCGATTTTATCTCCTCGTTTATTGTTATTAGCATCTTTACTATTTCATTTTCTTCTGAGTCCATGACTTTTCGTTTAGCAACTGGTGATCTCGATGTCTTCCTACTTTTACTGAAGACCATATTATCGCTTATGTTGCTGACACTGGAACTTCTAGTAAATTTACGTTCGTCATCTTCCATCTTTGTATGCCTAGTTGGAAACTTCTGCGGTCCTTAGGTGTTTTCGTAGTTGCAGTTTTACTTTCTCCTCTCTGCCAGTAGATGTCTCTAGTTGTCGGTGACTCGATGTAAAATTTGTTAAGGTTTGCTTGTTATTATTTTTAGGTTATTTTATGCTTAAAATTTTCAAAGAGTACTTTTAAAAAGGATACGGCTTCTTCTGCACAGATAACACTTCCTGCTCTTTATTTGACTTTTAACTACCACTTCCTTAGCAGATTCTTCTTTTCAGCTTTAGATTTTAATACAAATTTGTTTTTATATTGCGGATACTCAAACCATCAACTGTCAATATATATTATTTATATAGTATTGCCATAAAAGGTATTAGGTGTTTTCTTCTTGTAAACTTAATTCGGGGACATATGGTGTAATGAATACTGTGTAATTTTTTTATTTTTTTTTATTCTTTAAAATAATACTTATAATACTGATAATGGTAGAGTGACGTGGTAGATTGAAGAGTTAGTGTAGTGGCTAAATAGTTTTGTCAATCTTTAAGGAGCAAAATTAAACAAAAATAAGTGATTCTTGTATCTTCGCAGTAGTTACAAGTTGTGGATGTTGTGATATTGTGGAGGCAAGGTTCTTAGAAACGATAAACAGGATATTAAGATAAAAGTAAGTTCATACAACTTATAGGTTATCTAGGTGTCATATTACATGTCATATCAAATCCCAGCGAAGCAGCGACCTCGTAGCGACATCTAGCGTCTAATAGTAACATCTAGCCAGCGGTTTTTACAGGTGACTGTTTGAATTAAGTAGGACAGTCGCAATAACTGAATTACCGACGCTAAGCTACTATTTAGAACGCACAGATAGAGCTAGTAGCACAACATGGAAACAAAAATATTAGAAGCGATAGCAGATTTAAAAACTGACATAGCATTTATAAAAAAGACAATGCAAGACAGGTTTATAATGACAGCAGACGCCCTTGATGATCATAAGAAAATATTAATCGACCACGAAGAACGGTGGGCAGAACTAGAGCGCAGTAAAAGACAAAAAAATATTGTTATATTTGGATTATTGGAAAGAGAGACAAGCAGACATGAACTCGAGAAGGAATGCCTAGATTTAATTTCCCAAAAATTAAAAGTAGATATATCCATCTTTGAGATAGATAACATATATAGAATTGGAGTTAAAAAGGACCGCAAGAATAGACCAGTTTTAATAAGATTTACTTCAAGGAGGAAGGTAATAGATATTTTAACTAATACAAAATTATTGAAAGGAACAAACATTGTAATATCAGAAGACTTCCCAAAAGAAGTAGCAGAAGAAAGGAAGCGGCTATTACCATTAATGAAAGAGATGCGTAAAGAGGGCAAACACGCAATAATAAAATACAACAAGCTGTATGTTGACGGTAAACCAATTAAAAAAGAAGAGGCAATAAGAACGTTGCACGAAAAAAACGAAAAGAAAAGACAACTATCAGAAGAAAAAGTTGAAGAAGAAACAAAGGAAAGAGGACCTCAAAAAAATGCATCATGCAATGAAAGACAAGAAATGAAGAGACAGAAACCAATAACCCAATATGTAACAAATAATCCTGATTATAGGGACCGTCAAAGGTCAAGCAGCTATAGTAGATATGATGAAAGACCAATTAAAGGCAGCGCAACAGGATCCACTTACAGAGAAACGGCGCCAACAGCACCACCAAAAGAGGAAGAGCCAAAAAACTACTCAAAATAAGCGCGCTGAATAACACAGATCGAACTAAAATAGGATTTTGGAACATCGCCGGCTTAAAGAATAAGGACAACGATTTTTGGAATTTTATAGAAGAATTTGATTTTATCGGGCTAGTAGAAACATGGATAGAAGAGAAAGACTGGACGAAATGGGAAACCAAACTTCCGAATAGATTTAAATGGAAATGCGTATATGCAAATAGAGAACATAAAAAGGGAAGAGCTAAAGGAGGAATAATAACTGGGGTCAGAAACACATTAGAGGAACTACCAGAGGGAAGAAGTATGGACCAAATGCAAGAACGAACATTACTAATAGAAGGAGAAAAATGGAAAATAATAACAACATACAGCAAAGGAGAAATAAAACTCATACAAGAGCAAATAGAAGAAACAGAGGACAGACATGAATACAATTTATTATTAGGAGGAGACTTCAACGCCAGAATAGGGGAAGAAGGAAAAATTATTGATACTAGAGATGGATCTGAAAAAAACAGGTCATCAAAAGACAAAATAATTAACAGCGAAGGAGAAAAACTCCTAGAATTCGTGGAAGAAAATGGACTGAAAATATTGAATGGACATACGACAGGAGACGAAAAAGGGGAATTTACTTATATTGGCCCAAACGGAGAATCAGTTATAGACTACGGCATTGCAAATGAAGAAGCAATGGATAAAATAATATCTTTCACAGTAACAGATAGAATAGAATCTGATCACCAGCCACTTGTCATAGAATTAGAAAACCTTAGTGAAAAAACAAAAACAGAAGGAAAAATAAGAATAGATTGGTCTGAAGAAGGCAAGAAAAAGTATCAAGAAAAATTAAAAGAAAAAATATTTGAAGAAGACGACTGTAACAAAGCTCTAGACGAACTGATAGAAAATATACACAGCTCATTAACAAAGAAAATTTGGAAGAAAAAAGTTAATATCAGAAAAAGTAATTGGTGGGACTGCGAATGTAGAACCAAAAGAAATTTAGTTCGAAACTTACAGAAGAACTGGAGAAAAGGCACGGGAAGGAAAGAAGACTTTCTAAAGGAGCGAAAAGAATATAGAGAATTATGCAAAACAAAGCAAAAACTAGAACAAAAAAGAGAAGAGGAAAAAATAAGAAATATATCAAATGAAACAGATATCTGGCAATATATTAATTCAGAAAGAAAAAACCATATCACAGTCAGCAAAAACATACCAATGAGCACTTGGAGAAAATACTTTATGACTCAGTTAAACGGAACTGATGAAAAATATACTATATCATTAGAAACACAAGCCACACATAGTATGAAGACAGATATAACAGAAAGTGATGTAAGACGACAAATACAGAAACTAAGAAAACGAAAAGCCGCAGGCGAAGACGGAATACAGAACGAGGCTTGGATATACGGAACAAACGAAGCAGTCGATAGACTTACAAAAATAATAAATAATGTTTGGAAAGGAAAAGGCTTCCCACAAAGGTGGAGAAAAGGTATTATTAGTCCAATACACAAAAACGGAGACAGAGAAGAAACTAAAAACTACAGAGGCATAACACTGCTTGACACGGCATACAAAATATACGCCATGATCTTAGAGGAGAAATTAAGTAAAGAAGCAGAAGAGAGAAATATACTACAAGATAACCAAGCAGGCTTTAGAAAAGGAAGAAGTACAATTGATAACATCTATATATTAAATTATGCAATACAGAAGGAAATAAGCAAAAAAAAGGGAAAATTATATGTACTATTTGCAGATTTGAAAGCAGCATTCGATATTGTAAATAGGAAAAAGATGATTGACATATTGACGAAATCTGGCATCGAAGAAAACCTAGTAGAAAGAATAGCAGAAATATACTCTGAAACCATAAGTTCGGTGAAAATAGACGGAGAAGAAGGAGATGATTTTTGGACAACGTGCGGAGTTAGGCAAGGGTGCCCATTAAGCCCTATTCTTTTCTCAATTTACATGTCAGACATTGAAGCTCACTTTACTAAAGGACAGACAGGAGGCATAGTAATTGGGAGCAAAAAGTTTTGGACATTATCGTATGCCGACGACCTGGCAATAGTTGCGAAAACAAAACAAGAAATGGATTCCATAATGAAGAGACTAATGATATACTTAAAGAAAAAAGACATGGTGTTAAACACAGAAAAAACCAAGATTGTTGTTTTCAATAAAGGAAGAGGTAGGGAAACAAAAGAAACGTGGACATGGGAAGGAAAAGAAATAGAAAAAGTAAAAACTTTCAAATACTTGGGGTATACATTTCACAAGAATGGTGAAGAGAATGAACATATAAAGCAAACAACAAAAAAAGCAAACATAGCTCTTCCACAAATCTGGGGCATAGGGCAAAGAAAATTCAAAAACAACTTTAAATTAAGAATGTTACTGTTTGATAAATTGATAGCGAGCATTATAATGTATGGAGCCGAAATTTGGGGTTGGAAAGAACAAAACGAAATAGAAAAAATTCAAACAAAATATATACGATGGATACTCGGACTAGATAAACAAACACCGGTATATATAATAGAGGAAGAAACAAAACGGTTTAAAATGAAGACTGAAGCTGGAAGGAGAGCAATGAAGTATGAAGAGAAATTAAGAGGGACACCATGGAAAAGTCTTGCATTTGATTGTTGGGTAGAAATAACAAAAAAAGAAGAAAGAAAACAAGAAAAGAACCAATGGGAAGCAAAACGGGCAAAATTCTATGAAAGCAACGGACATTCAACAACAGACATAGAAAGACGAAGAAATACAGGCCAAAACATGGTAGATGAAATTACACGGACGGAACAAGATATACAAGCTCAGATAAGAAGAGAAAAGATATACAAATCAACTTATAACCCAGGATATAAATACTTACTGACTATAAGCAAACCTCTATACTTGACAACAGAAAACAAAAATTTAAAAATAATCGCAAGATTTAGAACGGGAAACGAAGAAAAAAGGAATAAATACTGGATAGGAGACGAAGACAGACAATGCAGAATATGTGGGAGAGACTTTGAGACAATAAATCACTTAAGAAGAGACTGCAGCGAAAACCTGAGAAATGACAAATCTACACAACAGATACTACACGACGAAAACCCAGACACAGATTGGATGAAGAAAGTATATATAAGTAGATTAAATAGTAAGTTATAATAATGTAAATACCACATGAAATGTAAAATATAGATAATGTAGAAATTTGAACACCGAAAGGTAACAAATAAAATATTTACTACTATAATACTGATAATAAATATTTGTTAAAACTTTACAGTTCATTACATTAAAGAAAACCATATAGTTATATAATTGTAAAAAAAATAAATACACTTATTTTTAAAATAAAACTGTTGATAAATATTTTACTTAAACAAAAAAATCTGCCTAACAACATGTATTGCAAATAGTTTGGAAACATTTTTGGAAATGCAGTTTTCATTCCCATAAGACATTTTTACAAAAAAAAAAATAGAATTTATGTTGAAGGACCGTAGGGCTATTTTCCTAAACATAGCAGGTAGCCGAAAGATCCAATGCATGGATAGAGCGGCTCAAATATGGGCCGTTGCTAAACAGTATTATACTGCAGAAAGTAAGGGATATGCCGCTTTATCATAGTTGCGATATGCATTACTTTATTGCCAGACCCGACAGAGTCAAGTTTTTCTAGTTTAAGCACTGGATTTGGAAATCCCAAAGTAACATTAGCATGCCTAACTTAATATAGATGGGTTACTGTACGACATGGAAATAACAAGACAGGGATCCGTCTGTATTAAGTTATGCATACTAATGTTACTTTGGTATTTCCAAATTCAGTGCTCTTACTGTACGACATGGAAATACAAGACAGGGATACATCTATATTAAGTTAGGCATGCTATTGTTACTTTGGGATTTCCAAATCCACTGCTTAGAACCTGGAACAAACAGTGTATTACCAATGGGTTTCGTACAATTCTATACCCCATAGCAGAATGCATAAAGGTCATATTTCTTTAAATTCTTTCACTCAGGGAAAAACTTTGAATAGATACCAAAACCATAAAACAATTTAAACGTCAACTTACAGTACCGTAACTAGGCAGGTGCAACAGGTTCACTCGCACGGAGGCCCAGTCGGATGAGGGGCCCAAAAATCAGTTCCCAAGATACTAACTACATTTTATCATTTTCTACTTTCCTACATTGCTGATTGGCGATTATATTTTACTTTACTTAGACTGTAGATGTCTCTGTTCACCAACATGAACTCAAGTCACTAGATCTTATAGAATCCTGTGACATTAACATCCACATTTGAGTGAATGGCAGAACTGACTGAATTTTTTTTATGGGTCATCTTTACAATGCACGAGAGATGCTGAGTCGCTAAACTATAGCAAAGATTTAAAACACTACGAATTCACGTGTGAAATTGAAAGTTTTAAGTTTGAAGTCATTACTCTTGTACAAAATAGAGAACTGCATCTTCCCTTAAAATTCTACAGGCTCTTCATGATTTTGGTTTATTTGTGTCTTACCATATGTCAATGTCGCTCTTCAAGTATTTCTAACACTTTCCGTTTCTATTGCTACGTGCGAGACAAATTTTAGCAAATTGAAATTAATTAAATATTTTTAAGATCAACAATCGGACAAGAAAGGTCATCCGATCTTTCTATTATTACAGTAGAATACAATATCGTTAGAAGTATTATGATAAACCTAATTAAGTAAGGGAGCTTAATGCAAATTCTTGCACAGGGCACATGAATGTCAAGTTACGGCACTGGTTTCCTACATCAACATAATCAACTTCCTCTATATATATTCTAAAATTTGAAAATACTTTTTTCCTAAATAATTATATATAATTAGAAATATTACAGTATCGCCTATTTTATAAATCTTTTAGTTATCCTTCAAAAAAAGGAAAAAAATATATTCAACAACTCATTATTAAATATGTGACTTACGCGAGATGCAGACAGCAATAAACTGCGTTTGTTGTAGTTGATTGGCATTAAGATTGAGATCAATCGTGCAGGTTGTATTGTCTGGACAAACCATATGTCTGCAAGGATCGTAACAGCGACATCGGTTGCATAATTCCACATCCACATAACCTTCAGTGCCGTACGGACACAACATACTCGTACATTCGTCTCTATACTCGTCACATGGATCCTTGGATGGTACTGACGGTCCTGGTGGAACTTCATTTTCTTCATGTAAGAAAGATAATAATATTAAAATTAGAAAATAAATATATTTAGTAAGACATATATCTGTTATAAAAGAACTTGTATATGATTAATATTTTACATGAAAGGAATATTTTTTTTTGTAATTCAGACAAATGTAGAATTTTCTTGTTCAATTCCGACCGGTTGGACTCCACTTGTTTAGAGCGGTTGAAATCGACCAAAGTTGAATAAAAATTTCATATTTGACTAATATTCCAGTAATTTTTTCTATTATTCTGTCATTTGAACTACCAATGTATCTTTTAATAATTATTTTGAATATTTTACAGCTTTTTTAAATAAAGTGGGTTCATTTTAAATAGGCCAATGTTGCTACCTCCAGAACTATAAGAGCTACAAAAAAGCATAAATTGGCAAACAATTTCTATTATACAAGACAATTTACGCAACAGAAAAGAATTGTTTTCGTCCAGTGGTTCTCAAAATTTTAATTTTAAATGTGAACATATTTGTTTATTTGCTTGTTCGATAGAAAATTTATTTTTACATTCAATAATATTATAACATTAACATACCCTCACATAATGATTTTTTTGAGAAAAAAAAGTTTTAAAGTATTTTGATTAAATATGACATTAATAAGAGTGCCTTGACAGAAAAAAAATATATATAACACGAGGATGTAATTAAAAATACGAGCGGCAGCGAGTATATTTAATCATCCGAGTGTAATGTAGCCATATTATGCGAGTCAAATACTATACTTTATCTACAACTAACAGGCATATAAAAAATCTGATATTATTTGTTAAATATTCAGTTAGGTGTGAGTAGTTCATATATAACTTAACAGATGGCGCCACAATAGCACTTAAATGTCAAAATAACTATTCAAATTGTATTTATTATACTTTTATAATCATTTATATTGATATTATAAAAATAGTTACTTGTGTATCAAGGTTTTAAAAGTAATCTTTTTGGGCCGAAACCGAAGTTTGCAGCCGAGGCAAAGCCGAGGCTACAAATCAGATGAGGCCCAAAAAGAACTTTTAGCCGAGGTGCACACAACATTTTTTAGGCGATTACAACAAGAAATTATGAATTTTCATTCAAAATCAATTTTTGACATCTGTCAAAATTTACTTTACGGCCGCATTTACTTTACGGCCGCATTTACCTTACGGCCGCATTTACTTTACGGCCGCTATTTTTACTCGCAAATTCATTACTTTTTCATTAATATTTGTAACGGAATAGTTAAAATTTTACTTACATTTGTTATTTTATTCTAAGATAATTAATCACATTAATATGAACTATGTAAATCAATAATGAACAAACTAGCGGCCAAAAATTTTGACTTTGACAGATGTCAAATAAAAATTGATACTTTAAGGTTGCCAGCAGATACGAAAAACAACAATTTATGTACCAGCCGCCTAAAAAAATATATTATTAATAAATTAACAGTTTATTAAAATGTTATGTGTTAAATTATATGCTCTTTTTATTATAGAAAAGTGTAGCGTGTAATATAACATTTCATATTACACTTGTGTAGTATATTATATTTAGTATCACACGTATAATGTACCCATATTTCAATAGTTGTAGATAAAAATTGTTTTTGCATTTCCGCGAATAAAAGCTTTCTTTCCTCATCATTTTCGAAGACTGAAGTAACAATTTTAATTCCTTTTGCGTGATTAAATATGAATTTAATCCCTAGGTAATTATAATAAAAATAGTTATTATTATAAAATTTATCTACGAAAGTACAAAAAGATAGTATATTACTTTAGTAGTGGGAGAAGTAGGGACGATATTTTTTCTTACAAATACGGCAGCTGTGCTTAAATTTAATTATTAATTGAATGCTAAGAATTAATTAGTTGATTTAAATTAAATAGTTTTCATTTGAACACTTTTAAAAAATAATTATATAAAATAAACTAATTAAAAATTTATTATGTTATTCTAATTTTTGAATTTTATAAGGGTTTTAATGCCCCTTGGTATAAAAATAAATTTAAAATGCCTCATAATATGTTTTTTATTTGTTTTGTTTTATGGTATATAAAAAAAAACACATGACACTCTAAATTTATTAAAATTTAAAAATTAAAAACGTTATCAATTAAAACTATTTTCACAAATAACTAAAAAACAGACTGCAAAGCACATACGTAGTGGGAGATTTTCATACAAGGTCAGCGCATTGCAGCGCTAACTTCTCTTCGCTTACGGCGGAGAAACAGTAAGAGAAGAACGGACTTCTCCCACTCAATTTACTCCTCCCACAGTTGGAGAAGCATGCACTTCTCCAACGCAAAACAGTAAGGAAAAGTGTGCGTACCACAAGACTAAAGTGCACTTAATCCCTCACCAAGTGATTATTTCCCTTGTCTATAGCTCGTGAAATAAATTTTGCTCTTAGGGTTAAATCGTACATACACTTTATTCTCTTAGTGTATAATATATTATTATATTTTTTATTTTAATATTTAATTATAATGAAGAAATATTTACAAGAATTAAATAATGTTTTACTCCTACAAATTTCTCTTTAATTCCAGGTAGAAATAGTATTACTAGTCCAGAAACCGAATTTTAGTGAGGGTGAGTTTATATTACAAATGCGAAATCTCGCGAAAGAGTGTCTGGGCGTGTGATACACAATATTTTTTTCATTGATGAAACTTTATTAAAGAAATACTACTACTTAAAATTTTATATATGTATATAGGTTTTTAAGTTGGTAACATTTTCGATTCACATTAGAGTTTTACATTTTCAATAAAAGAAAATTAAACATTTTCATAGAATATAATGCTAAAAAAATTAGCATTCCTACTTTTCGCCGGCTTAGGCCGACAAATAGAAAATTTCTGGACGATTTTGAGTTCTATATTTTACACTCTATACCACGAGAGTATTCAATTAAAGGAACAGAAAACCACGTGCTTTCGTGAATCGTGATTGGTTCTTCGACATCTGTTGTAAATCGTGATTGGTTCTTCAATATCGGTTTAGGCTATCAGTATCCCAAGCACCAATTACCAGTCATGGAAGCATGTGGTTTTCTGTTCCTTTAATGAATACTTTCGTGGTTTTAGTAATTGTATTAAGTTTTCCATTTATGGCACTCCTATTATTGCCATATTTAATCAAATTAATATAAAACATTATATGCATTTTTCTCAAAAGACCTAACTTTTCTACTAAATAAGCAAATAAGTAATATCTGTTCACATTTAAAATAAAAAAAATCACTGTGTGAAAAAATATTTTTCCTACAACCTATTATAAAGTGTCTACTTTATGTTCTCTTTAAAGTTTGTAAACAGTCAGTTCTCACTCACTGGTGGCACATTTATCAATGGTTTTATTTACTTTTGAAATTAAATTTTATTATTTATTTCAGTTCTAGGAAAAATGTTGTATGCAACACATGTGTAACAAAGTTTTTTATCTCTTGCTTTAATTAAGCATTTAACTAAAAAACACTTACTTTACACACTAGTTGCATAAGTAACTATTTTTCTGTTCCTTACCTGTTCAACCTTCTTTGTTGATCTTCTAGTTCTCGCGATAGCAATGGTGGTCCATTTAAAATGAACTCCATGCTAATGAATTGCAGTGTGGCAGAAACGATTAAACAATTTAAAAATTTCAAAATCAAAAGAAAATACTTTGTTATATTAATTACGCAGTTTTTTTAGTCACTATACGGTTGGCAGCTTTTAATATTTTTTTATTTATCAATGTATTAAAGTGTACATTATTTATCAAGCTGATATAATTTTGGAGGAAATGATTTATTCATAAGTTTGGGAATACTCATTAATTAAATATATATACATAAGCTCTATATACAAGATGTATCAGCAATGAACTCCCAGCCTTAACATTTTTGTTAGAAAGAAAAGAAAAAATTTCTGTATATAAATGTTTTATTATATTAAATATACCATTTGATGACATAGGTGTTCGCTGGTAAACCCTATAAAGTAAAAACTGTAAGCAAAAAACCCCATCCAATGGCTGAAAAAAGGACATACGTACATACAAGTAAAATTAATATTTTATAGAAATTATGTTTATACTGAAAGATTGTATATTTTTGTATTTAATAATAATCTAATATTTTCTCTTTTTATTAGTGACACACATTGCACATGGCTTCAAGAATAAATAAATACTTGCTTCTATCCGTAAAGCTAGGTTCACAGCTCTAACATAAACACTGTTTTTGGTCGTTGTCACTGAAGATTTGTTTTCGACGTAAGGCAAAAAAATTTTATCATTCACAGCGATTAACACAAGCATTCGTCGTTTTGAATTTTTGTTCACATAAATAAAAATAAAATGTAATAAATACGTTTAGACGTAATATGTTCTTGGATTAATAATGCTATTACTAATACAGGTGGCCCAGTGAAAATTATCAGCGCAGTTTTTGGCCACTTAACATTAATTTTGCAAAAAACGCTCGAACACGTCAATTTTAATATAAAGGGGGACACCTAAATGGATTAGTACCAATGGCATAACTTCAACCCTAAAATGGGTGTGGACTGCACCTCAAAAATTTTAAATGGAAAAGGGTGTCAAACATGACACAGTTCGAAAGGACTTTTAATTCTCTTTTCAACAGTTTTTTTATTTTTCAAATCCGATCATTAGTTCCAAAGAAATATCGTTTAAAACAAATTTTTATTTTAAAAAAAAGAGTGTGGGAAGTTTAAACTTTTGCTACTGTTTGCAGTAGGTTTATTAGTGGGGATACGTAACCTACTCCAGCAACATATATCGGTGGTGGTTTGGGAGTTTTTATTGGTTTTGGCTGGTTGTTACCATCGAGAAGAGGCGTAAAACGATTTTCTGTTGATGTGGGTGTTTCGTTTAACCAGTAGTCTTTATCCATTTGTCTTACTCTTCTCAATACTATGGGGCTAAAACTTCCTCTCTTTCTTTGGCTTTCTACTATTTGCCATTCACCCGGTGAGAAGTGTTGGGATTGACGTTGAGAATATTGTTGAGATTGTTGCTGCATTTCTTGTGGCACTAAGTATTGTTCTAGTTGTGTAGAACTTGTTGGTTGATTGTGATACACATTCGTTGGTCGCGAAACTTGCATTATAGGGGGTGAAAGAGCACCGGTTGCCCAGTCTCCCCCCAGCGTAGTAATATTTTATTATTTTACCATTGGTTATATGTTGTTATAGCTATTAGTAATTAATTAATTAATATTAATTTGATGGAATTATTATTATTACTGCCTCGAGAAGCTACCATGTCCGTTCACTACGAGAGTTTGGGAGAGACTGAAATGCACACGTAACATATTTTGTGCATTATACGTCATTCCACATCTTTTTAAAGTGTCAGAAATATTCTATTAAAAATGATGTTAATGTTGATAATGTAAGAGTATCTTGGAATGACATAAAAATTACTTATATTAAAGATAAAAACACAACACGCTGCTTGACAAAAATTACAAATGCACACGTATTTCCTAATTCGTTTCAAAAAATTAATGTATAACTTGCCACTCAAGTATTTAGCCGTTTGTTCTCTACTACTATAAAAACAGCTAATCAACTTACAGTAGTCAACACAGAAACTGCCCTTGACACTGCAGATTTTATTAAAAATTAAATGATATTTCTGATTGTATGAATAGTAAAACCTTATATAATGTAAATCCTTTCAAATGTTCGTTACCCTTGTAGAAGAAACTTGAAATAGCGCAATAAGCTGGATAAATAAATGAATAGTTTTTAATAAAAAAGGAAAAGTTAGAAAAGATATTTATTGCTTTCCGAGATTAATTCATTCTATAAATGGAGTACTTCAATTGTGGAATGATTAAAAAAATGAAAATTTTTCATTTCTTTTAACAAACAGATTGAATCAGGACCCGCTTGAAGACTTTTTTTCATCTATTAGGAGGCAAGGTGGACACAGTAATAATCAAGTACAAAATTCAAATTGCGAAATTGATGATAATAATTATATTTGTGTAGATTTAGAAGATAAAAACATAAACAAATATAAAAATTAAAATATTGATATCGAGTTCGATAGTAATGTAGAAATCTGTACTTCTTCGTCGGATCCATCATCTGACATAAACGAAAGCAATAAAGAACTTAATTTTGAAACAGGTACAATGAGTTCCAATAGTATAGTATATTTTGCTGGTTTTTTTAGTGAATCGCTGTATTGATAAATTTGAATGAGGAACATGTAATAAAAACTTCATACAGCCAAGAATTTTAGTAATCCAGATCAACTATTAATACTAAATAGAGACTTTTCTTCCAATGAAGAAATAAATTAGTTTGAAATTCCAACTAAAGATGTTATAAAGTTGTAAAACCCCATATACCTAAACTTCTACTATACATGGATATATAGTACAAGTTTAGGTATATGAAACTGACTTATGCGGGTTTTACAACCTTTTATAGAAGGGTGACAAGCTTTATGGTCAGGAATTATAAATTATCCCAACTCAAAGCTATCACTTGAAAAGTAAGAACAAGTCCGTATTAAATAAATTCATACTGTACTTACTTCGTACAAATTTTGTAAACTGAAAATATATAAAAAGAAATAAGACACAATAAATACAGAAATAACTTTACGTTTTGTTGACTTTTCTAAAACTGACCGTGTACCTCTAAAGAAAATTTTTAATAACTAATAATGGAGTTCTTAGAATATGGAATTAGAAATCCAAAGATCATTCAATGAAGAGAAAAATCGTAAGGATAAACAACTTGACTTAGTCAAATCTGATTTCTCCGCTTCAATCCTTTTTAAATATTCTACTATTGAACAAGTGGTTAGTACTTAGTTTTTGTCTTTGTCCTAAGACAGTATTTTTTGGTCTCCATTAGTTAGGTGGGTAAGTAAGTAAGACCTGCGGATCAAATAAGTTTATCGCAAAGCACATCTCTTGCTGCAACAGGTTTTATCTGGGCCAGATATTCTTTGGTTATAATTCCCAAAAATTATGGATTATGCAGTGTCAATGTATTTGTGGGTCTGGCATAACTTTATCAAGCCTACCGTCTGTACAGGTATAATTTATACTTTTAAATTTTATTAGATTTGTGTACATACAGAGAGTTAAATATTTTTCGAACTAAGAGTTTTTAGTTTTAAAGACAAAGGTGCTTTGAAAAGAAATCTGTTTCATGTATGTATTGTAATATTATTATTATTTTATTAAATACGTCTTGACATTTTTAATTCGTTTAATGTTTGTGTATGAGTCAGCTTAGAAAAAATGAATTATTATGAACATTAAAATTAATATTTTCTAGATATTTCTCAATGAGTTTCACTGAGATATCTTTAGGATTATTTGTGATGTTTATGAAAGTTCGTTGCGAAAATTATTTTTTATATTTTTTGTTATGAATTATTCTGCATTTCTACGTCCTTGACGTCCATCAGATTTTGATTCATGGTAGTAAATCGCTTTAATATAATACATTTTAATCCACTCATAAATTCAGTAATGTGATGAAGCAACTCCATAAACAAAAGCTGATGTCCATCCTTGAAAAGTTGTAAACCCCTGATGGAACCAAAGGTGTACTCACTATTAATCATTTCAGAAGAATGTATTCATCTTAACAACTTTATAGTTTTGAAATCAAAATTTATATCTTTTATTTAATTATTTGAAAAATTAATATTAAATTAAATAAAAAACGCTAGGAATGTATACATCATCTCGTTAATATTCAATTTCAATAATAATGAATATTAAAACAATTACTTTATTAATGGTTAACAGACGTTTTTATAATTCCTGATTTAAATATCAACAAAAAATGTAGTTGTGAGAAATATTACATATTATGTATCCTTGTGTATTATCAAATTCATTAAAAAAATAACGTTTAAAAAAAAAGAAAAATAATATTACCTCCAACGTAATGAGGTCTGCTGGTATATCCTGGTGCAATTTCTGTAACCTGTTCCGGTGATTGAGGCACCATGCAAGCAGTACCGCAGCTCATTGGGCAGCATTTCAGTTCTCCTGCACAATCCGAATCTCTCAGGCAGTCTTGACTACAATCCTTGTCTCCATGGACTTCAAGACAAACACCTTGTTTCACAGCTACAAACAATATATTATATATTTATTACTCTGCCATAATACAGAAAAACAAGTATTATATAATGTGTCCTAGTTAATGCGATCTCGAGATATATGAGGCCGGTTGGTAAAAATTTACTATTTGGCCAGCACTTACTTATAATACTTATAATTGTAATTTTTGCTATCAGGCAATGAGAAAAAAATCTATGACCTCATCGATTCGCTCGCGCTGATAGGAGCGCGTGGGAAGATTTTACAGTGAGTAATAATTGATAATTTATTAAAATAAAAAAACCTAAACATCTCGCTTCTTGTTTTAAATTTTTTTTAAATGAAAATTGCACGTTAACATGTTACTAATTAATCATTATTATGCAGGTACATTAATTAAATAGAATTTAAAAAAATAAGTAAATTACAGTTAATATTTGCTGTTAGTACAATATTTATATTTATACTTGTTTTAGTGTCGATATTTATTCACTTCGGTTACGTTATCTGTTACAGAACAAATTTATTTTTCGTAGCGATTTTCGGTTTCCATATTTGAAGAAATAAAATATAGGTTTCGGGTTTCGGTTTCATAAAAAGTCAAATATCGGTGCAGTTTTTGTTTTCGGTTACGGTTTCATTACGGCTCGAGTCCCTGTTAATTTTGTTATTTAAAAATATGCCGCATCACGACGCATACCCGCAGCCTCTATGACAGTGACCGTATAGTAAATTTAATTCGGTCGGTTAAATAACATTTCCTTTTTGCCCCTATTTTTGATATAGAAAATAACTAAAAACATATATAACATTGCCTTGATCTCGACATCCAAAATGTAAAATGATTTAATAATAATATCTATTAATAGTGCATTCTAATCGTATAAGAGTATACTCAAGATTATTGCATAAAAAAATCTGTCTGTGGAAGTGGAACCGACCACTACAGGTTTAAAGTTATTTTCCTTTTTAAAATCACTAACAATAACAAAAACCTTATATTTAAAGTTGCTAATTATAATACCGTATTGTTTTGGTTAATAGAGAATGTTAATTTTTTTCTATCCTATACTGTGTATGTTATGTTTTTTTTTTGCACGCTTGGCAGAATGGATATATAGCTTATATCCACCCTAGAGTGGGTATGAAAAACATCTGACTTGTTGTCAATATCACAATAGTTATTTATGCAACTAGTGTGTAAAGTCTATTTTAGTCGAGTGCTGTTTAACTATAGATTTTTATATAGATAAAAAACACTATGTTACGCACGTGTTGCACACAACATTTTTTCCTACAAGTGAAATATTAATAAAAATTAATTTCAAAAGTAAATTAAACTATTGATAAATGTGTTTACGTTGCATAACAACGTATAATTTTCACGCACTAGTACGTGAAAAGTGTTTACGTTGCCTAGGAACGGCTACTTTTCTAACTCTGTTACAAAATTAAATGAGGGCATGAAGTAGGTACTTTATGCCCGATTTTGGGAAATAGTACATTGTACAACAAAAGTGGATATTCCTTGAAGATGAAATTTGGGGCACGACTTCGCAGGCGGAATGCTTCAATTATCCGATTCTTATTTTAGTTAGCTTTGAAATAATGACAAATGACAACTTTTTTTGACATTTAGTAAGTTAAGATTCAACATAATAACTGTATAATTAGGACAAAATACGAAAAACATTATAATAAAAGGTATTATATAATATATATATATATATATATATATATATATATATATATATATATATATAGTGGTTTAACACTCCATTGTGAAGTTGAACCGCTTTTACTTAAGCTTTCTAGATCCTTTTTTGGAGGGGGTCGGACTCCGTTTCACTTATTTATTAAATATTCTTCGCTATGATGTTCCATTTCTTCCTATCTCTTGTTTTATTTTTCCAGTTGTTAATTCCCGCTCTTCTTAAATCTTCTTCTACTTCTGCTAGCCATGTTGATCTGGGTCTTCCTCTTCTTTTTTTTATTTCCAGGGCTCCATTGCATTATTACTTTTATTGGTTCTTTTTCGTCAGCTCTGCTTACGTGTCCTAGCCGTTTTACTCTTTGTTTCTTGATTATATTTATTATATCTTCTCCTTTTAATTCTTTGTCAATCTCATGGTTCATTCTTACTCTGTATTCATTATCAGATATCTTCTTAGGTCCCAGTATCGTTCTTATTATTTTCCTTTCTATTATTCTTAATTTTTCTTCGTCCTTCTTTGTAAATGTCATTGTTTCGGCTGCGTATAATGCTATTGGTCTTATTATTGTTCTATATACTCTCATTTTTGTTGTCTTGCTTAAAATTCCGTTTCGTAGTAATTTTTTGTTGGCTTGGAAAGCCCTATTTGTAGCAGCTATTTTTTCTTTTATTTCTTCTTCTCTTTCGCCTCTATTTGTTAACATTACACCTAAGTATTTAAATTTGTTTACTTGTTCAAACTCTGATTCTCCTATTTTAATAGTCTTGTCTCGCACTTCTTTTCCCATTACCATTATTTAAGTCTTTTTTTGGTTGATTTCTAGTCCTATTTTCTTTCCTTCCTTTACTATCTCCTCTAGCATTTTTCTCATTACATTTCTGTTTTTCGTTATTATTACTATGTCGTCTGTATATGCTATTATTTGACTTCCCCCTGTTCTGAGTGTTCCTTTCTTTACTTTTCTCATGATATATTCCAGTGCTAAATTAAATAATGTGGTAGATAGGGCATCACCTTGTTTTACACCTTTATTTGTTAATATATCTTCCGTTTCTCCTTTTTGTGTTTTAATTCGTATTTTTGTTGTTTTCATAGTCATTGCTATCAATCTTCTTAATTTGCTTGGTATTTGTAGTTCTTTTAAAGCTTTCATTAGTTGCTGTCTTTTAATTGAGTCAAAGGCTTGCCTGAAGTCAATGAACAGAATCTCGGTGTTTATGTTATACTCAAGTGTTTTTTCCATTATCTGTTTAATAATATGTATTGCGTCCATGGTAGATTTTCCTTTCATAAAACCACATTGATAATTTCCGATAATTCTTGCTGATTCATTTGTTATTCTTCTTTGTATTATTGTTGACATTATTTTATAGGTAGTGTTCAGTAACGTGATTTCTCTGTAGTTTTCGCATGTTTGTTGGCTTCCTTTCTTATGTATTGTTACAACTTGTCCTGTTTCCCATTCTTTTGGCATTTCTTCCACCCTCCATATTTTTACTATAAGTTCATGGATGTGTTTCTGTATTTCTTCGCCTCCGTACTTTAATAATTCCATATTAATATTGTCGCTTCCAGGTGTTTTACCGTTACGACTATTTTTTATAATTTCTTTTACTTCCTCTAGAGTTGGTTCTGCTATTTGTTTTTCGTTTTTTTTTCTGGTAATTCACTTTTTATTTCCTGTTCCTCTTCTGTGAGTAGTTCCTTAAAATAATCTGTCCATACCTTTTTGTATTGTTCTTCAGATTCTGCCAGTTGCTCATTTTTATCCTTTATCCCATTTGTATTGGTCTTATATATTTTACTTCGTTCTTTTATTTCCTTATAAAATCTTTTTGTGTTTCTGTTTGCTCTTTCATTCTCAATATTTTTTATTGTATTTTCTATTGATATTCTTTTGTTTTTCCTAATAATTTTATTACATTCCTTTCTTTTTTTCTCATACTTTTTTTTGTCCTCTTTTTTATTTGTTCTTAAATATGTTAATCTTGCGTTTCTCTTTTCATCTAGTATTATTTTAATTTCTTCATTAAACCAGGCTTTTTTATTTTATGCATTCTTATTTTCAAGTCCTATCCATTTTTGAGCAGCGTCGTTAATACATCTTTTTATCCAGCACCATTTTTTTTTTATATCTTCCATTTTACGTTCTTCCTTTTTTATGTTTTTTTCTACCTCCTCTTCGTATTTCTCTCTCGAACTTTCATTGTTTATATTTTCTATATTCCATTTAATTCTCTTTATATCTTTTCTATCACTGTTTTAACTTTGTTTCGTATCTTTGTTGTTACCATGTAGTGATCCGAGTCGGCACATGCTCCTCTGTATGTTCTTACCTTTAGTATCGAAGATTGCCCCCTTTTCGTTACTAGTACGTGGTCTATTTGTGTTTGAGTCTTATTGTCTGGTGCTGTCCATGTTACTTGATATTTTTTGGGGTGTTTATACTTCGTGCTACTTATTATCATGTTAGTCTTTATTGCTAATTCGCATAACCTTTGCCCATTATCATTTGTTCTTTCATGTATTGTGTGTGTACCTGCGACTTGTTGTATGTAGTTCTCTCTTCCTATCTGTGCATTAAAGTCGCCTATTATAATGCTTAGGTCTTCCTTCGGTATTTTTTCAATTTCCTCTTCCAAATTCTCATAAAAATCTTCTTTCCTTTCATTTGTTGCATTCTCCGTAGGTGCATACACATTTAATATCGATATGTTGGCAGGTGATCCTTCTATTCTAATGTATGCCAACCTTTCATTAATTGCTTTAAATTCTATTATTTTTAATTTTTTTAAAACTATGAATGCTACCCCATATTTCCCCTGTTCATCTCCGGAATATAATGTTGTATAGTAATTCTTCTTGATTATACTTTCACCGCCCCATCTTGTTTCCTGAATCGCTGCCAGATTAATATCATATCTTTTCAATTCTTGCGCTACTTCTTCCATCTTTCCTGGCTGGAGCATCGTTCTTATATTCCATGTACTAAATTTTAACATTTTGTTCTTTTTTCTGTTTACTTTTTTTGTTTTAATTGTATTTATTGCCTTTCCCTTATCTTTATATCCTTTTCCTCGCTTTCCGTATTCAATATTGCCATCCTCGTTCTCCATTGTTAGTTGTTTAAGTTTTTTGGAGCTTTATCTTCCTGGTTTTTCTATATTCATCTTCTCTTCATCCCATATATACCAAGTCTAATTTATTTTCAGTTTTTTATAGCCTATTCTTATTCTATTTCCTTTATTTTTCTCGTCTTTCGCCGATTTTAAGATTTCTTTTTGTATTTGCCTCTCTTTATTAGTCATTTCACTTTCCATGTAAATTTTTGTTCCTGTAAGTTTGTTTTTATTTTTTAATACTTTTATTTTATCTTCCCAATTCTCTATATTGGCAATGGTAACTTTTTTATCCTCTTTTCCTTTCTTATAGGTTTCTTTAACTCTTATATCTGTTCCTAATTTGTTTTTTTATAAGTTTTTCAACATCCTGATAGTTGTTTATATTCTGTTCTCCCTTAATTACGATATTGTTACGTTTTTCAATTTTTTCTTTCTTCTCTTCCATTGTTTCTAAAGTTATTATTTTCCCTTTTAAAACCTTTATTTCCTCTGTCATCAATTTTTCTTTTGTTTTTAAATCTTTCACTTCTTGTTTTAATGTATTTATTACTTCATGAAAACCTTTATGTAATTCCTGAATTTCCTCTTGTATTTCTGTCCGTAATTCTTGAGTTTCTTCTCTGTGTTGTTTGTTTTCCTTCTTCATCGATTTTATCTCCTCGTTTATTGTTATTAGCATCTTTACTATTTCATTTTCTTCTGAGTCCATGACTTTTCGTTTAGCAACTGGTGATCTCGATGTCTTCCTGCTTTTACTGAAGACCATATTATCGCTTATGTTGCTGACACTGGAACTTCTAGTAAATTTACGTTCGTCATCTTCCATCTTTGTATGCCTAGTTGGAAACTTCTGCGGTCCTTAGGTGTTTTCGTAGTTGCAGTTTTACTTTCTCCTCTCTGCCAGTAGATGTCTCTAGTTGTCCGTGACTCGATGTAAAATTTGTTAAGGTTTGCTTGTTATTATTTTTAGGTTATTTTATGCTTAAAATTTTCAAAGAGTACTTTTAAAAAGGATACGGCTTCTTCTGCACAGATAACACTTCCTGCTCTTTATTTGACCTTTAACTACCACTTCCTTAGCAGATTCTTCTTTTCAGCTTTAGATTTTAATACAAATTTGTTTTTATATTGCGGATACTCAAACCATCAACTGTCAATATATATTATTTATATAGTATTGCCATAAAAGGTATTAGGTGTTTTCTTCTTGTAAACTTAATTCGGGGACATATGGTGTAATGAATACTGTGTATTTTTTTTTTTTTTTATTCTTTAAAATAATACTTATAATACTGATAATAAATATTTGTTAAAACTTTACAGTTCATTACATTAAAGAAAACCATATAGTTATATAATTGTAAAAAAAATAAATACACTTATTTTTAAAATAAAACTGTTGATAAATATTTTACTTAAACAAAAAAATCTGCCTAACAACATGTATTGCAAATAGTTTGGAAACATTTTTGGAAATGCAGTTTTCATTCCCATAAGACATTTTTACAAAAAAAAAATAGAATTTATGTTGAAGGACCGTAGGGCTATTTTCCTAAACATAGCAGGTAGCCGAAAGATCCAATGCATGGATAGAGCGGCTCAAATATGGGCCGTTGCTAAACAGTATTATACTGCAGAAAGTAAGGGATATGCCGCTTTATCATAGTTGCGATATGCATTACTTTATTGCCAGACCCGACAGAGTCAAGTTTTTCTAGTTTAAGCACTGGATTTGGAAATCCCAAAGTAACATTAGCATGCCTAACTTAATATAGATGGGTTACTGTACGACATGGAAATAACAAGACAGGGATCCGTCTGTATTAAGTTATGCATACTAATGTTACTTTGGTATTTCCAAATTCAGTGCTCTTACTGTACGACATGGAAATACAAGACAGGGATACATCTATATTAAGTTAGGCATGCTATTGTTACTTTGGGATTTCCAAATCCACTGCTTAGAACCTGGAACAAACAGTGTATTACCAATGGGTTTCGTACAATTCTATACCCCATAGCAGAATGCATAAAGGTCATATTTCTTTAAATTCTTTCACTCAGGGAAAAACTTTGAATAGATACCAAAACCATAAAACAATTTAAACGTCAACTTACAGTACCGTAACTAGGCAGGTGCAACAGGTTCACTCGCACGGAGGCCCAGTCGGATGAGGGGCCCAAAAATCAGTTCCCAAGATACTAACTACATTTTATCATTTTCTACTTTCCTACATTGCTGATTGGCGATTATATTTTACTTTACTTAGACTGTAGATGTCTCTGTTCACCAACATGAACTCAAGTCACTAGATCTTATAGAATCCTGTGACATTAACATCCACATTTGAGTGAATGGCAGAACTGACTGAATTTTTTTTATGGGTCATCTTTACAATGCACGAGAGATGCTGAGTCGCTAAACTATAGCAAAGATTTAAAACACTACGAATTCACGTGTGAAATTGAAAGTTTTAAGTTTGAAGTCATTACTCTTGTACAAAATAGAGAACTGCATCTTCCCTTAAAATTCTACAGGCTCTTCATGATTTTGGTTTATTTGTGTCTTACCATATGTCAATGTCGCTCTTCAAGTATTTCTAACACTTTCCGTTTCTATTGCTACGTGCGAGACAAATTTTAGCAAATTGAAATTAATTAAATATTTTTAAGATCAACAATCGGACAAGAAAGGTCATCCGATCTTTCTATTATTACAGTAGAATACAATATCGTTAGAAGTATTATGATAAACCTAATTAAGTAAGGGAGCTTAATGCAAATTCTTGCACAGGGCACATGAATGTCAAGTTACGGCACTGGTTTCCTACATCAACATAATCAACTTCCTCTATATATATTCTAAAATTTGAAAATACTTTTTTCCTAAATAATTATATATAATTAGAAATATTACAGTATCGCCTATTTTATAAATCTTTTAGTTATCCTTCAAAAAAAGGAAAAAAATATATTCAACAACTCATTATTAAATATGTGACTTACGCGAAATGCAGACAGCAATAAACTGCGTTTGTTGTAGTTGATTGGCATTAAGATTGAGATCAATCGTGCAGGTTGTATTGTCTGGACAAACCATATGTCTGCAAGGATCGTAACAGCGACATCGGTTGCATAATTCCACATCCACATAACCTTCAGTGCCGTACGGACACAACATACTCGTACATTCGTCTCTATACTCGTCACATGGATCCTTGGATGGTACTGACGGTCCTGGTGGAACTTCATTTTCTTCATGTAAGAAAGATAATAATATTAAAATTAGAAAATAAATATATTTAGTAAGACATATATCTGTTATAAAAGAACTTGTATATGATTAATATTTTACATGAAAGGAATATTTTTTTTTGTAATTCAGACAAATGTAGAATTTTCTTGTTCAATTCCGACCGGTTGGACTCCACTTGTTTAGAGCGGTTGAAATCGACCAAAGTTGAATAAAAATTTCATATTTGACTAATATTCCAGTAATTTTTTCTATTATTCTGTCATTTGAACTACCAATGTATCTTTTAATAATTATTTTGAATATTTTACAGCTTTTTTAAATAAAGTGGGTTCATTTTAAATAGGCCAATGTTGCTACCTCCAGAACTATAAGAGCTACAAAAAAGCATAAATTGGCAAACAATTTCTATTATACAAGACAATTTACGCAACAGAAAAGAATTGTTTTCGTCCAGTGGTTCTCAAAATTTTAATTTTAAATGTGAACATATTTGTTTATTTGCTTGTTCGATAGAAAATTTATTTTTACATTCAATAATATTATAACATTAACATACCCTCACATAATGATTTTTTTGAGAAAAAAAAGTTTTAAAGTATTTTGATTAAATATGACATTAATAAGAGTGCCTTGACAGAAAAAAAATATATATAACACGAGGATGTAATTAAAAATACGAGCGGCAGCGAGTATATTTAATCATCCGAGTGTAATGTAGCCATATTATGCGAGTCAAATACTATACTTTATCTACAACTAACAGGCATATAAAAAATCTGATATTATTTGTTAAATATTCAGTTAGGTGTGAGTAGTTCATATATAACTTAACAGATGACGCCACAATAGCACTTAAATGTCAAAATAACTATTCAAATTGTATTTATTATACTTTTATAATCATTTATATTGATATTATAAAAATAGTTACTTGTGTATCAAGGTTTTAAAAGTAATCTTTTTGGGCCGAAACCGAAGTTTGCAGCCGAGGCAAAGCCGAGGCTACAAATCAGATGAGGCCCAAAAAGAACTTTTAGCCGAGGTGCACACAACATTTTTTAGGCGATTACAACAAGAAATTATGAATTTTCATTCAAAATCAATTTTTGACATCTGTCAAAATTTACTTTACGGCCGCATTTACTTTACGGCCGCATTTACCTTACGGCCGCATTTACTTTACGGCCGCTATTTTTACTCGCAAATTCATTACTTTTTCATTAATATTTGTAACGGAATAGTTAAAATTTTACTTACATTTGTTATTTTATTCTAAGATAATTAATCACATTAATATGAACTATGTAAATCAATAATGAACAAACTAGCGGCCAAAAATTTTGACTTTGACAGATGTCAAATAAAAATTGATACTTTAAGGTTGCCAGCAGATACGAAAAACAACAATTTATGTACCAGCCGCCTAAAAAAATATATTATTAATAAATTAACAGTTTATTAAAATGTTATGTGTTAAATTATATGCTCTTTTTATTATAGAAAAGTGTAGCGTGTAATATAACATTTCATATTACACTTGTGTAGTATATTATATTTAGTATCACACGTATAATGTACCCATATTTCAATAGTTGTAGATAAAAATTGTTTTTGCATTTCCGCGAATAAAAGCTTTCTTTCCTCATCATTTTCGAAGACTGAAGTAACAATTTTAATTCCTTTTGCGTGATTAAATATGAATTTAATCCCTAGGTAATTATAATAAAAATAGTTATTATTATAAAATTTATCTACGAAAGTACAAAAAGATAGTATATTACTTTAGTAGTGGGAGAAGTAGGGACGATATTTTTTCTTACAAATACGGCAGCTGTGCTTAAATTTAATTATTAATTGAATGCTAAGAATTAATTAGTTGATTTAAATTAAATAGTTTTCATTTGAACACTTTTAAAAAATAATTATATAAAATAAACTAATTAAAAATTTATTATGTTATTCTAATTTTTGAATTTTATAAGGGTTTTAATGCCCCTTGGTATAAAAATAAATTTAAAATGCCTCATAATATGTTTTTTATTTGTTTTGTTTTATGGTATATAAAAAAAAACACATGACACTCTAAATTTATTAAAATTTAAAAATTAAAAACGTTATCAATTAAAACTATTTTCACAAATAACTAAAAAACAGACTGCAAAGCACATACGTAGTGGGAGATTTTCATACAAGGTCAGCGCATTGCAGCGCTAACTTCTCTTCGCTTACGGCGGAGAAACAGTAAGAGAAGAACGGACTTCTCCCACTCAATTTACTCCTCCCACAGTTGGAGAAGCATGCACTTCTCCAACGCAAAACAGTAAGGAAAAGTGTGCGTACCACAAGACTAAAGTGCACTTAATCCCTCACCAAGTGATTATTTCCCTTGTCTATAGCTCGTGAAATAAATTTTGCTCTTAGGGTTAAATCATACATACACTTTATTCTCTTAGTGTATAATATATTATTATATTTTTTATTTTAATATTTAATTATAATGAAGAAATATTTACAAGAATTAAATAATGTTTTACTCCTACAAATTTCTCTTTAATTCCAGGTAGAAATAGTATTACTAGTCCAGAAACCGAATTTTAGTGAGGGTGAGTTTATATTACAAATGCGAAATCTCGCGAAAGAGTGTCTGGGCGTGTGATACACAATATTTTTTTCATTGATGAAACTTTATTAAAGAAATACTACTACTTAAAATTTTATATATGTATATAGGTTTTTAAGTTGGTAACATTTTCGATTCACATTAGAGTTTTACATTTTCAATAAAAGAAAATTAAACATTTTCATAGAATATAATGCTAAAAAAATTAGCATTCCTACTTTTCGCCGGCTTAGGCCGACAAATAGAAAATTTCTGGACGATTTTGAGTTCTATATTTTACACTCTATACCACGAGAGTATTCAATTAAAGGAACAGAAAACCACGTGCTTTCGTGAATCGTGATTGGTTCTTCGACATCTGTTGTAAATCGTGATTGGTTCTTCAATATCGGTTTAGGCTATCAGTATCCCAAGCACCAATTACCAGTCATGGAAGCATGTGGTTTTCTGTTCCTTTAATGAATACTTTCGTGGTTTTAGTAATTGTATTAAGTTTTCCATTTATGGCACTCCTATTATTGCCATATTTAATCAAATTAATATAAAACATTATATGCATTTTTCTCAAAAGACCTAACTTTTCTACTAAATAAGCAAATAAGTAATATCTGTTCACATTTAAAATAAAAAAAATCACTGTGTGAAAAAATATTTTTCCTACAACCTATTATAAAGTGTCTACTTTATGTTCTCTTTAAAGTTTGTAAACAGTCAGTTCTCACTCACTGGTGGCACATTTATCAATGGTTTTATTTACTTTTGAAATTAAATTTTATTATTTATTTCAGTTCTAGGAAAAATGTTGTATGCAACACATGTGTAACAAAGTTTTTTATCTCTTGCTTTAATTAAGCATTTAACTAAAAAACACTTACTTTACACACTAGTTGCATAAGTAACTATTTTTCTGTTCCTTACCTGTTCAACCTTCTTTGTTGATCTTCTAGTTCTCGCGATAGCAATGGTGGTCCATTTAAAATGAACTCCATGCTAATGAATTGCAGTGTGGCAGAAACGATTAAACAATTTAAAAATTTCAAAATCAAAAGAAAATACTTTGTTATATTAATTACGCAGTTTTTTTAGTCACTATACGGTTGGCAGCTTTTAATATTTTTTTATTTATCAATGTATTAAAGTGTACATTATTTATCAAGCTGATATAATTTTGGAGGAAATGATTTATTCATAAGTTTGGGAATACTCATTAATTAAATATATATACATAAGCTCTATATACAAGATGTATCAGCAATGAACTCCCAGCCTTAACATTTTTGTTAGAAAGAAAAGAAAAAATTTCTGTATATAAACGTTTTATTATATTAAATATACCATTTGATGACATAGGTGTTCGCTGGTAAACCCTATAAAGTAAAAACTGTAAGCAAAAAACCCCATCCAATGGCTGAAAAAAGGACATACGTACATACAAGTAAAATTAATATTTTATAGAAATTATGTTTATACTGAAAGATTGTATATTTTTGTATTTAATAATAATCTAATATTTTCTCTTTTTATTAGTGACACACATTGCACATGGCTTCAAGAATAAATAAATACTTGCTTCTATCCGTAAAGCTAGGTTCACAGCTCTAACATAAACACTGTTTTTGGTCGTTGTCACTGAAGATTTGTTTTCGACGTAAGGCAAAAAAATTTTATCATTCACAGCGATTAACACAAGCATTCGTCGTTTTGAATTTTTGTTCACATAAATAAAAATAAAATGTAATAAATACGTTTAGACGTAATATGTTCTTGGATTAATAATGCTATTACTAATACAGGTGGCCCAGTGAAAATTATCAGCGCAGTTTTTGGCCACTTAACATTAATTTTGCAAAAAACGCTCGAACACGTCAATTTTAATATAAAGGGGGACACCTAAATGGATTAGTACCAATGGCATAACTTCAACCCTAAAATGGGTGTGGACTGCACCTCAAAAATTTTAAATGGAAAAGGGTGTCAAACATGACACAGTTCGAAAGGACTTTTAATTCTCTTTTCAACAGTTTTTTTATTTTTCAAATCCGATCATTAGTTCCAAAGAAATATCGTTTAAAACAAATTTTTATTTTAAAAAAAAGAGTGTGGGAAGTTTAAACTTTTGCTACTGTTTGCAGTAGGTTTATTAGTGGGGATACGTAACCTACTCCAGCAACATATATCGGTGGTGGTTTGGGAGTTTTTATTGGTTTTGGCTGGTTGTTACCATCGAGAAGAGGCGTAAAACGATTTTCTGTTGATGTGGGTGTTTCGTTTAACCAGTAGTCTTTATCCATTTGTCTTACTCTTCTCAATACTATGGGGCTAAAACTTCCTCTCTTTCTTTGGCTTTCTACTATTTGCCATTCACCCGGTGAGAAGTGTTGGGATTGACGTTGAGAATATTGTTGAGATTGTTGCTGCATTTCTTGTGGCACTAAGTATTGTTCTAGTTGTGTAGAACTTGTTGGTTGATTGTGATACACATTCGTTGGTCGCGAAACTTGCATTATAGGGGGTGAAAGAGCACCGGTTGCCCAGTCTCCCCCCAGCGTAGTAATATTTTATTATTTTACCATTGGTTATATGTTGTTATAGCTATTAGTAATTAATTAATTAATATTAATTTGATGGAATTATTATTATTACTGCCTCGAGAAGCTACCATGTCCGTTCACTACGAGAGTTTGGGAGAGACTGAAATGCACACGTAACATATTTTGTGCATTATACGTCATTCCACATCTTTTTAAAGTGTCAGAAATATTCTATTAAAAATGATGTTAATGTTGATAATGTAAGAGTATCTTGGAATGACATAAAAATTACTTATATTAAAGATAAAAACACAACACGCTGCTTGACAAAAATTACAAATGCACACGTATTTCCTAATTCGTTTCAAAAAATTAATGTATAACTTGCCACTCAAGTATTTAGCCGTTTGTTCTCTACTACTATAAAAACAGCTAATCAACTTACAGTAGTCAACACAGAAACTGCCCTTGACACTGCAGATTTTATTAAAAATTAAATGATATTTCTGATTGTATGAATAGTAAAACCTTATATAATGTAAATCCTTTCAAATGTTCGTTACCCTTGTAGAAGAAACTTGAAATAGCGCAATAAGCTGGATAAATAAATGAATAGTTTTTAATAAAAAAGGAAAAGTTAGAAAAGATATTTATTGCTTTCCGAGATTAATTCATTCTATAAATGGAGTACTTCAATTGTGGAATGATTAAAAAAATGAAAATTTTTCATTTCTTTTAACAAACAGATTGAATCAGGACCCGCTTGAAGACTTTTTTTCATCTATTAGGAGGCAAGGTGGACACAGTAATAATCAAGTACAAAATTCAAATTGCGAAATTGATGATAATAATTATATTTGTGTAGATTTAGAAGATAAAAACATAAACAAATATAAAAATTAAAATATTGATATCGAGTTCGATAGTAATGTAGAAATCTGTACTTCTTCGTCGGATCCATCATCTGACATAAACGAAAGCAATAAAGAACTTAATTTTGAAACAGGTACAATGAGTTCCAATAGTATAGTATATTTTGCTGGTTTTTTTAGTGAATCGCTGTATTGATAAATTTGAATGAGGAACATGTAATAAAAACTTCATACAGCCAAGAATTTTAGTAATCCAGATCAACTATTAATACTAAATAGAGACTTTTCTTCCAATGAAGAAATAAATTAGTTTGAAATTCCAACTAAAGATGTTATAAAGTTGTAAAACCCCATATACCTAAACTTCTACTATACATGGATATATAGTACAAGTTTAGGTATATGAAACTGACTTATGCGGGTTTTACAACCTTTTATAGAAGGGTGACAAGCTTTATGGTCAGGAATTATAAATTATCCCAACTCAAAGCTATCACTTGAAAAGTAAGAACAAGTCCGTATTAAATAAATTCATACTGTACTTACTTCGTACAAATTTTGTAAACTGAAAATATATAAAAAGAAATAAGACACAATAAATACAGAAATAACTTTACGTTTTGTTGACTTTTCTAAAACTGACCGTGTACCTCTAAAGAAAATTTTTAATAACTAATAATGGAGTTCTTAGAATATGGAATTAGAAATCCAAAGATCATTCAATGAAGAGAAAAATCGTAAGGATAAACAACTTGACTTAGTCAAATCTGATTTCTCCGCTTCAATCCTTTTTAAATATTCTACTATTGAACAAGTGGTTAGTACTTAGTTTTTGTCTTTGTCCTAAGACAGTATTTTTTGGTCTCCATTAGTTAGGTGGGTAAGTAAGTAAGACCTGCGGATCAAATAAGTTTATCGCAAAGCACATCTCTTGCTGCAACAGGTTTTATCTGGGCCAGATATTCTTTGGTTATAATTCCCAAAAATTATGGATTATGCAGTGTCAATGTATTTGTGGGTCTGGCATAACTTTATCAAGCCTACCGTCTGTACAGGTATAATTTATACTTTTAAATTTTATTAGATTTGTGTACATACAGAGAGTTAAATATTTTTCGAACTAAGAGTTTTTAGTTTTAAAGACAAAGGTGCTTTGAAAAGAAATCTGTTTCATGTATGTATTGTAATATTATTATTATTTTATTAAATACGTCTTGACATTTTTAATTCGTTTAATGTTTGTGTATGAGTCAGCTTAGAAAAAATGAATTATTATGAACATTAAAATTAATATTTTCTAGATATTTCTCAATGAGTTTCACTGAGATATCTTTAGGATTATTTGTGATGTTTATGAAAGTTCGTTGCGAAAATTATTTTTTATATTTTTTGTTATGAATTATTCTGCATTTCTACGTCCTTGACGTCCATCAGATTTTGATTCATGGTAGTAAATCGCTTTAATATAATACATTTTAATCCACTCATAAATTCAGTAATGTGATGAAGCAACTCCATAAACAAAAGCTGATGTCCATCCTTGAAAAGTTGTAAACCCCTGATGGAACCAAAGGTGTACTCACTATTAATCATTTCAGAAGAATGTATTCATCTTAACAACTTTATAGTTTTGAAATCAAAATTTATATCTTTTATTTAATTATTTGAAAAATTAATATTAAATTAAATAAAAAACGCTAGGAATGTATACATCATCTCGTTAATATTCAATTTCAATAATAATGAATATTAAAACAATTACTTTATTAATGGTTAACAGACGTTTTTATAATTCCTGATTTAAATATCAACAAAAAATGTAGTTGTGAGAAATATTACATATTATGTATCCTTGTGTATTATCAAATTCATTAAAAAAATAACGTTTAAAAAAAAAGAAAAATAATATTACCTCCAACGTAATGAGGTCTGCTGGTATATCCTGGTGCAATTTCTGTAACCTGTTCCGGTGATTGAGGCACCATGCAAGCAGTACCGCAGCTCATTGGGCAGCATTTCAGTTCTCCTGCACAATCCGAATCTCTCAGGCAGTCTTGACTACAATCCTTGTCTCCATGGACTTCAGGACAAACACCTTGTTTCACAGCTACAAACAATATATTATATATTTATTACTCTGCCATAATACAGAAAAACAAGTATTATATAATGTGTCCTAGTTAATGCGATCTCGAGATATATGAGGCCGGTTGGTAAAAATTTACTATTTGGCCAGCACTTACTTATAATACTTATAATTGTAATTTTTGCTATCAGGCAATGAGAAAAAAATCTATGACCTCATCGATTCGCTCGCGCTGATAGGAGCGCGTGGGAAGATTTTACAGTGAGTAATAATTGATAATTTATTAAAATAAAAAAACCTAAACATCTCGCTTCTTGTTTTAAATTTTTTTTAAATGAAAATTGCACGTTAACATGTTACTAATTAATCATTATTATGCAGGTACATTAATTAAATAGAATTTAAAAAAATAAGTAAATTACAGTTAATATTTGCTGTTAGTACAATATTTATATTTATACTTGTTTTAGTGTCGATATTTATTCACTTCGGTTACGTTATCTGTTACAGAACAAATTTATTTTTCGTAGCGATTTTCGGTTTCCATATTTGAAGAAATAAAATATAGGTTTCGGGTTTCGGTTTCATAAAAAGTCAAATATCGGTGCAGTTTTTGTTTTCGGTTACGGTTTCATTACGGCTCGAGTCCCTGTTAATTTTGTTATTTAAAAATATGCCGCATCACGACGCATACCCGCAGCCTCTATGACAGTGACCGTATAGTAAATTTAATTCGGTCGGTTAAATAACATTTCCTTTTTGCCCCTATTTTTGATATAGAAAATAACTAAAAACATATATAACATTGCCTTGATCTCGACATCCAAAATGTAAAATGGTTTAATAATAATATCTATTAATAGTGCATTCTAATCGTATAAGAGTATACTCAAGATTATTGCATAAAAAAATCTGTCTGTGGAAGTGGAACCGACCACTACAGGTTTAAAGTTATTTTCCTTTTTAAAATCACTAACAATAACAAAAACCTTATATTTAAAGTTGCTAATTATAATACCGTATTGTTTTGGTTAATAGAGAATGTTAATTTTTTTCTACCCTATACTGTGTATGTTATGTTTTTTTTTTGCACGCTTGGCAGAATGGATATATAGCTTATATCCACCCTAGAGTGGGTATGAAAAACATCTGACTTGTTGTCAATATCACAATAGTTATTTATGCAACTAGTGTGTAAAGTCTATTTTAGTCGAGTGCTGTTTAACTATAGATTTTTATATAGATAAAAAACACTATGTTACGCACGTGTTGCACACAACATTTTTTTCTACAAGTGAAATATTAATAAAAATTAATTTCAAAAGTAAATTAAACTATTGATAAATGTGTTTACGTTGCATAACAACGTATAATTTTCACGCACTAGTACGTGAAAAGTGTTTACGTTGCCTAGGAACGGCTACTTTTCTAACTCTGTTACAAAATTAAATGAGGGCATGAAGTAGGTACTTTATGCCCGATTTTGGGAAATAGTACATTGTACAACAAAAGTGGATATTCCTTGAAGATGAAATTTGGGGCACGACTTCGCAGGCGGAATGCTTCAATTATCCGATTCTTATTTTAGTTAGCTTTGAAATAATGACAAATGACAACTTTTTTTGACATTTAGTAAGTTAAGATTCAACATAATAACTGTATAATTAGGACAAAATACGAAAAACATTATAATAAAAGGTATTATATATAATATATATATATATATATATATATATATATATATATATATATATATATATAGTGGTTTAACACTCCATTGTGAAGTTGAACCGCTTTTACTTAAGCTTTCTAGATCCTTTTTTTGGAGGGGGTCGGACTCCGTTTCACTTATTTATTAAATATTCTTCGCTATGATGTTCCATTTCTTCCTATCTCTTGTTTTATTTTTCCAGTTGTTAATTCCCGCTCTTCTTAAATCTTCTTCTACTTCTGCTAGCCATGTTGATCTGGGTCTTCCTCTTCTTTTTTTTATTTCCAGGGCTCCATTGCATTATTACTTTTATTGGTTCTTTTTCGTCAGCTCTGCTTACGTGTCCTAGCCGTTTTACTCTTTGTTTCTTGATTATATTTATTATATCTTCTCCTTTTAATTCTTTGTCAATCTCATGGTTCATTCTTACTCTGTATTCATTATCAGATATCTTCTTAGGTCCCAGTATCGTTCTTATTATTTTCCTTTCTATTATTCTTAATTTTTCTTCGTCCTTCTTTGTAAATGTCATTGTTTCGGCTGCGTATAATGCTATTGGTCTTATTATTGTTCTATATACTCTCATTTTTGTTGTCTTGCTTAAAATTCCGTTTCGTAGTAATTTTTTGTTGGCTTGGAAAGCCCTATTTGTAGCAGCTATTTTTTCTTTTATTTCTTCTTCTCTTTCGCCTCTATTTGTTAACATTACACCTAAGTATTTAAATTTGTTTACTTGTTCAAACTCTGATTCTCCTATTTTAATAGTCTTGTCTCGCACTTCTTTTCCCATTACCATTATTTAAGTCTTTTTTTGGTTGATTTCTAGTCCTATTTTCTTTCCTTCCTTTACTATCTCCTCTAGCATTTTTCTCATTACATTTCTGTTTTTCGTTATTATTACTATGTCGTCTGTATATGCTATTATTTGACTTCCCCCTGTTCTGAGTGTTCCTTTCTTTACTTTTCTCATGATATATTCCAGTGCTAAATTAAATAATGTGGTAGATAGGGCATCACCTTGTTTTACACCTTTATTTGTTAATATATCTTCCGTTTCTCCTTTTTGTGTTTTAATTCGTATTTTTGTTGTTTTCATAGTCATTGCTATCAATCTTCTTAATTTGCTTGGTATTTGTAGTTCTTTTAAAGCTTTCATTAGTTGCTGTCTTTTAATTGAGTCAAAGGCTTGCCTGAAGTCAATGAACAGAATCTCGGTGTTTATGTTATACTCAAGTGTTTTTTCCATTATCTGTTTAATAATATGTATTGCGTCCATGGTAGATTTTCCTTTCATAAAACCACATTGATAATTTCCGATAATTCTTGCTGATTCATTTGTTATTCTTCTTTGTATTATTGTTGACATTATTTTATAGGTAGTGTTCAGTAACGTGATTTCTCTGTAGTTTTCGCATGTTTGTTGGCTTCCTTTCTTATGTATTGTTACAACTTGTCCTGTTTCCCATTCTTTTGGCATTTCTTCCACCCTCCATATTTTTACTATAAGTTCATGGATGTGTTTCTGTATTTCTTCGCCTCCGTACTTTAATAATTCCATATTAATATTGTCGCTTCCAGGTGTTTTACCGTTACGACTATTTTTTATAATTTCTTTTACTTCCTCTAGAGTTGGTTCTGCTATTTGTTTTTCGTTTTTTTTCTGGTAATTCACTTTTTATTTCCTGTTCCTCTTCTGTGAGTAGTTCCTTAAAATAATCTGTCCATACCTTTTTGTATTGTTCTTCAGATTCTGCCAGTTGCTCATTTTTATCCTTTATCCCATTTGTATTGGTCTTATATATTTTACTTCGTTCTTTTATTTCCTTATAAAATCTTTTTGTGTTTCTGTTTGCTCTTTCATTCTCAATATTTTTTATTGTATTTTCTATTGATATTCTTTTGTTTTTCCTAATAATTTTATTACATTCCTTTCTTTTTTTCTCATACTTTTTTTTGTCCTCTTTTTTATTTGTTCTTAAATATGTTAATCTTGCGTTTCTCTTTTCATCTAGTATTATTTTAATTTCTTCATTAAACCAGGCTTTTTTATTTTATGCATTCTTATTTTCAAGTCCTATCCATTTTTGAGCAGCGTCGTTAATACATCTTTTTATCCAGCACCATTTTTTTTTTATATCTTCCATTTTACGTTCTTCCTTTTTTATGTTTTTTTCTACCTCCTCTTCGTATTTCTCTCTCGAACTTTCATTGTTTATATTTTCTATATTCTATTTAATTCTCTTTATATCTTTTCTATCACTGTTTTAACTTTGTTTCGTATCTTTGTTGTTACCATGTAGTGATCCGAGTCGGCACATGCTCCTCTGTATGTTCTTACCTTTAGTATCGAAGATTGCCCCCTTTTCGTTACTAGTACGTGGTCTATTTGTGTTTGAGTCTTATTGTCTGGTGCTGTCCATGTTACTTGATATTTTTTGGGGTGTTTATACTTCGTGCTACTTATTATCATGTTAGTCTTTATTGCTAATTCGCATAACCTTTGCCCATTATCATTTGTTCTTTCATGTATTGTGTGTGTACCTGCGACTTGTTGTATGTAGTTCTCTCTTCCTATCTGTGCATTAAAGTCGCCTATTATAATGCTTAGGTCTTCCTTCGGTATTTTTTCAATTTCCTCTTCCAAATTCTCATAAAAATCTTCTTTCCTTTCATTTGTTGCATTCTCCGTAGGTGCATACACATTTAATATCGATATGTTGGCAGGTGATCCTTCTATTCTAATGTATGCCAACCTTTCATTAATTGCTTTAAATTCTATTATTTTTAATTTTTTTAAAACTATGAATGCTACCCCATATTTCCCCTGTTCATCTCCGGAATATAATGTTGTATAGTAATTTTTCTTGATTATACTTTCACCGCCCCATCTTGTTTCCTGAATCGCTGCCAGATTAATATCATATCTTTTCAATTCTTGCGCTACTTCTTCCATCTTTCCTGGCTGGAGCATCGTTCTTATATTCCATGTACTAAATTTTAACATTTTGTTCTTTTTTCTGTTTACTTTTTTTGTTTTAATTGTATTTATTGCCTTTCCCTTATCTTTATATCCTTTTCCTCGCTTTCCGTATTCAATATTGCCATCCTCGTTCTCCATTGTTAGTTGTTTAAGTTTTTTGGAGCTTTATCTTCCTGTTTTTTCTATATTCATCTTCTCTTCATCCCATATATACCAAGTCTAATTTATTTTCAGTTTTTTATAGCCTATTCTTATTCTATTTCCTTTATTTTTCTCGTCTTTCGCCGATTTTAAGATTTCTTTTTGTATTTGCCTCTCTTTATTAGTCATTTCACTTTCCATGTAAATTTTTGTTCCTGTAAGTTTGTTTTTATTTTTTAATACTTTTATTTTATCTTCCCAATTCTCTATATTGGCAATGGTAACTTTTTTATCCTCTTTTCCTTTCTTATAGGTTTCTTTAACTCTTATATCTGTTCCTAATTTGTTTTTTTATAAGTTTTTCAACATCCTGATAGTTGTTTATATTCTGTTCTCCCTTAATTACGATATTGTTACGTTTTTCAATTTTTTCTTTCTTCTCTTCCATTGTTTCTAAAGTTATTATTTTCCCTTTTAAAACCTTTATTTCCTCTGTCATCAATTTTTCTTTTGTTTTTAAATCTTTCACTTCTTGTTTTAATGTATTTATTACTTCATGAAAACCTTTATGTAATTCCTGAATTTCCTCTTGTATTTCTGTCCGTAATTCTTGAGTTTCTTCTCTGTGTTGTTTGTTTTCCTTCTTCATCGATTTTATCTCCTCGTTTATTGTTATTAGCATCTTTACTATTTCATTTTCTTCTGAGTCCATGACTTTTCGTTTAGCAACTGGTGATCTCGATGTCTTCCTACTTTTACTGAAGACCATATTATCGCTTATGTTGCTGACACTGGAACTTCTAGTAAATTTACGTTCGTCATCTTCCATCTTTGTATGCCTAGTTGGAAACTTCTGCGGTCCTTAGGTGTTTTCGTAGTTGCAGTTTTACTTTCTCCTCTCTGCCAGTAGATGTCTCTAGTTGTCCGTGACTCGATGTAAAATTTGTTAAGGTTTGCTTGTTATTATTTTTAGGTTATTTTATGCTTAAAATTTTCAAAGAGTACTTTTAAAAAGGATACGGCTTCTTCTGCACAGATAACACTTCCTGCTCTTTATTTGACCTTTAACTACCACTTCCTTAGCAGATTCTTCTTTTCAGCTTTAGATTTTAATACAAATTTGTTTTTATATTGCGGATACTCAAACCATCAACTGTCAATATATATTATTTATATAGTATTGCCATAAAAGGTATTAGGTGTTTTCTTCTTGTAAACTTAATTCGGGGACATATGGTGTAATGAATACTGTGTAATTTTTTTTTTTATTCTTTAAAATAATACTTATAATACTGATAATAAATATTTGTTAAAACTTTACAGTTCATTACATTAAAGAAAACCATATAGTTATATAATTGTAAAAAAAATAAATACACTTATTTTTAAAATAAAACTGTTGATAAATATTTTACTTAAACAAAAAAATCTGCCTAACAACATGTATTGCAAATAGTTTGGAAACATTTTTGGAAATGCAGTTTTCATTCCCATAAGACATTTTTACAAAAAAAAAAATAGAATTTATGTTGAAGGACCGTAGGGCTATTTTCCTAAACATAGCAGGTAGCCGAAAGATCCAATGCATGGATAGAGCGGCTCAAATATGGGCCGTTGCTAAACAGTATTATACTGCAGAAAGTAAGGGATATGCCGCTTTATCATAGTTGCGATATGCATTACTTTATTGCCAGACCCGACAGAGTCAAGTTTTTCTAGTTTAAGCACTGGATTTGGAAATCCCAAAGTAACATTAGCATGCCTAACTTAATATAGATGGGTTACTGTACGACATGGAAATAACAAGACAGGGATCCGTCTGTATTAAGTTATGCATACTAATGTTACTTTGGTATTTCCAAATTCAGTGCTCTTACTGTACGACATGGAAATACAAGACAGGGATACATCTATATTAAGTTAGGCATGCTATTGTTACTTTGGGATTTCCAAATCCACTGCTTAGAACCTGGAACAAACAGTGTATTACCAATGGGTTTCGTACAATTCTATACCCCATAGCAGAATGCATAAAGGTCATATTTCTTTAAATTCTTTCACTCAGGGAAAAACTTTGAATAGATACCAAAACCATAAAACAATTTAAACGTCAACTTACAGTACCGTAACTAGGCAGGTGCAACAGGTTCACTCGCACGGAGGCCCTGTCGGATGAGGGGCCCAAAAATCAGTTCCCAAGATACTAACTACATTTTATCATTTTCTACTTTCCTACATTGCTGATTGGCGATTATATTTTACTTTACTTAGACTGTAGATGTCTCTGTTCACCAACATGAACTCAAGTCACTAGATCTTATAGAATCCTGTGACATTAACATCCACATTTGAGTGAATGGCAGAACTGACTGATTTTTTTTTATGGGTCATCTTTACAATGCACGAGAGATGCTGAGTCGCTAAACTATAGCAAAGATTTAAAACACTACGAATTCACGTGTGAAATTGAAAGTTTTAAGTTTGAAGTCATTACTCTTGTACAAAATAGAGAACTGCATCTTCCCTTAAAATTCTACAGGCTCTTCATGATTTTGGTTTATTTGTGTCTTACCATATGTCAATGTCGCTCTTCAAGTATTTCTAACACTTTCCGTTTCTATTGCTACGTGCGAGACAAATTTTAGCAAATTGAAATTAATTAAATATTTTTAAGATCAACAATCGGACAAGAAAGGTCATCCGATCTTTCTATTATTACAGTAGAATACAATATCGTTAGAAGTATTATGATAAACCTAATTAAGTAAGGGAGCTTAATGCAAATTCTTGCACAGGGCACATGAATGTCAAGTTACGGCACTGGTTTCCTACATCAACATAATCAACTTCCTCTATATATATTCTAAAATTTGAAAATACTTTTTTCCTAAATAATTATATATAATTAGAAATATTACAGTATCGCCTATTTTATAAATCTTTTAGTTATCCTTCAAAAAAAGGAAAAAAATATATTCAACAACTCATTATTAAATATGTGACTTACGCGAGATGCAGACAGCAATAAACTGCGTTTGTTGTAGTTGATTGGCATTAAGATTGAGATCAATCGTGCAGGTTGTATTGTCTGGACAAACCATATGTCTGCAAGGATCGTAACAGCGACATCGGTTGCATAATTCCACATCCACATAACCTTCAGTGCCGTACGGACACAACATACTCGTACATTCGTCTCTATACTCGTCACATGGATCCTTGGATGGTACTGACGGTCCTGGTGGAACTTCATTTTCTTCATGTAAGAAAGATAATAATATTAAAATTAGAAAATAAATATATTTAGTAAGACATATATCTGTTATAAAAGAACTTGTATATGATTAATATTTTACATGAAAGGAATATTTTTTTTTTGTAATTCAGACAAATGTAGAATTTTCTTGTTCAATTCCGACCGGTTGGACTCCACTTGTTTAGAGCGGTTGAAATCGACCAAAGTTGAATAAAAATTTCATATTTGACTAATATTCCAGTAATTTTTTCTATTATTCTGTCATTTGAACTACCAATGTATCTTTTAATAATTATTTTGAATATTTTACAGCTTTTTTAAATAAAGTGGGTTCATTTTAAATAGGCCAATGTTGCTACCTCCAGAACTATAAGAGCTACAAAAAAGCATAAATTGGCAAACAATTTCTATTATACAAGACAATTTACGCAACAGAAAAGAATTGTTTTCGTCCAGTGGTTCTCAAAATTTTAATTTTAAATGTGAACATATTTGTTTATTTGCTTGTTCGATAGAAAATTTATTTTTACATTCAATAATATTATAACATTAACATACCCTCACATAATGATTTTTTTGAGAAAAAAAAGTTTTAAAGTATTTTGATTAAATATGACATTAATAAGAGTGCCTTGACAGAAAAAAAATATATATAACACGAGGATGTAATTAAAAATACGAGCGGCAGCGAGTATATTTAATCATCCGAGTGTAATGTAGCCATATTATGCGAGTCAAATACTATACTTTATCTACAACTAACAGGCATATAAAAAATCTGATATTATTTGTTAAATATTCAGTTAGGTGTGAGTAGTTCATATATAACTTAACAGATGACGCCACAATAGCACTTAAATGTCAAAATAACTATTCAAATTGTATTTATTATACTTTTATAATCATTTATATTGATATTATAAAAATAGTTACTTGTGTATCAAGGTTTTAAAAGTAATCTTTTTGGGCCGAAACCGAAGTTTGCAGCCGAGGCAAAGCCGAGGCTACAAATCAGATGAGGCCCAAAAAGAACTTTTAGCCGAGGTGCACACAACATTTTTTAGGCGATTACAACAAGAAATTATGAATTTTCATTCAAAATCAATTTTTGACATCTGTCAAAATTTACTTTACGGCCGCATTTACTTTACGGCCGCATTTACCTTACGGCCGCATTTACTTTACGGCCGCTATTTTTACTCGCAAATTCATTACTTTTTCATTAATATTTGTAACGGAATAGTTAAAATTTTACTTACATTTGTTATTTTATTCTAAGATAATTAATCACATTAATATGAACTATGTAAATCAATAATGAACAAACTAGCGGCCAAAAATTTTGACTTTGACAGATGTCAAATAAAAATTGATACTTTAAGGTTGCCAGCAGATACGAAAAACAACAATTTATGTACCAGCCGCCTAAAAAAATATATTATTAATAAATTAACAGTTTATTAAAATGTTATGTGTTAAATTATATGCTCTTTTTATTATAGAAAAGTGTAGCGTGTAATATAACATTTCATATTACACTTGTGTAGTATATTATATTTAGTATCACACGTATAATGTACCCATATTTCAATAGTTGTAGATAAAAATTGTTTTTGCATTTCCGCGAATAAAAGCTTTCTTTCCTCATCATTTTCGAAGACTGAAGTAACAATTTTAATTCCTTTTGCGTGATTAAATATGAATTTAAATATGAATTTAATCCCTAGGTAATTATAATAAAAATAGTTATTATTATAAAATTTATCTACGAAAGTACAAAAAGATAGTATATTACTTTAGTAGTGGGAGAAGTAGGGACGATATTTTTTCTTACAAATACGGCAGCTGTGCTTAAATTTAATTATTAATTGAATGCTAAGAATTAATTAGTTGATTTAAATTAAATAGTTTTCATTTGAACACTTTTAAAAAATAATTATATAAAATAAACTAATTAAAAATTTATTATGTTATTCTAATTTTTGAATTTTATAAGGGTTTTAATGCCCCTTGGTATAAAAATAAATTTAAAATGCCTCATAATATGTTTTTTATTTGTTTTGTTTTATGGTATATAAAAAAAACACATGACACTCTAAATTTATTAAAATTTAAAAATTAAAAACGTTATCAATTAAAACTATTTTCACAAATAACTAAAAAACAGACTGCAAAGCACATACGTAGTGGGAGATTTTCATACAAGGTCAGCGCATTGCAGCGCTAACTTCTCTTCGCTTACGGCGGAGAAACAGTAAGAGAAGAACGGACTTCTCCCACTCAATTTACTCCTCCCACAGTTGGAGAAGCATGCACTTCTCCAACGCAAAACAGTAAGGAAAAGTGTGCGTACCACAAGACTAAAGTGCACTTAATCCCTCACCAAGTGATTATTTCCCTTGTCTATAGCTCGTGAAATAAATTTTGCTCTTAGGGTTAAATCGTACATACACTTTATTCTCTTAGTGTATAATATATTATTATATTTTTTATTTTAATATTTAATTATAATGAAGAAATATTTACAAGAATTAAATAATGTTTTACTCCTACAAATTTCTCTTTAATTCCAGGTAGAAATAGTATTACTAGTCCAGAAACCGAATTTTAGTGAGGGTGAGTTTATATTACAAATGCGAAATCTCGCGAAAGAGTGTCTGGGCGTGTGATACACAATATTTTTTTCATTGATGAAACTTTATTAAAGAAATACTACTACTTAAAATTTTATATATGTATATAGGTTTTTAAGTTGGTAACATTTTCGATTCACATTAGAGTTTTACATTTTCAATAAAAGAAAATTAAACATTTTCATAGAATATAATGCTAAAAAAATTAGCATTCCTACTTTTCGCCGGCTTAGGCCGACAAATAGAAAATTTCTGGACGATTTTGAGTTCTATATTTTACACTCTATACCACGAGAGTATTCAATTAAAGGAACAGAAAACCACGTGCTTTCGTGAATCGTGATTGGTTCTTCGACATCTGTTGTAAATCGTGATTGGTTCTTCAATATCGGTTTAGGCTATCAGTATCCCAAGCACCAATTACCAGTCATGGAAGCATGTGGTTTTCTGTTCCTTTAATGAATACTTTCGTGGTTTTAGTAATTGTATTAAGTTTTCCATTTATGGCACTCCTATTATTGCCATATTTAATCAAATTAATATAAAACATTATATGCATTTTTCTCAAAAGACCTAACTTTTCTACTAAATAAGCAAATAAGTAATATCTGTTCACATTTAAAATAAAAAAAATCACTGTGTGAAAAAATATTTTTCCTACAACCTATTATAAAGTGTCTACTTTATGTTCTCTTTAAAGTTTGTAAACAGTCAGTTCTCACTCACTGGTGGCACATTTATCAATGGTTTTATTTACTTTTGAAATTAAATTTTATTATTTATTTCAGTTCTAGGAAAAATGTTGTATGCAACACATGTGTAACAAAGTTTTTTATCTCTTGCTTTAATTAAGCATTTAACTAAAAAACACTTACTTTACACACTAGTTGCATAAGTAACTATTTTTCTGTTCCTTACCTGTTCAACCTTCTTTGTTGATCTTCTAGTTCTCGCGATAGCAATGGTGGTCCATTTAAAATGAACTCCATGCTAATGAATTGCAGTGTGGCAGAAACGATTAAACAATTTAAAAATTTCAAAATCAAAAGAAAATACTTTGTTATATTAATTACGCAGTTTTTTTAGTCACTATACGGTTGGCAGCTTTTAATATTTTTTTATTTATCAATGTATTAAAGTGTACATTATTTATCAAGCTGATATAATTTTGGAGGAAATGATTTATTCATAAGTTTGGGAATACTCATTAATTAAATATATATACATAAGCTCTATATACAAGATGTATCAGCAATGAACTCCCAGCCTTAACATTTTTGTTAGAAAGAAAAGAAAAAATTTCTGTATATAAACGTTTTATTATATTAAATATACCATTTGATGACATAGGTGTTCGCTGGTAAACCCTATAAAGTAAAAACTGTAAGCAAAAAACCCCATCCAATGGCTGAAAAAAGGACATACGTACATACAAGTAAAATTAATATTTTATAGAAATTATGTTTATACTGAAAGATTGTATATTTTTGTATTTAATAATAATCTAATATTTTCTCTTTTTATTAGTGACACACATTGCACATGGCTTCAAGAATAAATAAATACTTGCTTCTATCCGTAAAGCTAGGTTCACAGCTCTAACATAAACACTGTTTTTGGTCGTTGTCACTGAAGATTTGTTTTCGACGTAAGGCAAAAAAATTTTATCATTCACAGCGATTAACACAAGCATTCGTCGTTTTGAATTTTTGTTCACATAAATAAAAATAAAATGTAATAAATACGTTTAGACGTAATATGTTCTTGGATTAATAATGCTATTACTAATACAGGTGGCCCAGTGAAAATTATCAGCGCAGTTTTTGGCCACTTAACATTAATTTTGCAAAAAACGCTCGAACACGTCAATTTTAATATAAAGGGGGACACCTAAATGGATTAGTACCAATGGCATAACTTCAACCCTAAAATGGGTGTGGACTGCACCTCAAAAATTTTAAATGGAAAAGGGTGTCAAACATGACACAGTTCGAAAGGACTTTTAATTCTCTTTTCAACAGTTTTTTTATTTTTCAAATCCGATCATTAGTTCCAAAGAAATATCGTTTAAAACAAATTTTTATTTTAAAAAAAAGAGTGTGGGAAGTTTAAACTTTGTGAATCTAAAATTGTTTCACACCCTCGTACGGAAGGCGCTAGTATGTGCTATACATAGATACATTTGTTATAATGTAGGCTATTTTTTATGAAATTTTCAAAATAGTACTCGAACCTGTTTGAGAAATAAATATAAATATAAGTAGAATGTCATGTTTGTAATTAAACGATTTATCTTCACCCCTCCTACGGGTGACCTTACTGTTTGTTATACATGGAAACATTTATTATTATATATACTATTTATTTATAATATTTCCAAGGCGTCATTCGAATCAGTTTAGGAAATAAACAAGATTAAATGCAGAATATGATATATGTGGAACTTTATGATTTTTTTTCACCCCCTCCAACGGGTGCCGCTATTGTTTGTTAAAAATGGGAACATTTCTTATTATGTATACCTATTTATTTATAATATTTCCAAGGCGTCACTCGAATCAGTTTGGGAAATAAATATATATATATATATATATATATATATATATATATATATATATATATATATATATATATATATATATATATATATATATATATGTACGACAGAGCAGACAGTCTTTATTTTTTTGGTGACACTCTTACATGTTCTACATGAAAACATTTGTTATAATGTATAAAATTTATTTATAATAATTTGGAAGCGTCACACCCATTAAAATAAATAAATGTATCACTTAACTGCGTCTGATAATTTCTATACCTATTATTTTGATATATACAATTTTTTAATTTACATTTCCTTGCAATTTCTTTATTTATTAAGGCCATGTTTATTCACAATATACTACGCTCGAGAAGTGGCTGCTAGAATCACACTGGTAAATCTTTCGGTATTATTCACATTAAGAAATTACCAGTTTTTCACAATATACATAAATATTTTCACTAATTTCAGATGAAATAGAAGATGCTGATAAATATAGCAATGCCATGAAAAAGGTAAATAGGCAAAAAAGACTGCCCATGCAAAAAAAACTATTTTATTATATTGATATTTGGAAGTGAATTAGTTTTGTTGTAACATTTTTGTAACTGTTTCGTTTATTACTATCAGTTTTATGATGATGAAAGGTGAGAATAATAGCTTCAATATTCCTAGAGGTTGTGAGTGCTGCAATGGATAAGCGGCCGAAAACTACAGAAATTTGTGATGGAGAAGTGGTCATTTTGATTATTTTATTCGTTGTAAGAATGTTAGTATGTATGGGGGACAGTATTTAAGGGACGACAGTATAAGCGGAATGTTGATGAGAGTAAATAAGATTTGTAACATTTTGTAACTACTTTGTTTATTACTTATGTTTTGATGATGATGAAATGATAAAAGGACACACCATCTACTACCTCACTTGGTTTCAAACCCAGAACCTTCAGCGAAGCGCTAACGCTACTATTACGGTATCCGGGGAGATATTTATATGTAAAATTAAATAATAAAATTTTTATTACTACATATCTTTTTCTTATCTCATGTATATTTTTAGTGCATATTGTAGATTATTTAATTGTGAAACTTTTTGTAATTTGGTAAGTGCTGGTGACATACGATATTAATATAATTGTATTCATTGCTATATATTAATAAAGAAAATAATTACACTATATTACTTATAAAAGTTCATGCATATTTTTATTGGCAAAGTCAATAAACTATCTATATTTAGCAATACGTACTTAATTAACATTAGTAACTTGTGACATGTTTTAAAATGCGCGGGTAGCAGCATTTTACTTACTCGGAAGGGGCAGCACTAGTAACTTTGTACCATCTTGTGAAGTTGATACACACTAGGTATATTTGTGGAGTGTCCGCCAGTTTAGAGATTTGCATAAGGTCGTGTTTGAGCAAGGCAGTGCGCGCGTAAGGCAAGTTTTGAAGATTATAGGAATGCGTAAGTCGGTGCATGAGAAAGCAGTGTTTGCATAAGGCTGTGTTCCGTTATAGTAGAGAAATGAACAAGGCAGGTTTTTGAAGATTAGAGAATTGCATAAAACTGAGTTTGGGCAAAGCAGTCTCTGAAGAATAGAGGGGATTCATACATTCCCTATATTTGTAGAGTGTCTGCCATTTTAGAGATTTGCATAAGGTCGTGTTTGAGCAAGGCAGTGATTATAGCAATGCTTAAGTCGGTACATGAGAAAGCAGTGTTTGCATAAGGCTGTGTTCCGTCATAGTAGAGAAAAGAACAAGGCAGGTTTTGAAGATTAGAGAATTGCATAAAACTGAGTTTGGGCAAGGCAGTGTCTGAAGAATAGAGGGATTCATACATTCCCGATTCTACATTAATTGTACTGTTTCATATTTATATTATGTATTTATTATTTGTATTAATTAAATTCCTTAGTGGAACATAGGGTCCTACAAAAATTTTATATCTGATGGGTTTGATTTCCTTGGATTTTCTTCTTACCCCCAGAATAGTCTCTTAGGGAATGCATAAGTGTCATACTGCCATTACATCGCCTTATTCATCCCTTGCTTTTTCAGTTTCATATTGCTCAAATATTGCCTGATTCAAATCTTGCCTTGCGCAACGTCATACTGCTTTCGCATCGCCTTGCGCATGGCTCGCCTTATTCAGTTTCATACGGTTCAAATCTTGCCCATGAAGTTGTCGCGCATCAAAGTATGCATTTCTCGCCTTGCTCATTTTCCTACAACACGCGCGCAAGTACAGTCAAAGCAGCAAATGCAATAAGAAATACTTGTATTTTCACAATTGTGTAGTTCTCGTATTTGAATATAATAATATTTTAAATTTAAACCAATAAGTACAGCAAATATATAATTTTAAAATTTATTATAACAATACGAAATCATTTCACTATATATGAAGAGTAATTGGAGATATATCTATTAGTATGTAATACATTATTTTATTCACTTAAAAATAAATTGAAGACCAGTTTTTTAAAGGTTAGTAATATATTATTACTTACATTTTCTACAGAATTATTATACAATGCATAATTTTTATGAAGATAATAATACAATTAATATTTGTATTAATTAATTAATTAATAAATAATTTAAAAATTAGATAAATTTTTACTCTGGTTATTAATAACATACTGGGGAAAGGTGAAAGGTAGGTGGTGTGTGTGTGAACACGTGAGAATTTTGCTCCGTATAGAAATTGAAAAATAAAGGAAAAACAACTAAAATAAAGATTGTCAACAACGAAAGCAAAGGCGCAATAAAAGACTACAAAAGAAGATACAGATACAAAGATAAGTATCGTTAGAAAGAAAAGTAAAAAACAAATAAAAATTAACAGCTATTTATAGGTTAAGCACATGTGCTATCTTGGAAATCAGAAAGATTCATTACCGACAGAAATTAGACAGAGACATCTCTTGCTCAGTAGCAGCCAGCGACGATTCAGTTTGTAGTGTTGGATGGCAAGATAAAGGATAAAAACGGAGACTATCTGTTTTAAAGTGACATCTGACCGACGATAACGTAACTTGACCAGCACTGGGGCCGGTCGGGTGTCGAATCAAGTAGGTATCCGATTCCACGGTCTGAGTGACGTCATAGGAGCGTTAAGCGTCGGGCAACCAGCAATACAGCGAGGTAAAAAGGGAAAGCGGAGATGGAAAGATCTCCAACAAGAAAGAGGAAAGATGCAGGTGCAACACAGGATGAGATTTTAGAAATGCTAAAGAATATGAGCAGAGAGATAATTGATCTGAGAAGTGACATGATTAAAAAACTAGAGGACTTTGTCAACGTACTCAAAGAAGATGTCAAGCAGTTAAAAATAAAAGTTGAGAAAAAAGACCAGGAAATTATTAGCTTAAACCGACGCATAGAAAAGTTAGAGAGATTGGATGAGGAAAAAGAGAAAATGGAAAAAAAGAATAATATTATAATAAAAGGAGCGACACTGGAAGATGCTCAAGAGGTTGAAAACTTTATAAAAAGCAGAATGGGAATAACAACGAAAGTAACAAAGGCGTACAAAGTCGGAAAGTTAAAAGAAAAGCAAGCGATAGTAGCGACTGTAAATTCATGGGAAGACAAGAAGCTAGTGATGAGTAACAAAAATAAACTGAGAGGCACCAATATTTACATAGATCACGACATGACTTACAATGAAAGGATAATTCAAAATGAAATCTCAAAAAGAGCTAAAGAAGAAAAAGAGCTAAAAAATATAGTAAAGATAGGATACAGAAAATTAAAAATCGGTAGAGATTGGTATGAATGGAATGAAGAACAAAAAAGCTTAATTAAAAGTTCAAAAAACTAATAAATAGGAATAATAAAGAAGTAGTTAACATACAAATAGGCTTTTGGAATATAGCGGGAATAAAAAGTAAAGATAAAGATTTTTGGGATATAATAAAAAAATATGATATAGTAGGGTTAACAGAAAGTTGGTTAGAGGAAAAAGATTGGAATAAGTGGAAAAATAAAATGCCCAGTGATTTCACATGGAAAATTAAATACGCAAAGAGACTAAATAAAAAGGGAAGAGCAAAGGGAGGAATGGTAACAGGTATCAAGAAACACATTCAAGAAGCAAAAGAAACCATTTTCAATGAAAACATTATGGAAAGAAAAATTAAAATTGACAACGAGACATGGAGAATACTCACGGTATATAATGACAATAGAATAAACGAAATTCTTGCAGAAATAAGGGAGAAAATAGAAGATACTAATGAAAATAAGTTAATTATAGGAGGGGATTTCAATGCTAGAATAGGCGAGGAAGGAGGGCTATGGAACTCCAAAACAGGAAGACAAGAGAAAAGAAGCACAAAGGACAAAATAATAAACAAATATGGGAAAGCTTTAATTGATGAATGTGGAAACAGAGATTGGACTATTCTAAATGGAAACATAAAAGGAGACGAGGTGGGTGACTTCACATACATAGGTAAAAGAGGGGAAAAGACAGTAATTGACTATATAATAGCAAATCAAGAGAGTTGTGGGAAAATTAGACACATGAAAGTAATTAATACAGTAGAATCCGACCATCAACTTTTAAGCTTAGAACTAGAAAACAGTATAATAGTAAAAGAAGATGATCCAGTAATCATTCGAAAAGCGGTATGGGAAAAAGAAGACATAGAAAATTACAACATAAAAACCAGAGAGATAGCAGTAAAAGAGAGTAATGTGGAGGAGCAAGTAAACGAGCTCATAAGTAAAATAAATGAAGCCACACGCAAAAAAGAAATAAGAGTGAACTCAAGAAACACAAACAGAAATGACTGGTGGAATAGTAGCTGTTTGGAAAAAAAACGAAAAATGAGAAAGAAACGTAAGCAATGGAAAGATGGGATAATCACTGAAGAAGAATACAAAAATGAATTAAAAGAATATAAAGAATTGTGTATAAAACAAAAGGAAAACAAAAAGAAAGAAATTGAGGAACAGCTGCAGAGAATAAAGACAGAGACGGAGGCATGGAGTTTTATTAGTAAAGAGAGGAAAAAGAAACAAGAGATATCAAAACAAATATCCGAAGAGGAATGGAAAGTCCATTTCTGCACACTTTTAGATGGGAAAAATACCAAGATACTAAGAAAAGAAGAAAATAAACCGAAAATATGTGGAGATGTAGAAGAGATAACACTAGAGGAAGTTAAAGTACAAATTAGTAAACTAAAAAAACGAAAAGCGGCAGGAGAAGACGAAATCACAAATGAAGCCTGGATATATGCAGATGAGAACTTACTAAGAATATTAACAAGTATTATTAACAAAGTATGGCGCACCGCACAAATACCTACTAGATGGAGAAAAGGAATTATACAACCGATTCATAAAAACGGAGACATAGACAAAGTAGAAAATTATAGGGGAATAACATTACTAGATACAGCGTTCAAGATCTATGCGATGATTTTACTAGAAAAATTGGAGGAAGAAATAAGAGTAAAAAATCTCATACCAGAAAACCAGGCAGGTTTTCGGAAAACAAGAAGAACAACAGACAATATTTATATACTTAATCTAATGATTGAAAACGAGATCCGCAAAGATAAGGGAAAGTTATACGCATTGTTTGCAGATCTGAGAGCAGCGTTCGATAATGTAAATAGAGATCACCTGTTTAGAACTTTAACAAATATGAATATAGATAAACAATTGTTAGCGAACTTAGAGAACATCTACAGAGAAACTATATCGGTGATAAAAGTAAAGGATAGAACCACAGAGGACATCTGGACAGAAAAAGGATTAAGGCAAGGATGCCCATTAAGCCCAACTTTATTTTCACTATATGTAGCAGATATAGAAGAATTCCTCAGCAAAGAGCAAACAGGCGGCATTGTAATAGGAAGAAAGAAAATATGGTCTCTAGCGTACGCGGATGACATTGTCATAGTCGCGAAAGATCCACCTGGAATGAAAGCAATGCTGAAAAGACTTGAACTGTATTTAAGAAGAAAAGATATGAATCTCAACGCGCAAAAATCAAAAATTATGAAATTCAAAAAAGGTGGAGGTAGAGAAACCTCTGAAGTATGGAAGTGGAAAAAGGAAAGTATCGAAGAGGTAAAAGAATTCAGATATTTGGGATATACATTCCAGAGGAATAACCAAGCCACAAAACACTTAGAGTACCAGAAAAGGAAGGCAATTGTGGCCATGAAACAAATATGGGGTATAGGCGAAAGGAAGTTCAAGACGAATATGCGAATAAGATGGATGATGTTTGAAGCAATAGTAAAAAGTATTTTAATTTATGGGGCGGAAATTTTTGGATGGACAGAGCACAAACTAATAGAAGATGTACAAGTACGCTACATAAAATGGATCCTGGGCCTCGACAAATGTACACCAGAATATATAGTACTGGAAGAAATGAAAGTGGCAAAACTTCGAGTGGAAACAGGAAAGAGAGCAGTGAAATACGAAGAAAGAGTTAGAAACTCAGAGAATTCAATACTGAAAGAATGCTGGAAAGTTATAAGGAAGGGAGAGGACGACAAAAACAAATTAACAAGATGGGGACACACAAGAAAGGTATATTACGAAAGGAATGGATACTCGGAAATGCAAATAGAGAGGAATCGAATAAATGAAGAAAGTATGATCCTCGCCATACAACAACGAGATTGGGATATACAGAAGCAGGAACAACAGAGCAGAATAAATCAATCCAATTACAATAAAAGATACAAACAGATACAAACAACAGAGATACCACGTTACATATTAAACCCAAAGAAAAACATCAAAATGATAGCCAGATTCAGATGCGGTAACGAAGAAAGAGACAACCAGTATTGGTTACCAAAGGAAGAAAGGGGGTGCAGATTATGTGGCAGAGAGGATGAAACACTGAAGCATTTAAGGGAATATTGCAGAGAAGTAAAAAGAGAAGATAGAGGGGAAATGGAGCTGTTAGACGATCTAGGATCAGGAGAGAAGTGGATGAGCGAAATCATTAAGAAGAGAACAGTAGCATAAAAGTATTACACACACACAATGTAGAATAAAAATGTATATGTTATTTCTGTAGATTCTAAGCCACTTGGCAAGAATAAATATTAATATTAATATTAATAACATACTGGGTGGTGACTTGAACACCCGAAAATGGGGATTTAACATGTAAAATTAAATTTTCGTAATTTCCTGCTTCCCTAATAATTTTAGATAAAAAAGCTTGAAATAATAGATGTAGAGCATAAATTTTTTCACCTGAATTGTATGAAAAATGTTTCATTTAAATACGAAGGTACACGTAAATACTTTTCATTGAACAGTCAATAAGCAAAAAAAATTGTCAAATACAAACGGGTTAGAATTTTTAAATCCGTAAATGACTAAATATGCTTTAGGTATATATATCATATAATATTTAACCAAAAATGGATTAAAATAAAAGTTGAAAAATATGAAACTAAAATTATATTAACAGGTTTACTTTGACCAGAAAATTTACATGTAGCTACCGATTGTTTTGTGGTTGTTTTTTACTTCCTTCTACAAAGTAAAGGAAGTATTGTTATGGCGAAATATTTCGTATTTTCAGGTTGGAACGAAATGATTCATTTTGACCATAACTGAATCCATTTTGAATAGTTTTGGCCTGATTTTTTACAATAAACTAACGTTGACAACTGTCAAATTATATTTAGTGAGAAATATGTATTTAATAAATGACAATAATATTTCTTTCTTTGCAATTTTTTGAGCGATTGAAATAATTTTGAATAATGCAATAAGTAACAGTGATAGACATTTTAATAAAATTTTAAAAAGATGATCCATTTCGTAAGGAAGTTCGAATAAATTAAGAGAATGGAAATTGAAGAATAATTAGCCGTAAAATGATTTTAATTTCAAGTTAAATAAGTTTAAATGAATTGCAACAAAAAATATACATAATTTATAGTGAACAAGGAAGTCACGTGGTACCCACATTATATTTAAACATCAATGTTCTAAGGGTTTAAAGATGGACTTCTTGGAATCAATGGAAATCCAAAAAGCAGTGTAGGATGGCAAAAGCCTCATGAATGAACAATTGGACCTTTATAAATCTCCATTGGTTTCTCCACTTTAATCCCCGTTTCTTGTAATTATACCTGTGTCTTGTATATAAATTCATTCGTATTGTAATGTACTTCATTCGGTTATTTCCTGATGATGGCCTAGTAAGCCGAAATACGTATCGAAATAAATTCAATTTTTGAAACTAACCAAGTATTTTTTCTTTTTTAACTTGTTATAATAATGTTTCAACGAGAACCGACAGTAGAATCCATCAAATTTATTTTAAGTAAGTTTATTCATTTTCCAAAGGTCCACAACAGGAAAAAAAATGTACCAGAAAATACCAAGTTTCATTCTTTATTTTTTGGCGTGTAACACTTTTGCTATAAAATAAGGCGGGGAGCAACGAGAGTTTAAAAAAATATGTCCTATGTTCAATATTTAGGTATTTTTTATATACTCGGATTTCTATACAAACAAGATTCTATAGTTAGGAATGTGTCATCTACTACTGATACATTATAAACTATTGGTGATTTAAACAAATTAAGTGCATTACTATCTGGTAGTAATGTGCTACATTTGTATAAATCACCGACAGGTTATCTTGTATCACTAGCAGATGACACATTTCTAACTATGGAATCTTGTTTATGTAGAAATCCGAGGTGCTGTGAAGGTGGCACAGCCATATTGGCACAATTTAAAAAAAACTATCCTATTATTTAGTACTAATTAATTACTAAATAATTACAGCAAAAAAAAATTTATTACCCGTTTAAAAAAAAAATGGTGGCTGTGCCAGCTTCTCAGTGAAGCTAGCACACCACCGAAAAAAAGAGTAATTTTTTTGTTATTATTTAGTACTAATTAATTACTAATTAATTACCACATGCTAAAATTAATTACCATTATCATTAACGAGAAAACGCAACTTTTTCAGATTTCCAAACGAAGCTAGCGCACGAACGTGAAAGAACATATTCCTATGTCAAAATGCTTCGAAAATAAAATAACTCAAGTTGCTAAATATACCTAACAATAATAATTGTCGATATAAACTATTTTAGAGAGATTGTGCTGAAGTAATAAATTGTTAAATATAGTTTAGAGAATGATTTCCTCGGAAAGAAAGATTTTCGACGAAATTTTAATTTCAAACTAAATTTTGACAATGGTAATTTTTATAAATCAAGTTCCATCTATCATCTATTACACATTCCATTTTCCAAAGTAACATGAATTAAAGAATAGCAGGACGGGTGAGATTTTATCCCAACTGTAAGGGCTATATTAAAGAAATTCAAACTGTACTTACTTTGCATAAATTTTGTAAACTGAAAATATATAATAAAAAATAAGACATAATTAATAGAAAATTTCGTTGCTCAAACACTCACTCGGTATAATGAAAGGCAGTATATAACAAAGATATTAGAACAATTAATTTTAATATAAATAATTTGAGGATATTATTATTAGGGAAAACAAAATTAACTGGATTATATAAAATTCAATGTAAACAATTACGACGCCATATAGGAAAAAGTGGTAGATGTTTTTAATTAAGAATTAAACATGAAAACACAGTAAACAAAAATCTTAAAAACATTCATTTTACCAACCATTTTATTAGTAAAAATCCAATCATTCTTCTATGGGAATAAGAAATTTTACATGTAGTAGACAAAGGATTATGAATGAATTGTCTAGAAAATCTAAAGATTAAGAAAGCCGTTATGGAAAAGGAAAATATTGGCAATGACCAATGTAATCCATTCCTCCCTCTACCCTATTTGTAAAATTGTATAAATACTGATCATTTGTGTATCTATACACAGTCTGAAGATTTCCGAAAGGACGAAACGATCTTCACTTTAATAAAAAAATTGTGGGAGACTCAAGTGTTTTAAATTAATTTATTATTATATTATATTCAGGTAAGTTGAAATTATATTATAGTAAAATCAATTTCTATTGTTAAAATTATAGAAAGGTAAAATTAATCCTGTTGTTATATAAGAACTTGGTTTTTCGTAGTTTATGAATAATTTTTGAACAGCACTAGATTAAAAAACACTTACTTTAGATGCTAGTTGCATACAAAATCATTATTTATAATACAAATATGGCTAGCATATATTTTTATTTTTTCATTTATTATACACTATAAGAACAACATTATACGTATATGTGCGGTAGGTTGTATTTACAACGCGAGATTCTATATTGAAGCAGGATGCGAGGCAGGGTGCTTTAATAAAACTGAGCGATGTAAGCGATGAACAAATACATAACGCACACATAATGTATATATTTTCTAAAAAAATGCTTGTTATTTTGGAATCATAGATTCCAACAAGCAAATTGTTGAATGGAACTTTAAAGTCAGTCAAAATAAAGAAAAATTTGTATGTCTCCAATATTTTGCCAAACAATAAATTGCCGTAAATAGCGGTTTTGCAGTCTTATTAATTTTTTTTAAACAATTTTTTGTATAATAACCCCTGAAAGCTATAAAATATCGAATTAGTTTACCGCACCGCGATGCGAGAATATCTTGACTATGTATAAAATCGCAATTACCGTACAAGTGAACGATGTGTGAGAGTTATGTTTACACTTCAGGAGGCCAAAAAGAAACATTTTCCTAATGGAATACAACGGGCAGCGATATGTGGTTCGAAGAAGAAACGGTAGTACAATGTAAGTATCAAGTGATCTACCTTTAATCAGTGTGCTATTCTAGAATAAAATTTAATTGGACATTTAAATGTTACAGATTTTATTCATGCAAATATAGAGTGCAATACAATTGTCCGGGTACCATGAAGGTAACAAGTGGTCATCATCAAATTTTACGTGATCACAATGATCACATTGTGCCTGAGAATAATGTGGCATTATTACGAAGAAGATTAGTCCAGAGGGCTAAGCAAAGCAGCGAAAATTTGCGCAATATATATGATGAGGAGGCAGCAAGGTATGTATATCTCATGGAAAATTGTTATTCATAATTTTTTTTATCAGTAATACATCAACTATATTGATTATAAATAAAAGAAAAACTTTAATTTAAGAGAAATATTTATTTTTGTTAAATTGAATATGTTGTATTTGTTAATATATATATATATATATATATATATATATATATATATATATATATATATATATATATATATATATATATATATATGTTTATTATTTTCTGCAATATATTAGGAATCCTGAGGCTGCTGCATCGTATGGGTATGCTGCAGCACGTAGCACCATGCATTCAGCCCGCAGACGTTGTTATCCGCCAGTGCCACCCACCTTGGAAGCTTTAGGTCGTCTCCTCATCAGCGAAGAATGGGCCCATCTAGGACAAGTCGAGATTGAGGGAACACTGCAGCCTGTATTTCGAAGGCATATAGTGACTCCAGATGGAGATGCCTTACTTTTTGCGGTGCAGGCATTACTAGACGCTACAATCGGTGGTGTGGACGAGGTACATTTGGATGGTACTTTTAAAGTTGTGCCCACAGTACCGCCGTCGCACCAGTTGTTAACTATTAATATTATAAAATTTGATAAGGTATGTAGTTGTTTACATTTAGACACAAATAAGATTATATATAATATTTAATATTTCAGAATTTGTGTATCGCGTTTGTGCTAATGAGCTGTAGGCGACAAACATTATACATAGCTGTTCTGGAGGTTTTCAAAGAATTAGTGCCAACCCTCCATTCTCTCATAGTTATGAGTGACTATGAAAGAGCTTTGCGTGGTGCAATAGCAACTGTTTTCCCCGACAGCAGAATAGTGGGATGTTTTTATCACTTTGCTGCTGTAAGAGTTATACGAGTATATGTTGAAAATATTTGATAAATAATTATTTATACATTTTAGGCGGTTTGGAAAATGAGTAGCCATCTGGGGTATGTTAATTTGTATAGACAAAATAGTTTAATAAAGAAAGCAACTAAAATGATTATGGCCCTGCCGTTACTTCCTGCCGAATCAATAGAAGTTGGTTTTGAGGAAATAAAAGCATGGTGCGAATCTAGAGACATTGGGCCTGAATTAGCTCAGCTATTAAATTACATACAAAGGTATAAATTTTTGTATTTCTGATACAGAATATATTTTTAATTAGAATTTAAATTTCAGGTTTTGGCTTAATACCGTTGGGGCTGAACATATCAGCATTTTTGACTGCCCTCGACGCACCAATAACCACGTAGAAGCCTACAACAAAGTGCTACTGGCTAAGATGGGTGTCCATCCCAATATTTATAAATTCCTTGGTAATACTTTATATATTTTAAGTAAATTAATAATATATGACTTTTTACTTTCTAGAAAAAATTATATTACTACAAAAAAGGTCTCTCATAGAATTCCAGCAAATGGAAAATGGCGAAAGAGTGAATCGGCCGATCACATATAGATATCTGTCGAATGACAGAAGAATCCGTGATGCTCAAACGGCATGGCGTGACGGTTTATATACCACTATTCATTTTTTAGAGGTAGTGGCACATGCCGTCGAAAATGTAGCCAATGACATGCTAAATGTAAGTTACTTCAAATATTATTGATTCTATAAATTGTAATTCTGATTTATTACAGGGACATATGCTGGGATTTCGTGACGAGGATTATGTATGTTTATTTTAACAAAAAAAGATTTATTGTAATTAAATTAAAATTGTAAAAAATAAAATTATAGATACTGGACATAGACGACGTCGCAGTAACTAGAAATACTGTTGCGGCTGTTGAGGAACAATCCGAAGTTAACGATGCTGCAGTACAAGAGAATGTAGTTGCAGCGGATGAGGAACCTGACGTACAGGTGGCTGCGCAGCTACCGATAGTTGTCGAGGTGCAACACGCACACGTTGAACAGGTATTTTACGATAAAATATTGTACATAGCAGAGAGCTAATTACGAGTTAGTTATAATTTGTTAATCAGAAATAGTTTTTAAAATGCACATACTGAATTCTGTGTTTCAATTTTTTAATTAAATATTTGAGAAATTGTTCCTCTGGCGGCATCTTACGTAAGATTATGATTAATAGATAAATGGTTTTGTAATTCGCCGTCTGATTTACAGAACATTTGCTGCATTTGTCGGGAGGAAGCATCCAGCCATTCCTGTGTACCATGTGGCCACAAATGTTTATGTATACAGTGCAGCACAGAACTCCTCGCTCGACAAGAGATGCGCTGCCCAACCTGCCGAGAAGAGGTTTTTATGTACATGCGTGTATATTAATTAATTTGTTATTATTATTTTGATATTTATTTTTAAAGAAAAAAAACCTTTTATTTATTGTATTTTTTTTTGTATAGGTACACAGATTTTTACTTAATTTTAAAATAAATAATTTATTTAAAATAATACAGTGTTTATCAATTTTCATTTCCTTTAATCGATAATTTATGAAGGTTATTCTTTCCTTTATATTTTTATATAATTGCTTATTCGATGCAATGAATCAAACGGTTAAAAGTCATACACATTTTGTCAAATAATACCATTTTAATAACTCAGCAACGATTTTATTATTTTCAATAATACTGTCAATAACTTTGTAGGAATATTAAAATTACACAAAAATACATCACGACATATTTTAAAATCGAGAAGATTTAAATTTCATTGTTTCTTTTCAGTGAGAAAATTGAATTATAATATACTCGTAGCTAAAACTTTTCAATCAATTAATTTCTGAGCTTACAAGGCACGTCGTATTAAATTTTCTGATTGATTCAGGTGGAGAAATTTATGCTCTACATCTATTAAAAAAGATTAAGAAGCAAAATAGAAGCAACACTATCCGAAGCACAAAGTGCATTTAGAAAAGGGCGTAGTACTCAGGATCACGTGTTTACCATTAAAAACATCATCCAGAAAACAATTGCTACTAAAACGAAAGCACTAATGACATTTATAGATCTCGAGAAGGCGTTCGACAGAGTGAATAGGGAAAAACTATGGAAGATCCTTATTGAAAGAGGAGTACATCCAACATTAGTCAATGCCATAAAAGCATTATATAAAAGAAACAGCAACTACGTCATACATAAAAACAGAAGATCAGAAACATTTGAGACGGAAAACGGTCTAAGAAAAGGAGGTGTGATGAGTCCAGTATTGTTCACGATTATTATGGACACAATTATCAAAGAATGTGACGAGAAGACCAACAAGTTCCATGTAGGATACAGATACCTAAGACCAGTGTCAATATCGGTGTGTGCATTTGCAGACGACGTGGTGATCATAGCAGAGACCGATGAAAAAATGCAGCAGAACCTGAACATTTGGAGTGAAGTAATGAAAAAATATAATATGAAAATTTATACAAGTAAAATCAAGATTATGGTAATAGGAAGAGAACAAACAATTCAAGATATAACTATCAATAATGAAAAAATAGAACAGGTGAATAATTTCCAATATCTAGGCACAATAATAGAAAATAACGGTAAACAAGATCTAGATATTAATGAGCGCATAGACAAAACAGTAAGAATATTCCATGCAATGAAACACAGTTTTATAGGAAAGCGAGAAATTAACAAGAAAACGAAAACAACGGTTTACAAAACGATATACAGATCTATACTAACATATGGTTGCGAAACATGGGTATTATCCCAAAGAATGAAAAGTAAAATACAGGCACTGGAAATGAAATATCTGAGAAGAGCACAGGGAGTAACACTTTTAGACAGAATAAGAAATGATACAATAAGACAACAGTTGCAATATAAACCAATCCTAGACTTTATTGAAACGCGTCAATTAGCATGGTGGGGTCATATGATCAGGATGAACGAATCGAGACCTGTACGACAATATGGATGGCAAAAGTAAAAGAAAAGAGGGACCGTGGAAGACCAAGGGATACCTGGGATACCATCATCAACAAGATCCTACAGCAGAGGAACGTCACACTACACGATGCTCAGACGATGGCGACGAACAAGAAGCAGTGGGTGAAATTCGTGCACAACTAACAGACATTACACCCTACACCGAAAGGTAGAAGGGTGCATGACTATATATATATATATATATATATATATATATATATATATATATATATATATATATATATATATATATATCAGCCAGTACGGTTGTGTGATCGTGGCATGTCTTGTCTCATCGTGTAGATAAGCAACATAGCCCGTCCTGTCCAATTGGATGGGTTGCCGCACAACGGCTCGGTGTGTGCTGGCCTTGCAGAGACTGTAGGCTGACAACCTGCATCTCTAAAATGCAAGTAAAACATGTCACAAAACAAGTACTTCAGGTACTTGAGGCCTTGTTCCACATAGGAATGTTGTGCCATTGATGATATATATATATATATATATATATACATAGCCATTTTACGGCTAATTATTCTTCAATTTCCATTCTCTTAATTTATTCGAACTTCCTTACGAAATGGATCATCTTTTGAAAATTTTATTAAAATGTCTATCACTGTTACTTATTGCATTATTCAAAATTATTTCAATCGCTCAAAAAATTGCAAAGAACGAAATATTATTGTCATTTATTAAATACATATTTCTCACGAAATATAATCTGACAGTTGTCAACGTTAGTTTATTGTAAAAAATCAGGCCAAAACTATTCAAAATGGATTCAGTTATGGTCAAAATGAATCATTTCGTTCCAACCTGAAAATACGAAATATTTCGCCATAACAATACTTCCTTTACTTAGTAGAAGGAAGTAAAAAACAACCACAAAACAATCGGTAGCTACATGTAAATTTTCTGGTCAAAGTAAACCTGTTAATATAATTTTAGTTTCATATTTTTCAACTTTTATTTTAATCCATTTTTGGTTAAATATTATATGATATATATACCTAAAGCATATTTAGTCATTTACGGATTTAAAAATTCTAACCCGTTTGTATTTGACAATTTTTTTTGCTTATTGACTGTTCAATGAAAAGTATTTACGTGTACCTTCGTATTTAAATGAAACATTTTTCATACAATTCAGGTGAAAAAATTTATGCTCTACATTTATTATTTCAAGCTTTTTTATCTAAAATTATTAGGGAAGCAGGAAATTACGAAATTTTAATTTTACATGTTAAATCCCCATTTTCGGGTGTTCAAGTCACCACCCAGTATGTTATTAATAACCAGAGTAAAAATTTATCTAATTTTTAAATTATTTATTAATTAATTAATTAATACAAATATTAATTTTATTATTATCTTCATAAAAATTATGCATTGTATAATAATTCTGTAGAAAATGTAAATAATAATATATTACTAACCTTTAAAAACTGGTCTTCAATTTATTTTTAAGTGAATAAAATAATGTATTACATACTAATAGATATACCTCCAATTACTCTTCATATATAGTGATATGACTTCCTATTGTTATAATAAATTTTAAAATTATATATTTGCTGTACTTATTGGTTTAAATTTAAAATATTATTATATTCAAATACGAGAACTACACAATTGTGAAAATACAAGTATTTCTTATTGCATTTGCTGCTTTGACTGTACTTGCGCGCGTGTTGTAGGAAAATGAGCAAGGCGAGAAATGCATACTTTGATGCGCGACAACTTCATGGGCAAGATTTGAACCGTATGAAACTGAATAAGGCGAGCCATGCGCAAGGCGATGCGAAAGCAGTATGACGTTGCGCAAGGCAAGATTTGAATCAGGCAATATTTGAGCAATATGAAACTGAAAAAGCAAGGGATGAATAAGGCGATGTAATGGCAGTATGACACTTGGACCCTACCCGTCTCTTACTTTTGGCTTATTTTATAAGCTTTATAGTGATTATCTTGAAAAGTTTTTAGTGACCCCAATTTAAATTACATAAAATTTTTGACCCTTTTGCATGTACAGGTTAATATCATTTGAGAAGTTGGTATCTTAAATTTTCTTGTTTTTTATTTCTTTTAAATAAGTTCTGGGGTGAGAGCAACAAATTTCCGATTTTGTGAAAATCAGGGTAAACTTAATTGGTGGCCAGTAAGAAATTTGCTTTTCTTTAAAAGATGAAAAAGTGAAAAGTTTGAGAAATCCTGTTCTAGATTAGGAATTTAATCTAAAAACTTTTCTTTGTAGTATAATCTATACTCCTGATTTTAAAACATTGACATCGGAACTTAATTAATCAATTTTAATAAAATAATTATGATATCAACCTTCAATACTAGATCGAAATTTTTGTGTGAGTGTACTTGAGAAAAAATTCATATAATGCACCGCAATGCACTCTGTGGGGTAGTAGGGGATATTTAAACATTACAGTTCTCTGTAAAGTTGACCTGAGAACATTGGAAATCATTCGGCCTTTCCTATTTCAACCCGGATTCGGCATCATGGCACTAGCTTGATTCTACACTATGGCATTGGTGGTGGGGGTACCTTTCGGCATTGTGGCATTTCGGCAATAGGGCACGAGAGCAGCACCGTCGACTTTGCCCAAGCCTCTCATCTCATTTCACAGCATTCTAGTGGCGGAAATTTAAATAAAAGTCAAAATATACTCTTCCAGCGAAAACAAATTGTATTTATACAGATTTAATGGTCACCGACATTGTTATACTATTTTACGTTTAATAAATCATTTAAAACTTGCTAATAAAATTTGTTTTCGAATGTCGATCTTGTCCATCTTATCTCACTTCAGACCATTCTATGATTGTCTCATTTCACATCATTCCATGATTGACTTACTTCACACAAATCCAGGCGGAGAAGAAAAAGTGGCGGAAATTTAAATCGACGACATTGGCTCAACTCAACAACAATAACAAAATCAACAACAACAAATACTGGCACGAGAAACAATTTAAGAGCACAATGGATAAACCACACATAGCCAACCGCAGAATGGAATGAATACAAAACCCACCAATGACGTCGATTTAAATTTCCGCCATTCCTTCTCTTCCGCCTGGAATAGTGTGAACTGAGACAATTATGGAATGGTGTGAAATGAGCTGAGAGGCTTGGGCACAGGTCGACGGTGCTGCTCTCGTGCCCTATATGGCACTTCGGCACTAAAGCAATTCTACGGCATGCTACGTACTCGATAATTTTCACTGGGCCATCCTGTATAATAACGTTAAAATTTATTTAATCTATATAAATGCAAAATAATATTAAAAAATTATGTTAAAAAATAGAGGTGAACAAACCATAATATTTTAAATATAGCAATTTAAATTTCAAAATATTTATTTATATTCATAAAATGTAACTACGTTTCACATTTGAAATGTATAAAATAAAATGATATTTATTTAAAATTACATAATAATTATTTTGACATGTAGTTCTGTTAACAGAGCAGCTATTTCAGCTATTCTCCTTCTTTTTACAATAGAACCTATTATTATTTTCGTTCTATTATCCATTTTTTATTAAATAAAAGCAAAATACAAATGACAGATATTTGACACACTGATTTGGATACACTACGCACGTTTACTGCTCATGAAAAAGGATAGCCTCATCTCTGTCCAACCGAAATACGTCGAGATACTACGTCTAGTATATGAAGTTTGCAAACTTTACGCTTGTGCGCAGCGACTACGTATACGTCGAGAAACAATGTTAAGAGGTGTGAATGCTCAGCCGTATTCACGTTCGACATATATTTATGCTTACGTCGAGAAAGTAAAACTATGACTACGTTAAGAGCTGTGAATGTACCTTAGATCTATGGTTTACAGTGTATACCCCTTGCCGAACTAAAACCGTTGGGGGCCAAGGCCGTTGCCAGCCAATGGGTCAGGGAGAGGCAAGATGATTTATGATTTATCATGAGATCATTATATAGCTAATCATTCTTCAACTTCTATTCGCTTCATATCTTCGAACTTCCCTCCGAAATGAATCATGTTTTGAAAACTTTATAAAAATGTTTATCATTATTGCTTATTTTACTACACAAGATTATTTTAATCGCACAAAAACTTGCAAAGAGAGTAATATTGTTTTCATTTATTTCGTACATATTTCTCACAAAATATATACTGGCAGATGTGAATTTATTATCAAATGTTTCCAACAAAAATTAAAAGCCAACTAAATTATTATTTTTATTAAGTTTCTGCCAAAAGTAAATTGCCCTTTGAACAGGCCGATTGGAAGTAAAACTGGAGGTGTATAACTAGATGTTAAAGTAATTACATAAATAAAATTTCAACATTCTACGGCTAATCGTTTTTGAGTTATGCGAAAAGTGAAAAAAAAAACACTACGAGCAAAGTGCCCTTTTGGCATTGTCGATTGCAAAGAAAAAGAGAAGTGCACAACTAGATGTTATAGCAGTTCCATATACTAAATTTCAAAATAATAAGGCTAATCATTTTTGAGTTATGCGAGACACGTATGTATATACAGACGTCACACCAAATCTAGTCAAAATGGATTCAAGGATAATCAAAATGGGTATTTTTTATTTTACCCCAAATTGACTTTTAATAATGAAGAAACTGCTATTAAAAATGATATCCTTCATAACGCGGCTGAATTACTCCACTTCATCCCTTGTCCAATGACGTATCAAGGTTGTTCCGCAACTTCACTTCGTTTCAAACGTCAAATATAATTTGTTAAACTTCCAAACTGACAAAATGAATAATTTTCTGGAAATGTAGTGGCACACAAAAGCTTACTTCACCAAATATCAAACGCGCCAAACCGCAATACCTACAATATAATATAATTATATATAATATAATATCCACACGTGGATACCTTTACACCAAAACCTATGGACGTCATAATTTTTGTGACATTTTTTACCTCCCGCCTATCAATAAACAGGGTGGCTGATTTTTCATTGTCCATGCCATATCTCCTGAAATATTAAATATACAAGAAAAAGGTAAATAGGAAACTTGTGTAATAAGACCTGGTCTATAAAAAAGCGTTAACAGATGTTTTCCATAGCCTACTGATTTGACGAAAAAATATTTAACTTTGTTTTTTTTAATGGAACACACTATATGTTTTTACGGAATAAGGTTCTACATCAATTTCTCTTTACAATTATGTATAACAAGTGGGGGTTTGCCTTTAATTTATGCTTAATAATGCAAAAAATAAAATTATATAAGTCGGCTGTGTTTTCTCATTGTTAATCACTATTTTTTTTTATAAATCTGATACAAGTATTTTATGGTTTTTATTTAATTATTATTTGATTTGTGAAAACAACAGAGCATATCAACCTTTTCACTATTTGTGAAATTCATTTTTCTTTTGAAATTACGATGTACAAAACATTTTCAATTAATAAATACTTCTGTCTGTTTCTTGGCAGTTGTCTACAGGTATAAATAATAAAATAATTGCAAATCACAGCCGACTTATATAATTTTATTTTTTGCATTTTTAAGCATAAATTAAAGGCAAACCCCCACTTGTTATACATAATTGTAAAGAGAAATTGATATAGAATCTTATTCCGTAAAAATATATAGGGTGTTCCATTTTAAAAACTAAAGTTAAATATATTTCTGCTAAATCAGTAGGCTATGGAAAATATCTGTTAGCGCAAATTTATAGGTAAGGTTTTATTATATAAGTTTTTTATTTAGTTTTTTCTTGTATATTTAATATTTCAGAAGATATGGCCTGGATAATGAAAAATTAGCTACCCTGTAAGATAAGGGAGGTATTGTTTTTGGTTAGACTTCTTGAGTATTAGTTTTTAATATATGAGCACGAATTAGGGTCCCTAGAATACGATTTTGCTATTTTTACTGTGATGTCTGTATGTGTGTGTGTCTGTGACAATTTTTCGTCCACGATAACTCCAATATGATACATGTAAAACATATAATATTTGGTATTTAAGACTTATATTCAAATATGATGAACTGATTAGATTTTGACTACAATTGGTTAACCGGAAGTAGTACTTTACTTGAAGCTTTAAACAGTTTTTCAAAAAAACATACCTCTAATATCATTTTTTCGCAAATTACGTTATTATTAAATTTAAAGATTTTTAAATTTTCTACCGATCTGCATAATTACGTTTATATATAACTTCTAGCTAGATAGAAAAAAAATATATAAATTATAATAATTTTACATATCGTTTAGGCTGAGGAATTTCGATAAAACAGATGAGTTATTTATATGTTCACAAAATTTGATATATGATGTCAAATTTTATGTAAGTGTAAAAGATAAAATAAATAAAAATGAAATAATTTTATTGTAAAATTTGAAAAGATGGAAGAAATATAATAACATTAGGAATGTATTTGCTTGCGTAAATCAAAGTAAGTTCGGTTTCGGTTTTAGTAACGTCAAAAATAGCTGTCATATTGGTCATACAAATTTTATGAACGAAATTTTAGGTATGAAATGAATTAAAAATATTCAGAACTGCAATAACAAACTAATTTTAAAACTACAAGTTAAATGTATTGAAAAACTTGTATAGAATATATTACTACAGTGGCGGGAGGTTGGACACATCAGATTTTTTATATGATACTTTGAAACGATATTATATAACATACAATGTGAATAAAAAAAATTACATCATATAGAGCAACAAATTAAACTTTGTAGGTTCGATTCAAACGAAAAAGGTACACTCATACATTATGAATAGTTGAACATTTCAAAAAAAAATTATTGAATAATAAACCACATCATATTTGCAAGAAATGACTTAAAAAAAATTCTTTCTATATTTCTGTGTTGCAAAATCTTTGATTATTTCTTCGAAACTAATTTTTCGCAAGATATCAGCTTATATGCACAGTAATATCTGCGGAATAAAATATTTGACGGAAATTCTCTGGGGCACTAAACACGTGTTTAGTTTGTTTATAGCAATATTTAGTTTCACGCTGGAAATCAAACCTGATATATCGCACAAAAAATAACAATAAATTTTCGTTTTCACCGGTTATTATCAAAAGTTTTTGTTGTTGGTCACTAAAATATGAAGTACATCCATTTTTGTTTGCTCTACAGATCCACGAACTTCTAGACGGATAGAAACGATAAAAATGACGTCAAGCAAAGTATTTTCCACCCTAGGGTGAAAAACACTTTAGTTCACCGTTACAATAAGGCTAGTTAAATTTACTTCAGAATTTAATCAAATGTGATGTTTTATAAGTTAAATGCACGTAGTCGCCTTGAATGGCAGCAGGAAGACCTGTTCTAAGGTACTCTCTCTGCTGGTTTACAGATGGTTCAAAATTAAACAAAAGAGAAAATGAAGTGAATGTTTGCCAAATTAAAAATTTCTTAAGTATTAGCTCCATTTGTTATGGAAATATGTAAGCAACAAATTTTTGTTCTCACCTAAACGTATGGAAAAGTTTGAAAGGGGCAACAATTTAAAGGACAGACAGCCAGGCTGCTTTTAAAGGTATTAAATGACTTGCCTCGTAAATCAAAGAATAAAAGATTTTAAGCTTTTCAGACCGGTACGTTCAAACGAACTTCCAGAAAACAATTTCAAGAAAGCGATCAATAACTGGGAGGAATTTGTCATAGCTTCATTTTGGATAAACATTCTAGACCTCAATCAAGTAAGAAAATTAATTTCTCTAACAACGACAAACGCCAAGGAGCTAGTAGCTCTCAGAAAAAAATATTATAGAATAATGACAGTTCTTACTGGCCATTGTCTTCTAAAATACCATTTGTACAAAATTGGTAAAGCTGAAAATGAAATCTGTTGACCTCACTATTAACTCGCGAAAAAAACGAAAAATCATCGGAACACATTGTGAATATGCCCAGCTGTAACCAAACAGACTCAACCAACTGGATAAGAGGTATCTTACTTGACTCCTGAAACTATAATTGATTTTATTAAGAATTGTTTGCGTAGAATTAAGTAGAGGTTGTCACAATAAATATTATCTTAGGCTGCGATGACAAAAGCGACATAACATTTAAATCCTCATTTTAATTCAATTCAACTCAACCGTCATTATTAATACCCCACACAAATAAATTATGTAACTTGTAACTAATTATTCTGCCATATTCTGCAATGGGGTATTCCAAGTTTTTTTCATTTTTTAATATGTTATTCTATGCATAAAAATATTAGACCCGTATTTTTTCTTTTAGCCCAAAGGTTTCAAACACGCCAGAAATAAATTTTTAAAGTTTCAATAAATTACACCCTAGAAAATCGGCCGTGCGTGTGACGTCACAGGCACTGAGAATCTGCTGAGAACATCATTCGTAGGTCTGAGTCAGAGGCGTGGCGCGTTCGAACAAGAGCCAATAGGCTAACGCGAGTGCCTTCTTTGTCACAACAAGGCTGATACTGAATTTTACGTACTCGATTCAAATGCATTACAATTTCATTTTGATATTATGGTATTAAAAATCAGAAAAATAATGATTATATTCACTTTAATATTACTTATATATGGTAAACAATGATATCCAATAATAATTTCTTTAAAAGCCGTAGGCTTGGAATACCCCATTCTAGGTGTAATAAATTGAAAAATACTTGCTAGGAAACAACCCAGCAGTGAACATCTATTATATCACATAAAATACTATAAGCTGAAAGCAATAAGAATATAAGAAAGTGCATGGTGCATGGCTTGCAGTGCTAAGTGTACGTCGAACAGTTGGTATGGTTAGATCTTACGTGGTCCCATCCTCACGCCGCAGTAGTCCATGCATTGCTGGTAGGTGCGGAAGTTGTTTTGATTGCCACCGCAGCCGCTGTAGATGAACGACGCGCAGTTGCGCCGTTCCTCGTCGAAATGCCATCGCATGTGATGGTACTGACCTTCACAAGGGCCCACCTCAACCGGTAGCAGGCAGATTGCTAATTTAGATTAAACAAATTAGTTTATAATTAATTATTTTCATTATTCTTAAACTCACCACTGTGTGATACAGATGGCCTGGTATCGTTACTGACTGGCTGGGGCTCTACAAGTCTTACGCAGAGAGCTTCACACTCGTCTACAGAACTAAAGCGATTTCCACTGCCTCTACATCCTCCGTAAGAGAACTGTTCGCATCTGCTGTTGTCTCGATTATAGTACCATTTATTAATAGCACTAGCGCAGTTTCCTGTGTCTTTTGGATGGCTACACACATCTGAAACAATACACGAGACATAAGTATACATTCTTAATTGTAAATTTGAATGATAAAACTAAGGATTCAAAGCTGGAGGATAGCGAAATACTAAATTTATAGTTACATTTAATACCCTGTATTTTAAGAACTAAACATAGTAACATATATATATATATATATATATATATATATATATATATATATATATATATATATATATATTGTAACATTTCACTTTTTGTACCTCATGATTTTGTCTTATTTTAAATTAAAGTTTTGTTTTGTTTCTAAAAGTTTGACGACCGCTGTCGTTTGATGAGTCGTTCAAGGTTACTTTCTTTTATTTCAAATTATTTAAATAATAATCCTAAATTAATAAAAGAAATAGTAAAAAAAAATTACCTTTTGACTATTTAATTTATCGTTCATTTATTTGAGCATTTATTCACTATTTTGATATTTATTAACATTATATTTTTTATATTTTGGGATTTTGTTTAATGTAAGTTGTTATCACTTGCTACTGTGATTAAAACCGCGGTAGCCGAGCTCTCTCAGGTGTTCGTGTGCGTATAGCTAGTAACCTTCAGATTTAGTAGCATTTGAGTGCACATTTTTTTATTGTCTGAAATTTTTCTAAGCACATGGTGTACTTAGTGGAGGCGAATTACACAGGTATGTTCCAAATTTCTTTTTTTAGTTTTTTGGTAGATAGTTGGATTTAGTTTGAGTTCGTCTCGCTTTTAGAGATTTTTGTAATTTTTTGATCCAACTGATCTACGTTTTTTTGGAACCTACTTGTGTTAAATTTTATTCATTTGAAGTGAATCGTACCTTCACTGTACACCTTTTTGATTGTTATTAATATTTGGTCCTTTTAGTAGACATTATTAAATTTTGATTTGTTGCACTAGCTAACGAGCCTGAGCAGAGATTTAGATTTTTTGTTATATTTAATTTTTGAGTCATATCCTTTGAGAGACATTCCTTTTGCAAATTTAGTCCATTTAGATTCAAGTGGCTGCAGCATCTGATTTGTCCTTGCTTGTTCTTATCTTGATATTTTTTTGAGAATCATTAATTTTTAGTTGAAAATTTAGATTCATTTCGAGTTTTTTAAATTTCTTATTTAAGATTTTGAAAATATTTTAATTTAAAATTTTTGTGAAAATTTTGAATTTTTTGGGATCTTACTAATAATTTTGGGACTAATTTTGGGTTTACTTTTGTGTTACTTTATTACCTTTTTTTTGACGTCAGTTAGGGTCAAAGTTATATTTTTTGGATATTTAAAATTCTTCGTAAAAAAAAAAATGTAATTATTTTAATATTGATTTATATTTTGGCTTTGTAAAAAAAAAAAAATTGTTAGAACAATTGTTGGTCCAAGAATTTTTTAGGGACCTTAGCCGTGGTGGTACTCTAGGTGAAGAACCTCGGGAAGACACGCTCCAACACCATCCTCGAATTCAATTATCAGACTCCATTCAAGCTTTGGGTATCAGTTAATCACCGTGAGGGGACGCCCTTACCAACAATCATCAAAGCTTGGACTTTGGAAACAACAGCGACGTTATTTTCACCATTGGTGACGTGTCTCTACGAGGAAGTTAAGTCCGAGGAGTCCCCACGGAAGAAGATAATAGTTGTAATATTTTTGTTCACGTTGAGGATCCAAATATTTATGTAAGGGCCAGCAATATTTTTATTTCCTAACTTGATTGCGAGTTTGTTTGAATAAATTTAAAACTTTTTGTCATTCTCCAAATTCTCTTCTCTTATTCAATTTTCACACTTCCTAGTTGGTGTGAAACTAAATTTAAAACTGGGTGGCGCCCAATTAATGTTTATTTTGCTTTTATTTGGTATTTTGGTTTTATTAGTCTCTTTTACTCACAAAAAAAAAACCTAGTTTTAGGCTACTAACCAAAGCAGCCAAGGTATTCTATCTATAACCGGTAAGTCAGTTTTTGTGAAATATTTAAAATTTTTAGTTCATCAGCTGTTATAGATAGAAATTTTGGCGCCCAACGTGGGGCTGTCACTAATATTTTGATTTCCACTAAATCATTTGTTTATAAATCCCTACTAACGTTTCTGTACATTTCTTTTTTACTAATATTTATTTTGCTTATAATTCTTTATTTAACGTTTGTTTTCAAAATTTTCATGATGGATGTCTCACACTTGTTGCCCGATGAAATTGTCTACGAATTGAGAATTAGAGGACAGGGAGATTACGGAGATGCCGAAATGAATCGAGGGATCTTAAATGGTTTGATAAATACCGGAAATAATGAGGTTACCGTTTTTGATAACTGGAATGATCAAATCGTGGAGAGAAACACTTGCCTAAGGAAGTGCCAGGAGCTGATCGGTATGTTGCAGTCACTTGATTTTAATATTAGTAGGCGTGAGCAAATTCTTTCTCGTCTAAAACATTTGGAGGGCCGTATTAAACGGTTATTGCCTCAAGATCGCTTGGAGCTAGAGAGTTTGCTCATGTTAATTTATGAATCCATCCGTCATACCGATTTAATGTCTTTTCCTACCTCGAACACTGGTTCCAATCCTTTTTATGACTCGCTTTCGCTTGCTTGTAATCGCTTTCGTCAAATATTATACGAAAATTTAACTTTTACATCTCCGCAAAGTCCTCGTACTGAACATTTAACTCGCGAGGTACATTTTTCGTCAAATGTAAATTCGTGTAACCCTTTCTTTGTAGAGATGTCCCAAATTAATCAACCAGTAGCAGTACAACCACCTGATTTCGTCTCTACGCGAATTGAATACCCCTCAATAGAGAATCGTTTCAATCCCTTTATTTCTGGCCCCGATTTTAGTTCTTTTTCTTACCAATCGCAAGTTTCTCGCTGGAACTTAAAATTTGATGGCACTGGTAGTGTGAATGCTTTTATTGAGCAGGTCGTAGAACTTGCTGAGAGCCGCGGAGTCTCTCATTTGTCTTTATTTTCACAAGCCGCTGAGTTATTCACTGGTAATGCTCGTATTTGGTTTCGGTTAGTGAAAACTTCTGTTAGTTCATGGGCAGAACTTGTTTTTCGGTTGCGTGCCGCATTTTTGCCAGCGAATCACGAACTTGCCTTGCAGGATGAAATCAGAGCTCGAACTCAGGGCTCCACTGAAAAAGTCGAGATTTATATTGCCGTCATGGAGAATCTTTTTTCTCGATTGACATCTCCGCCTGAGGAATCGGTTCGAGTTGCCATGATTATTCGCAATCTTTTACCTTCATTGCAAAGAGCGAGTGCGTTGCAGTCTATTTCGTCCATTGCAGAATTGATACAGGTCTGCAAGCGTGTTGAAGATACGGAGACTAACGTCGCAAACTATCGAGGTCCACCACCAAAAAATTCTTCTTTATTGGAGCCCGACCTTAGTTATGTTCTCCCTTCTCCTAGCTCTAGATCTAGGCAACAGGTGTCCGAATTACAGACAACTCCTGTTAACCGATCGCCTACCCTTACGTATTGGAACTGTAAGCAGCCCAATCACACGTACCGTGAGTGCAAGCAGAAGAGAAATGTTTTCTGTTATCGTTGTGGCAAGTCGGGTTTTGTTTCCACTAGATGTCCTTCTTGTCACCCAAAAAACGAGTTTCGAGGTGTCGGAAAGTCAGCGGTCCGAGCAGAAACCTCATCAACGCTGACCCACATTCAGAATCCCATTCCTGGGCCGAGTGGCTTAATAAAGTAGCAAAATTTCATGCTACTGACGAAATAGCACCTTTATTTTCCGTTTCTTGTGGTGATCCTCGACCATGTATCTCTACTCGATTTTCGGGTCGAACTGTCATTTGTTTATTAGATACTGGTGCTACTAGGTCGATTTTAGGACGTAGAGGTTTATCATTGTTACCTGCCGAAGAGTTGCAAAATCTTCGTAATGCAGATACTTTCGTAAGTACTGCTGATGGGAATACCCATCGTGTCCTCGGTAGCCTGATTTTGTCTTTAGAGTTTGATAATGTTGTGTACAAACTGGAAGTTTTAGTTGTTCCCTCGGTTAGACATTCTTTGATTTTGGGAGTTGATTTTTGTAGAATAGCCGGTTTGAAACTTGACTTTACTTTAGATCATTGGTTCACGACTAAACGCCCTGAGATTTCTGTTGTTGAATCGAGATCGTATCTTGATTTTCACCAACAGCAACAATTACAAGTTGTTATTGATAAATTTAATTCTTTAGGTGATAAACCATTAGGTAGGACTCATCTAGTTGAACATATAATTGACACTAGGGACGCGTTACCCATTAAACAACGTCATTTTCCACTTTCTCCCGTTCGTTTGAAACAACTTAATCAAGAGTTGGATCGAATGCTTTCTTTAGGTGTCGTTCGTGCTTCCAATAGCCCTTGGAGCAGTCCCGTTCTTTTAGTAACTAAACCTTCTGGCGAGATTAGACTTTGTTTTGATGGTCGTAAGTTAAACTCCGTAACCAAAAAAGACGCTTATCCTTTACCGTTCGTTTCGTCAATTTTAGATAAGCTTAGAGATGCTAAATATATTAGTTCCGTTGACTTAAAAAGTGCTTTTTGGCAAATCCCACTTAAAAAGAATTCATGTGAGAAAACTGCTTTCACTGTCCCTGGTAGAGGTCTTTTTGAATTTGTTAGATTACCTTTTGGCTTGTGTAACGCGCCTCAGACGCAACAGCGTCTGATGGATCGTATATTTGGCCCTGAGCTGAAACCATACGCTTTTGTTTATTTGGACGATATAATTATTGTCACTTCTTCCTTTGACAAACACGTAGAAATTTTGTCAGAAGTTCACCGTCGGCTAGAAGCCGCGGTTCTCACGGTTAATGCCAAAAAGTGCGAGTTTTGTCTGTCCTCTTTGAAGTACTTGGGTTATATTGTAGATAAGGATGGTCTTCGTACAGATCCTGAAAAAGTCGAAGCCATAACAAAATTTTCTCGTCCTGAAACTGTAACTGAGGTTAAAAGATTTCTGGGAATGGCGTCTTGGTACCGTCGATTTGTACCAAATTTCGCTTGTCTTTCTGCACCTTTCTTACCGAGCTTATTAAAGGAAAGCGAAAGAAAAACGTCATTGAGTGGAATGATTCCGCTGAAAAAGCTTTTAACGAGTTGAAATTCTTGTTGGTTAACTCCCCTGTACTTGCTAGTCCTGACTTTTCGAAGCCTTTTAAAATTTACATTGATGCTTCAAACTATGGAATCGGTGCTGTGTTAACTCAGTCTGAAGATGAACCTGACTCAGAGCATGCCATTGCTTACATTACCCTACCTTGAATAAATCCGAACGGAATTATTCAACTACTGAACGAGAATGCCTCGCTGTAGTCTTTGCTGTTCAAAAATTTCGACCATACATTGATGTTGTTCACTTTTCTATTATTACGGATCATTACTCCTTACTTTGGTTGATGCGTATGCAGGATCCAGTTGGTCGACTAGCTCGCTGGGCTGTTCAGCTACAGCAATTTGATTTTGAGCTTATTCATCGTCCTGGTAAATTACTTTCTGTCCCAGATGCTCTTTCTCGTGCCCCTCTTGAAGTAGCTGCTCTCGAAGCCTACTCAGACACTAAAGATAAATGGTATTGTAATTTACGAGAAAAGATTTTGGCTAATCCTGACCAATATCCTGATTTCCGGGTTGAAAATAATTTAATTTTCAAACATTTTGACTCCGAATCTCTTTTACCTTTAAATTTGTCTCCGTGGAAAATTGTTGTACCCACTGAGTGTCGTAAAGAAATTTTGCAATCTTGTCATGACGAACCCACTGCTGCGCATCTAGGCGTTTACAAAACTATGAATCGTATCGCTGAAGAGTATTATTGGCCTCATTTGCGTCAGGACGTGGTGAAGTACGTACGCAATTGTCGCATTTGTGCAGCTCAAAAGGCTTGTACGTTTGGCCCGCGAGGATTTTATGGCGCGGAGAAGAAAATCAAGTTTCTATGGCAGTGCATATCCATTGATTTAATGGGCCCTTTGCCTACGTCTTCTGCTGGCAATCAGTATATTTTAGCTGTCTGCGATTGGTTTAGTAAATACCTTATTTTGTTTCCTCTTCGGCAAGCTACCGCTCCGAAAATTGTGAAGTTGCTGGAAGAAAACGTGTTTTTATTATTTGGTGTTCCCCAAATTGTCATGGTTGACAATGGAACTCAGTTTACTAGCAATAAATTTACTGAGTTTCTTCGTAAATATTCGGTACCCAAATTGTGGTACAACGCAAAGTTTCACCCTCAAGTGAATTTTGTGGAAAGATCTAACCGCACGGTCAAGACTGCTATCCGGTCATATCTCACTGATAATCATCGGACTTGGGACCAAAACCTTCCTCAAATTGCACAGTCAATACGCACTTCTGTTCACGAAGTTACGGGCTATAGTCCAGCATTTCTCAATTTTGGTCGTCATGTTCCTTTATCGGGAGATTTTTATGGAAATCCTCCAGACGAAATTTTGTCAGATGCGCGAGTTGAATACGCAAATACTTTAACAGACTTAAAAGATGTTTTTGCTCTTATAATCTTATAATCTGCGCAAAAGACCGCTAGAATTTTATGTGGGCGATGTTGTCTGGAAGAGAAACTATGTCTTGTCTGCCGGTATGCAACATTTTTCTTCAAAGCTAGCTCCTCGGTTTATTAAGTGTCGAGTCAAAAGGAAACTTTCGTCTATAACTTACCAATTGGAGGATCTTTATGGAACTGACTTAGGTATTTGGCACATTAAAGATTTGAAACCTAATAAACAGGACGAGTCGAATGATTCTTCTGCTGAATCAGATTAAATTTTTTGACCTCAAGTCAAAAAATTTTTATTGGGTGGAAGGGTAATGTAACATTTCACTTTTTGTACCTCATGATTTTGTCTTATTTTAAATTAAAGTTTTGTTTTGTTTCTAAAAGTTTGACGACCGATGTCGTTTAATGAGTCGTTCAAGGTTACTTTCTTTTATTTCAAATTATTTATATAATAATCCTAAATTAATAAAAGAAATAGTAAAAAAAAAATTACCTTTTGACTATTTAATTTATCGTTCATTTATTTGAGCATTTATTCACTATTTTGATATTTATAAACATTATATTTTTTATATTTTGGGATTTTGTTTAATGTAAGTTGTTATCACTTGCTACTGTGGTTAAAACCGGAGACGCGCGGTAGCCGAGCTCTCTCAGGTGTTCGTGTGCGTATAGCTAGTAACCTTCAGATTTAGTAGCATTTAAGTGCACATTTTTTTATTGTCTGAAATTTTTCTAAGCACATGGTGTACTTAGTGGAGGCGAATTACACAGGTATGTTCCAAATTTCTTTTTTTAGTTTTTTGGTAGATAGCTGGATTTAGTTTGAGTTCGTCTCGCTTTTAGAGATTTTTGTAATTTTTTGATCCAACTGATCTACGTTTTTTTGGAACCTACTTGTGTTAAATTTTATTCATTTGAAGTGAATCGTACCTTCACTGTACACCTTTTTGATTGTTATTAATATTTGGTCCTTTTAGTAGACATTATTAAATTTTGATTTGTTACACTAGCTAACGAGCCTGAGCAGAGATTTAGATTTTTTGTTATATTTAATTTTTGAGTCATATCCTTTGAGAGACATTCCTTTTGCAAATTTAGTCCATTTAGATTCAAGTGGCTGCAGCATCTGATTTGTCCTTGCTTGTTCTTATCTTGATATTTTTTTGAGAATCATTAATTTTTAGTTGAAAATTTAGATTCATTTCGAGTTTTTTAAATTTCTTATTTAAGATTTTGAAAATATTTTAATTTAAAATTTTTGTGAAAATTTTGAATTTTTTGGGATCTTACTAATAATTTTGGGACTAATTTTGGGTTTACTTTTGTGTTACTTTATTACCTTTTTTTTGACGTCAGTTAGGGTCAAAGTTATATTTTTTGGATATTTAAAATTCTTCGTAAAAAAAAAAATGTAATTATTTTAATATTGATTTATATTTTGGCTTTGTAAAAAAAAAAAAATTGTTAGAACAATTGTTGGTCCAAGAATTTTTTAGGGACCTTAGCCGTGGTGGTACTCTAGGTGAAGAACCTCGGGAAGACACGCTCCAACACCATCCTCGAATTCAATTATCAGACTCCATTCAAGCTTTGGGTATCAGTTAATCACCGTGAGGGGACGCCCTTACCAACAGTCATCAAAGCTTGGACTTTGGAAACAACAGCGACGTTATTTTCACCATTGGTGACGTGTCTCTACGAGGAAGTTAAGTCCGAGGAGTCCCCATGGAAGAAGACAATAGCTGTAATATTTTTGTTCACGTTGAGGATCCAAATATTTATGTAAGGGCCAGCAATATTTTTATTTCCTAACTTGATTGCGAGTTTGTTTGAATAAATTTAAAATTTTTTGTCATTCTTCAAATTCTCTTCTTTTATTCAATTTTCACACTTCCTAGTTGGTGTGAAACTAAAATTAAAACTGGGTGGCGCCCAATTAATGTTTATTTTGCTTTTATTAGGTATTTTGGTTTTATTAGTCTCTTTTACTCACAAAACATTAAAACTTTAAAATTGTTAATTATAAGAGAATGTGAAAGTATTGCACAAAGACAACTAAGTAATATTCGACATACATTTTATGATAGATTAGGACACTGCTTAGCATTAAATGGAGATTTGTTCGAACATTTGTTATAAAATAGGAACCTAATAAATAATTTTTTTGTTTATTAGCCGTAGGATTATATTGTTCTCAGAATACACTTTTTTCCAAGAATGTAATTTTTATTATTCGTTAATAAAAAAAATTAATATAACGTTAAGCATTAATATTCTGTGTAGTAACAGTCACTATAAGGTCTATAATTAACAGAAATTATTCAAAAATTAAATGTCACTATGACTAAGTTTCAAAATTTGTTTCATTTATCAAGGCAGTCTTTTTTTAAAAAAAACCTTAAATTTTATTTAATTAATAAATCGTTAAATATGAATAATTATGGAAGTAAGTTGACTTTATAGGATGCCTTTTAAAATGATTAAAATGATTAGGTAAAGAGATACAGCAGGTGAAAAGAAATAACATTGAAATCGCTATGCGCCACTTTCCATTTCTACACCCGGTATATATATTGTAGCGAACCCAGGGTCGCGGCACGGGCGGAGGCGCGGGCGGCGGCCGCTAGCGAACAGGTCAGAACACGTCCGTCCGCTCCCCATTGTTCTGATTTCCAAGGAATCAAAGAATATTCTAGAATGAAGTGTTTTAATATAAATACCCCGAGCAAAAGATCGCGAGAACAGTCTTATGTTGATACGGGTAGTGAACAGATGGTGATATAAATAAATAGACAGTGATATAAATAGTGTTAAAATAAATATCGCGTAGTTTTAATTGTTTAAATAAATTATCTTAGTGTTTAAGTCTTTATTTATAATTATTAGTATTAAATTAGTGTTTATACAAGGTGGCGCAAAAGTAATCACCCTATTGAAACATGCTATAATTTTTGCAAATAGCGGCAAATGTCAAATCTGCTTGGACATTTGTGAAGTAAACAAATGCAAAATACATGTCCATAAAACATGAATCGCTATATTCTTTAAAAACGCGGTTTAATTACTTCGATTTTTTCGCGGAATAATTCGTCGTTGGTGTTGGCGCAGCGTGAATTTACAAGCAGATTTCCCGGTCGTCTGACACCAACTGGGCAAACACTGCGGCGTTCAACCGCTCGCCTAGAAGAATATGGTACAACACGAGATGCTGCCAGGTCTGGCCGGCCCCGGAGGAGCCGTTCTGCTCAGAATATCGCGGCTGTGGCTGAAGACGACTACTGTGGACGGCGAGCGCTACAGAGCCATGCTCAACGACTTTCTTCTTCCTCAATTGAATTGAATTCAATGAATTTGAACTGGAGAACATGTGGTTCCAACAGGATGAGCAACGGCGCATACTGCACGAGCCACAACGGAAATTCTGAGGGCTACATTTCCGGGTCGCCTAATCTCTCGTTTTGGTGATTTGCACTGGCCGGCAAGGTCGTCAGATTTAACCGTTCCAAACTTCTTTTTGTGGGGTTTCTTTAAGTCACGAGTCTATGTCAACAAGCCTCAGACTTTTCAAGCCCTCAAAGAGAATATCCGTCAAGAATGCGAGAACCTATCGCCGGAAGTACTAGCAAGAGTAATGGAAAATGCTATAAATCGGGCCCGTATGATCATCCATTCTGGCGGCGGCCAATTGGCCGATATCATTTTCTCGACTTAATAGGAAAAAAATTAAGACATCAACTAAACATAATCAAAAAGCAGAACCAAAGTTTTTCATTCATAAAAAAAATTGCAGCCAAAGAACATCGGGTGACAACTTTTGCGCCACCCAGTATTTGTTAATTCTTAGTGTTAGTTATTTTTCAATATTCTTTATAATTCATATTTCTTTAATTAAACATAGTTATATAAATATTAGTGTTTTTAATCAATTTTACACTTTACACACTAAATAAATAAAACGTTACAATATATATATATATATATATATATATATATATATATATATATATATATATATATATATATAGTGGCTTAACACCCCCATGGGGTTGCGTCGCTTTCTTCGAAGCTTTCTAGATCTGGAGTGGATCAATCTCCGTTCCTGTTTTATTCTTTACAATATTCCTCCAGAACTTCCTATCTCTTGTTTTGTTCTTCCATTCTTAGTGTTAGTTATTTTTCAATATTCTTTATAATTCATATTTCTTTAATTAAACATAGTTATATAAATATTAGTGTTTTTAATCAATTTTACACTTCACCTAAATAAATAAAACGTTACAATTGGTGTCGGGTGTGAGGTTAAATAAATACTGTGAAGTGTAAACTAAAAATAAATAAAATGGCGTCTAAGCAAGTAAAATTAAATGAATTAAAAGTGACCGATCTCAAGAAGGAGCTGGAAGACCGAGAGTTGTAGACATCGGGAACCAAGTCTGTTCTACAACTTCGTTTACGGCAAGCTTTGGTAGAAGCTGGTGAAAATCCTGATGACTTTTCATTCGAAATTACGGGTAGCTTGCCCGATTTTGGTAAAATTATGGAGGAAAAGTTAGCGGAAAGTTCTAAAAAATCTGATGAAAAGTTACAAAAACTAATAGAAAATTCTAG
>JAQOWZ010000036.1:2195008-2430191 GCA_035578165.1 Stenolophus ochropezus
GATCGTCGTGATGAATCCAAATATAGATAGATAGATAGATATATAGATAGTGAATCTATCAAAATAGTATATGACTAGCGAATTCTCGGCTACGCCGAGCATTCCCTAGAGCTCCGCTGTCAGTGCACAAAACAAATGCCGATCGACATGAAACAATTATTTCATATTTGCACGTCAGGCCTCACCGAGACCTTTCATTAGATTGCAAACACGATATACTTCTAATAATTTTTTGCAAAAAACAAAAGCCGGTCGACATGAAACATTTTTGTCATTTATGTACCCCAACTCTCACCGAGACCTTTCATTTGATACAATACACGGCATACTTCTGACAACTTTCTGCATTACACAAAAGTCGATCGACATAAAACATTTTTACCATATCTACACGCTAGCCCACACCGAGACTTTTTATTTGATACCAAACACTATGTACTTGTGACAACCTTTTGCAAAAAACAAAAGCCGATCGACATTGACCATTTTCGTTAATTCTGCACACCAGCCTTCATTGTAACCTTTTATTTGATACCAAACACCACACACTTCTGGCAACTTTTTGCAAAAAACAAATACCGATCGACATAGTACATTTTTTGTCAATTCTCCACGCTAGCCCTCTCTGAGACCTTTTATTTGATACCAAATACGACATACTTCTAACAACTTTTTGCATAAAACAAAGTCCGATCGACATAGCACATTTTTGTCAATTCTGCACGCTAGCCCTCTCCGAGACCTTTCATTTGATACCAAACACGTCATACTTCTGACAACTTTTTGCATAAAACAAAAGCCGTTCGACATGAAACATTTTTGTCATTTATACACACCAGCCTTAACCGAGACCTTTCATTTGATACCAAACACGACATACTTCTGACAACTTTTTGCATAAAACAAAAGCCGTTCGACATGAAACATTTTTGTCATTTATACACACCAGCCTTAACCGAGACCTTTCATTTGATACCAAACACGACATACTTCTGACAACTTTTCGCATAAAACAAAAGTCGATTAACATGGAACATTTTTGTCATTTCTGTACGCTAGCCCACAACAAGACCTTTCATTTGATACCAAACTTGACATATTTCTAACAATTATTTGAAAAACAAAAACCGGTCGATGTAAAATATATTTGTCATTTATGCAAGCCAGAAAACATTTATATAGAAAACATACATTTTTAAAATAATTTTAGAATTTTACAAAATTAATAATTAATATCAAATATAACATTAATTAGAATGACATAATAACAATAATAAACTCTCAGATAGAATTTTTTTTTATTTCCGTAACTGTCTAATTTTTGCCGAAAAAGGTAAATATTATATTTAATATATTTCATACAATAGACGTGCGGTTCCATCGGTTATGATTTTATCTGATGTAGAGTTGAAATATGAACAACTTTGTACTTTTGTAGTTTTGCTCTAAATATATCAGGAGAGAGAGTATTCGCAATTTTTTGAATACTTGGTTTTGTTAAGTGATTTTTTGCTAATTTAACTGACCTTGTAGCTCTTATAGTTCTCGAGATAGCAATAGTGGACAAAATAAAATGAACACCTTTATACACATAATTTTTATAGGTTTAACAATACCGTTTAAACCAGTATTTGTAAAATTTGTTTCTGTATACATCTGAGAAAATCAATAATTTTAATAGTTTAAAAAAATCACATAGATGGCACTAATTAAGAATTTTATTGCATCTGCTAAGGAAGGAATCGATATAATTATTAAATTAATTTAATATTTTTATATTTAATTCATATGTATATGAATTAAAATATTATTATTATATTAACTGGTAGTGATAGTGTTGTTATATTTATTTCCAAATCACAAGTATGATGTGAAAAGAAAAAAACCTGAATCTCCAGAGTAAATACAGAGGGCTCTTATAATATTTATTATTGAAAATTATGTTACGAAATAAATATAATAATATATATAAATATGCGTTGAAAACATAAATGTACAATTACATCTTATTTAGAACAAACTGTATGAAATATTTAAAAAAAAAAGTCGTGAATCTTTGGAATAAATGTAGATAGAAACTTCTTATCTCTCTCTACGAATAATGAAATGGCAAACGGTAATATAAAGCATGTGCTTTGAAAAGAGGACTTGTGTGTAATATTTGTCGTACTTCTTGAATTTAACGTTACTATATTCATGTTAAGTATGGTTTGTTAGATAATATTACAACATAACAAGTCCATTTTCGTGTATAAAATATTAGTTGAAACTTGAAATACTGATCTCGCTTCACTTTCGGTTTCCAAGCCATAACACATAGCTTAATTACAATAAAAATTGTAGCTGATTCTTATCAACAACATTTTCATTATAATAATCATTGTCATATTTTCTCGGTACCAATCAAATTCTATTGGTACATACGTACATCTACAATGAAAGAGTTCATTGCAGAATATGTAGTATTATTGCGAATTTATCTATCGTATGACATTTTTGGTACGGTTTTTATATTTTGACTTCTTCTTTCTACTGATTTTTTCTTTGCACTTCCAATCCTATTTAATGTGCTTTCAATTTCGCTATAAGTATAATACTTATATTTTCAGCAATGTCAAAATGACAAGATAATTTGACAACTGTATTTTGGATGCGTTCAAACATGTGTTATACAGTCGGATTACTGAATGTGACCAGTGTAAATTTTTAAATTCAAAGAAACTTGTTAATAAATTTAATAAGAACACAAAAATTTTTTTTAATAAAAATATTATAAATATACCTTAACAAATAACAATGAGCCTTTAAGGTCCCGAAAATTTACAAAAAGAGCAGCTAACAATCAAAGCCTGCCGTTTACTTTTAAATTTTCGGGTATCTAAAAGCTTATTGTTAAACGGTAACTATTTTTGATTTCTAAGTAAATCATTTTAAAATATATCTTATCATTTTAATAGATACACTTCGTTTATGAAAATGAATTTTAGATGTCAGATTGTCAAATTTGAATTGAATAAAATAAGTAAAATATAAGAAATAATAATGTTCATAAAGTAATTTTTATTTACTCTCCAATGAATATAAAAGTATAATAATATTATATAGTAAAATGAAATATTTTTATAATTAGAGAATAATAACTAAAACTAACTATAGGAATTGCAAACCTTGCTCGCAACTGTCATCATCACACATTTTGGCATAAATAATCCATTATTTAAAAACTTTATGGTTGTATATGAAAGAATATATTATATTTACTCTTTTTATAGCATTATTTATGATAAAAATAGCTTCTTTTAATTTAATTTGATTACACTTTGAACCAGTAACCTAATATGACATCTGTAAGTGATAAAAATAAAAAAATACCTAATAATATTTATATCGTACCTTAAACTAATATCCAACAATTTTCAAACATTTTTTTTGCATTATTTCGTAGTAAAAATATTAATTTTCATGTAATCCATTCACCTGGGAGCACATGTCATCAAAAGCATTTCTCGTTAAATATTTGGTTTCAGAAAGTGTTTATTGTTTGAAATATCAATGATAATTGAATAATTGGATAGATACTTTGTTTTTGTATACGTTTTCATTTAAAAAATCATCTCATTCCATAACAAAATACAATAGAAATTTTAAAAATCTAATTGTTGTTGTAATCAAATACTTTCATCTGAAATTTGATGAAAGAATACATAAAGAATGTATAAAATGCAGTTACTTACAGTTTACTATAAACCAGATACATAATTGAAAATAATTATTGTACAATAAATTATTAAACATTTCTTCCAAGGGGGTATGAAGGAAAGGTTTGTCAGTATTTTTAAATAAATGTGTTTATGACTGAATACGACGCGCCTTGTTTGATTTCCATAATTAAATTTTTGTCAATAGTGTTATTATCCATAATTTTATGTTATTCTTTTCTATGAATATATTCTTGTTTGGATAACTACGAGTATAACTGAAATGAAAACACATATTTAAATACATTCAAGAAAATATAAAATTACATACTTACATTATAAAATGTAGTGTAATTTTACTTTTAAACTAATTTTACTATATATTTCTCCAAGCAAATACAAGATTTGCAAGATGATTTTTTGATTAGAGCTGACGTTTGGACACGTCATATGTCATGAAAATTTAAATATTGTAAATAAGGTTTGCCGTAAATTTTTATGTACAATGCACTTTTATGATAACCAGTTACACTTCAGTAGTGTTATTTTTAGTAATTTTATGTTATTTCTCTTCTATAAATATACTCTTGTTTGGATAACCAATTAAAAATTGTAACTGAAATGAAAATACAAATTTAAAATAATATACTTACATCACAAAGTGTATTGTACATAGTTTACTATATATTTCTGTATATTTCTCTTTGAAAATATAAAACTTGTGCCACGAATTTTTTGATTGACTGACCCAACAGATGATAAACGTCAAACGTCATAAAATTAAATATTTTAAATACACCGCACTTAACATTCAGTGTGTTTGTATATATTTCCCTCACTATTATAATGTGTAAAAATATAATTACCTTTACAATATCTCTTTTCATTTTCAAAATAAATCAATTAAAAGTTTCATATTGAATTGTCAAAAATGACGGATGGCACAGTAATTCTTTTTAAATTTAAACCTGGCATCTAGGATATTTTTTTCAGTTTTGTTCCAGTTTTCCTTTTAGGCTTAGTTTTTGATTTTTTACACGAAAACCACTCACAGTAAAAATATGAGACCCCAAAAAGGCCCTATTCCACTTTAAGCCACATCTAATAAAATAATATTAAAATTATTCCATGAATGGTTTGACCTGTACCCGTGAGCAAAGTTTTTGCGATGCTCGAGATGAATCCAAATATAGATATATATATATATATATATATATATATATATATAGTGAATCTATCAAAATAGTATATGACTAGCGAATTCTCGGCTACGCCGAGCATTCCCTAGAGCTCCGCTGTCAGTGCAAAAAACAAATGCCAATCGACATGAAACAATTATTTTATATTTGCAGGTCAGGCCTCACCGAGACCTTTCATTAGATTGCAAACACGATATACTTCTAATAATATTTTGCAAAAAAACAAAAGCCGGTCGACATGAAACATTTTTGTCATTTATGTACCCCAACTCTCACCGAGACCTTTCATTTGATACCATACACGACATACTTCTGACAACTTTCTGCATTAAACAAAAGTCGATCGACATGCAACATTTTTATCATATCTACACGCTAGCCCACACCCAGACTTTTCATTTGATACCAAACACTATATACTTGTGACAACCTTTTGCAAAAAACAAAAGCCGATCGACATAGCACATTTTTTGTCAATTCTGCACGCTAGGCCTCTCCGAGACCTTTCATTTGATACCAAACACGACATACTTCTGACAACTTTTTGCATAAAACAAAAACCGATCGACATGGAACATTTTTGTCAATTCTGCACGCTAGCCCTCAACGAGACTTTTCATTTGATACCAAACACCACACACTTCTGACAACTTTTTGCAAAAAACAAATACCGATCGACATAGCACATTTTTATCAATTCTGCACGCTAGCCCTCTCCGAGACCTTTCATTTGATATCAAACACAACATACTTCAGACAACTTTTTGCAAAAAACAAAAACCGATCGACATAGCACATTTTTGTCAATTCTGCACGCTAGCCCTCTCCGAAACCTTTCACTTGATACCAAACACGACATACTTGTGACAACTTTTTCCATAAAACAAAAGCCGAACGACATGGAACATTTTTGTCAATTCTGCACGCTAGACCTCAACACGACCTTTCATTTGAGACCAAATTCGACATACCTTTGAGAAATTTTTGCAAAAACAAAAGCCGATCAACATTGACCTTTTTTCTTAATTCTACACGCCAGCCCTAATTGAGCGTTTTTATTTGATACCAAACACCACATACTTCTCAAAACTTTTTCCAAAAAACAAAAGCCGTTCGATATAGAACATTTTAGTTAATTTTGCACGTTAGCCCTCATCGTGACCTAGCCTAATATAACATTCATTGTCTTCAGTAACCTTTCATTTGGGAATATTAGTTCTTTGTTTAGTTACTTTATTAAACATTTGGCAACATTGACTTTTGTAATTTGAAAATACCCAAACACGACATTTTTCTGACAACATTATGCAAAAAACAAATTCTAATCTACATGGAACATTTTTGTCATTCGTGCACACCAGTTCGTATTGTGTCGTTTCCTTAAAACCCAAGGACGACCTACTTCTAACAACTTTATACGGAAAACAAATGCAGATCGACATGACACATTTTTTTTGTCATTTTAAAACTGGCCCTTATGGTTTCCTTTCTTTTGATAACAAACACAGAAAAGTATTCAATTTATTTTATTTAGGAATATTTGATTTTTATTTAGTTACTTTATAATTTAGCAACACTGTTTGCATTAAAAAATAGTACTTAATTTTTAAATTTATAAATTAATATTGTCAACCCTAATACAACTGCCACCGTCTTCAGTGAAGTTAGTTTAGGAATATTTGGTTTTAATTTAGTTACTTCATCACACATTTGGCAACATTGACTTTTGACAATAGAAACGTCAAAATTTATATTAATTAAATGCGTTATGTTTTAAACTTAAATTAGTTGTAACACATTTGCTCAAGTCTATTATTCTTGATACTGTTTTTAAATCTTTAATATCAATGTTCTATTAAAAGATATAATCATTTAAAGTTCATAGACAAATTGTCAAAAGTGACGGATGACGGCGTGATTCTTCTTAAAGTTAGACATGGCCTCTGGGATCCATTGTTTCAAGGCAACATTTGTGCAAAGTTTTATTTTTTTACACGAAAACTACTAATAGTAAAAATATGAGACACCCAAAAGGCACCAAATCTCATTAGCCCCCATATATTAAAAAAAAAATTATAACAATCACTTGCATGGTTCAGGCTGTAGGCGATTACAAAAGTTACTCGATGCTCGTGATGAATCTATAGATAGATATATATATATATATATATATATATATATATATATATATATATATATATATATATATATATAGTGAATCTAATCGTTTAGTATAGTGATAGCGAATTCTCGGCTACGCCGAGCATTCCCTAGAGCTCCGCTGTCAGTGCAAAAAACAAATGCCGATCGACATGAAACAATTATTTCATATTTGCACGTCAGGCCTCACCGAGACCTTTCATTAGATTGCAAACACGATATACTTCTAATAATATTTTGCAAAAAACAAAAGCCGGTCTACATGAAACATTTTTATAATTTATGTATCCCAGCCCTCATCGAGACCTTTCATTTGATACCAAACACGACATACTTCTTACAACTTTCTGCATAAAACAAAAGTCGATCGACATGATACATTTTTATCATATCTACACGTTAGCCCACATCGAGACTTTTCATTTGATACCAAACACTATATACTTGTGACAACCTTTTGCAAAAAACAAAAGCCGACCGACATTGACCATTTTTGTCAATTCTGCACACCAGCCTTTATTGAAACATTTCATAGTGAATGTATCAAAATAGTATACGATGTTTATATTGTTGAATTCAGAAAAAAATACTCTATCGAATAACCTAAAAATAAGTATATGTTCCCATTTAAAATAAGAAAGTTGTGTCCCGTATTTTGAGAACCACTGGTCAAAAAAAATTTTTTTTGCTCGTTGTATTAGTCTTGTCAAATGGTGGTTCTTTGCTAATTTAACCAACCTCGTAGCTCTTATAGTTCTCGAGATAGCAATGGTGGCACGCTTAAATGGAACACTCTGTATATCTAGGAAGAAAATTTTAAATTTATGTTCATGGACGTGCGAATTTTTATAATACCATATTTTTATTTTAGTAATTTGAATAAATTAAAACCATGCAGATAATAAAGAAGATAATAATAAATAATGAATGTAAGGTATATTTGAAGTATTGACATCAAATTGATTGTACAAAAAAATAATAACAATAAACGTCGGTGGAAGCAAATGTTAATATTTATTTCCAGGAAATAAAATTTAATAACTTCGCAGTTTTGCAATAGCCAATCATTAAGACCACTTTTAATAATATATAATGACGATGATGAAACTATAAAACATTTGTTGTAATGTATATTATTTATTTATAACCATTTCAAAGTGGCACGCGAGACCGTTTAGGAAATAAATAAAAATATATGTTTAATTTGTCAAGTTTTGAAATTGAGGAATTTTTTTCACACTCTTCTACGGGGGATGCTACTATGTGTTGTACCTAGAAACATTTGTTGTAATGTATATTATTTATTTATAACAATTTAAAAGCGGCACGCGAGACCGTTTAGAAAATAAATAATAATAACATACCACTTGCTCTGGTTTGAGACCGCCTCGATCCTATTTTTTTTTTTTATTATTTATATTTATTATTTATATCGTACCTTGAAAAAAATTATTCAAAGATGAATTTAACTAATTTTCATACATTCTTTTTTATTATACCTTAGCAAAATTTGTAGTTTCATACAATACATTAAGTTTGACAGCATAACTGTCATCATTGACACAATAAGTATGAAGTTAGTTAAAGAATATATAAAAATGTATTATTTTGAAAATAATTATCTATTTTATAAATATAAATAATGTGAAATAACATACCAAAATTTATAAACTGATACATTTTTATATTGCCAAAAAAAACATGTTTTTCTGTTGCTATGTTCATTTATATATTTATGAAGCTGAATTACATATGTATTTATCTACAACTATTGTTATTGTTATTAATAATTTATTTTTTTATTATAAATATCAATTTAAATGATTATAAAAGTATAATAAATACAATTTGAAGTTATTTTGAAATTTAAGTGCTACTCTAGCGCCATCTGTTGAGGTATATATGAACTACTCACACATAACTGAAAATTTATATGCCTGTTAGTTGTAGATAAAGTGACCAATTTTTATACATTCTTTTGCATTATTTCTTAATGAAAACATGAATTTTCGAGCAGTACAATCTCATACAAGTTCGACTAAGAGCAGATGCCATCAGCTGATAATCAGACGAACTACTCGGTGAATATTTGGTTTGAAAAGGTGTTTATTGTTTCATACATCCGTTACAAATGGATAAATGGATAGATACTTTGTTTATGTAAACGTTTACATCTGAGAAATCATCTCATTTCATTATAAAATACTACAGAATTTTGAAAAATGTAATCTCTATTGTAATCAAATGTTTTCATCAGAAATGTTAAGAAATGCGTATAAAGAAAGAGTAAATTGCAATTAATAAAAGTTTAATAAAGTCCAGATACATCATTTATTTATATACTAATTATTTTACAATAAATTGTTAAACAATTCCCTCCAAAACTGTATGAAATAAAGGCTTGTCAATTTTGTCCACGTAATCAGACAAAATCTATAGTCTAAATATCTAAAATATTTATAAATTAGATTTAAAAAGTATTTATATATAAGGGAAGAATACTGTACAGTATGAATTTACCTTTGGAAGTGTTTGAATAGTAATCAAATATAGTTTTTTAAACGTCAGAGTGTAAATCAATTTTGAAATGCAGTTTTCTTGATTAAATAATCCATTCTGGAATATTCTTTAGTTTGCATTTAATAAAGAATATGTTTCACTATTACTTATTTTTGTAATTAATTATTATTATTATTGTTTTAGTTTATTAAAAAATCCATGTTAGTGTATCTGAGTACGTGTAGGTTATAGTCTCATCTAAAAAATAAAATATTTAACTATTAATATATAAATATTTATATTCTATATAAAAGTACCTGTATTGGAGATGATTTCTTATTAAATTTCGTACAATATTTCATTATACATTTTAGTAAATATGACATTTTTCACTCAAGTGTCAAATGAACCATTTTTGTTAAATTTTATAATATCGTGCAATTTTTCTGGTTTCATTTTCAAGGATACATTATAATAATGATTTTCAACCAACGAATTGCCTTATTATAGAAAACGCATTTCTCGATTAATATTTGGTTGCAGAAAGTGTTTATTGTTTGAAATATCAATGATAAATGAATAATTGGATAGATACGTCGTTTTTATAAACGTTTTTATCTAACAAATCATTTCATTCCATAACAAAATTCAATAAAATTTTTAAAAATCAAATCTTTGTTGTAATCAACTATTTTCATCTGAAATTTGATGAAAGAATATATAAAGAATGTATAAAATGCAGTTACTTACAGTTTATTATAATCCAGATACATAATTTAAAATAATTATTGTTCAATAAATTATTAAACATTTCTTCCAAGTGGATATGAAGGAAAGGTTTGTCAGTATTTTTAAATAAATGTGTTTATGACTGAATACGACGCGGCTTGATTGATTTCCAGAATTTATTTTTTTGTCAATAGTATTATTATCCGTAATATTATGTTATTTCTTTTCTATAAATATATTCTTGTTTGGATATCTTAACCAATTAAAAACTATAACTGAAATGAAAACACATATCTAAATACAGCCAAGAATATACAAAATTACATACTTACATTACAGAAAGTAGTGTAATTTTACTTTTAAACTAATTTTACTATATATTTCTCCAAGCAAATACAAGACTTGCATTATGATTGTTTGATTATATTGTAAATAAGGTTTGCCGTAAATTATTATGTACAATGCACTTTTATGATAATCAGTTACACTTCAGTAGTGTTATTGTCAGTAATTTTATGTTATTTCTCTTCTATAAATGTACTCTTGTTTGGGTAACCAATTAAAAATTATAACTGAAATGAAAATACATATTTAAATACAGTGAAACAAATTTAAAATGATATACTTACATCACAAAGTGTATTGTACATATTCTTTTAAACAAAGTTTATTTTATATTTCTGTATATTTCTCTTTGAAAATATAAAACCTGTGTAACGACTTTTTTGGTTATAGACCAACGAATGATAAACGTTAAACGTCATAAAATTAAATATTTTAAATACACCACACTTAATATTCAGTGTATTTTTATATATTTCGCTCACTATTATAATGTATAAAAATGTATTTACCTTCACAATATCTCTTTTCATTTTCAAAATAAATCAATTAAAAGTTTCATATTGAATTGTCAAAAATGACGGATGGCACAGTAATTCTTTTTAAATTTAAACCTGGCATCTAGGATATTTTTTTCAGTTTTGTTCCAATTTTCCTTTTTCGCTTAGTTTTCGATTTTTTACACAAAAACTATGCACGGTAAAAATATGGGACACCCGAAAGCGATTGGTCCTCAATAATCCACATCTAATAAAATAATATTAAAATTATTACATGAATGGTTTGACCTGTACCCGTGAGCAAACTTTTTGCGATGCTCGAGATGAATCCAACTATATATAGAGATATATATAATGAATCTATCAAAATAGTATATGACTAGCGAATTCTCGGCTATGCCGAGCATTCCCTAAAGCTCCGCTGTCAGTGCAAAAAACAAATGCCTATCGACATGAAACAGTTTTTTCATATCTGCACGTCAGCCCTCACCGAGACCTTTCATTAGATTTCGAACACGATATACTTCTATTAACTTTTGAAAAAAACAAAAGCCGGTCGACATGAAATATTTTTGTCAATTATGCACGTCAGTCCTTACCGAGACCTTTTATTTGACACCAAACACAACATACTTCTGACATTTTTTTTACATAAAACAAAAGCTGATCAACATGGAACATTTTTGCAATTCCTACAGGCTAGCCCACACCGAGACCTTTCATTTGATCCCAAACACCACATACTTCTGACAACTATTTGCGAAAAACAAAAGCCGATCGGCATGGAACATTTTTGTCAATTCTGCACGCAAGCCCTCAACCAGGCGTTTTGTTTGATACCAAACTCGACATACTTTTGAGAATTTTTTGCAAAAGACAAAAACCGATCGACGTAGTACATTTTTGTCAATTCTGCACGCTAGCCCTCAACGAGACCTTTCATTTGAGACTAAACTCGACATACATCTAAAAACTTTTTGCAAAAAACAAAAGCCGATCAACATTAAATATTTTTGTTAATTCTGCACACCAGCCCTTATCGAAACCTTTTATTTGATACCAAACACCACACACTTGTGACAACTTGTTGTAAAAAACAAAAGCCGATTGACATGGCACATTTTTGTCAATTCTGCACGCTAGCCCTCAACCAGACGTTTTGTTTGATACCATACTCGACATACTTTTGAAAACTTTTTGTAGAAAACAAAAGCCGATCGGAATGGAACATTTTTGTCAATTTTGCACGCTAGCCCTCAACGAGACGTTTCATTTGATACCAAACTCGACATACTTTTGAGAATTTCTTGCAAAAGACAAAAACCGATCGATGTAGTACATTTTTGTCAATTCTGCACGCTAGGCCTCAACGAGACCTTTCATTTGAGACTAAACTCGACATACATCTTAAAACATTTTGCAAAAAACAAAAGCCGATCAACATTAAATATTTTTGTTAATTCTGCACACCAGCCCTTATCGAAACCTTTTATTTGATACCAAACACCACACACTTGTGACAACTTGTTGTAAAAAACAAAAGCCGATTGACATGGCACATTTTTGTCAATTCTGCACGCTAGCCCTCAACCAGACGTTTTGTTTGATACCATACTCGACATACTTTTGAAAACTTTTTGCAGAAAACAAAAGCCGATCGGAATGGAACATTTTTGTCAATTTTGCACGCTAGCCCTCAACGAGACGTTTCATTTGAGACCAAACTCGACATACCTTTGAGAACTTCTTGCAAAAAACAAAAACCGATCAACGTAGTACATTCTTGTCAATTCTGCACGCTAGCCCTCAACAAGACCTTTCATTTGAGTCCAAACTCGACATTTTTCTAAAAACTTTTTGCAGAAAACAAAAGCCGATCAACATTAACCATTTTTGTTAATTCTGCACACCAGCTCTTATCGAAACCTTTTATTTGATACCAAAGACCACACACTTGTGACAACTTTTTGCAAAGAACAAAAACCAATCGACATAGCACATTTTTGTCAATTCTGCACGCTAGCCTTCAACGAGACGTTTCATTTGAGACCAAACTCGACGTACCTTTGAGAAAGTTTTGCAAAAAATAAAAGCCGATCAACATTGATCATTTTTGTTAATTTTACACGCCAGCCCTTATCGAGCCCTTTCATTTGATACTAAACACCACATACTTCTCACAACACAAAATATATCTGACAACATTTTGCAAAAAACAAATTCTAATCTACGTAGAACATTTTTGTCATTCATGCACACCCGTCCACATTGTGTCGTTTCCTTAAAACCCAAGGACGACCTACTTCTAAGAACTTTTTACGAAAAACAAATGCAGATCTACATGACACATTTTTTTTGTCATTTCAAAACCGGCCCTTATGGTTTTCTTTCTTTTGATATCAAACAAAGAAAAGTGTTTCAATATAATTACGAACATTTGATTTTTATTTAGTTACTTAATAATTTGGCAACACTGTTTGTATTCAAGTAATGTAGTTAATTTTTAAATTTATAAATTACCATCGGCAATCCTAATATATAATAGCCACTGTCTTTAGTGAAATTCATTTAGGAATATTTGTTTTTTGTTTAGTAATTTCATCACACATTTGGCAACATTGACTTATGTAATTCGAAATGTCAAAATTTAAAATAATTAAATGTATTGTGTAATAAACTTAAAATAATGGTAAAACCTCAGGACTTTTATTCATGACACTGTTTTCAAATCTTTGATATCAATGTTCTATTAAAAGATACAATCATTTAAAGTTCATAGACAGATTGTCAAAAGTGACGGATAACTGCGTGATTCTTCTTAAAGATAGACATGGCCTCTGGGATCCATTGTTTCAAGGTACCAATTATGCACAGTTTTTGAATTTTTACACGAAAACCACCCACAGTAAAAATATGAGACCCCAAAAAGGCCCTATTCCACTTTAAACCACATCTAATAAAATAATATTGAAATTATTCCATGAATGGTTTGACCTGTACCCGTGAGCAAAATTTTTGCGATGCTCGAGATGAATCCAAATATAGATAGATATATAGATAGTGAATCTATCAAAATAGTATATGACTAGCGAATTCTCGGCTACGCCGAGCATTCCCTAAAGCTCCGCTGTCAGTGCAAAAAACAAATGCCTATCGACATGAAACAGTTTTTTCATATCTGCACGTCAGCCCTCACCGAGACCTTTCATTAGATTTCGAACACGATATACTTCTATTAACTTTTGAAAAAAACAAAAGCCGGTCGACATGAAATATTTTTGTCAATTATGCACGTCAGTCCTTACCGAGACCTTTTATTTGACACCAAACACAACATACTTCTGACATTTTTTTTACATAAAACAAAAGCTGATCAACATGGAACATTTTTGCAATTCCTACAGGCTAGCCCACACCGAGACCTTTCATTTGATCCCAAACACCACATACTTCTGACAACTATTTGCGAAAAACAAAAGCCGATCGGCATGGAACATTTTTGTCAATTCTGCACGCAAGCCCTCAACCAGGCGTTTTGTTTGATACCAAACTCGACATACTTTTGAGAATTTCTTGCAAAAGACAAAAACCGATCGACGTAGTACATTTTTGTCAATTCTGCACGCTAGCCCTCAACGAGACCTTTCATTTGAGACTAAACTCGACATACATCTAAAAACTTTTTGCAAAAAACAAAAGCCGATCAACATTAAATATTTTTGTTAATTCTGCACACCAGCCCTTATCGAAACCTTTTATTTGATACCAAACACCACACACTTGTGACAACTTGTTGTAAAAAACAAAAGCCGATTGACATGGCACATTTTTGTCAATTCTGCACGCTAGCCCTCAACCAGACGTTTTGTTTGATACCATACTCGACATACTTTTGAAAACTTTTTGTAGAAAACAAAAGCCGATCGGAATGGAACATTTTTGTCAATTTTGCACGCTAGCCCTCAACGAGACGTTTCATTTGATACCAAACTCGACATACTTTTGAGAATTTCTTGCAAAAGACAAAAACCGAGCGATGTAGTACATTTTTATCAATTCTGCACGCTAGGCCTCAACGAGACCTTTCATTTGAGACTAAACTCGACATACATCTTAAAACATTTTGCAAAAAACAAAAGCCGATCAACATTAAATATTTTTGTTAATTCTGCACACCAGCCCTTATCGAAACCTTTTATTTGATACCAAACACCACACACTTGTGACAACTTGTTGTAAAAAACAAAAGCCGATTGACATGGCACATTTTTGTCAATTCTGCACGCTAGCCCTCAACCAGACGTTTTGTTTGATACCATACTCGACATACTTTTGAAAACTTTTTGCAGAAAACAAAAGCCGATCGGAATGGAACATTTTTGTCAATTTTGCACGCTAGCCCTCAACGAGACGTTTCATTTGAGACCAAACTCGACATACCTCTGAGAACTTCTTGCAAAAAACAAAAACCGATCAACGTAGTACATTCTTGTCAATTCTGCACGCTAGCCCTCAACAAGACCTTTCATTTGAGTCCAAACTCGACATACTTCTAAAAACTTTTTGCAGAAAACAAAAGCCGATCAACATTAACCATTTTTGTTAATTCTGCACACCAGCTCTTATCGAAACCTTTTATTTGATACCAAAGACCACACACTTGTGACAACTTTTTGCAAAGAACAAAAACCAATCGACATAGCACATTTTTGTCAATTCTGCACGCTAGCCTTCAACGAGACGTTTCATTTGAGACCAAACTCGACGTACCTTTGAGAAAGTTTTGCAAAAAATAAAAGCCGATCAACATTGATCATTTTTGTTAATTTTACACGCCAGCCCTTATCGAGCCCTTTCATTTGATACTAAACACCACATACTTCTCACAACACAAAATATATCTGACAACATTTTGCAAAAAACAAATTCTAATCTACGTAGAACATTTTTGTCATTCATGCACACCCGTCCACATTGTGTCGTTTCCTTAAAACCCAAGGACGACCTACTTCTAAGAACTTTTTACGAAAAACAAATGCAGATCTACATGACACATTTTTTTTGTCATTTCAAAACCGGCCCTTATGGTTTTCTTTCTTTTGATATCAAACAAAGAAAAGTGTTTCAATATAATTACGAACATTTGATTTTTATTTAGTTACTTAATAATTTGGCAACACTGTTTGTATTCAAGTAATGTAGTTAATTTTTAAATTTATAAATTACCATCGGCAATCCTAATATATAATAGCCACTGTCTTTAGTGAAATTCATTTAGGAATATTTGTTTTTTGTTTAGTAATTTCATCACACATTTGGCAACATTGACTTATGTAATTCGAAATGTCAAAATTTAAAATAATTAAATGTATTGTGTAATAAACTTAAAATAATGGTAAAACCTTTGCTCAGGACTTTTATTCATGACACTGTTTTCAAATCTTTGATATCAATGTTCTATTAAAAGATACAATCATTTAAAGTTCATAGACAGATTGTCAAAAGTGACGGATAACTGCGTGATTCTTCTTAAAGATAGACATGGCCTCTGGGATCCATTGTTTCAAGGTACCAATTATGCACAGTTTTTGATTTTTTACACGAAAACCACCCACAGTAAAAATATGAGACCCCAAAAAGGCCCTATTCCACTTTAAACCACATCTAATAAAATAATATTGAAATTATTCCATGAATGGTTTGACCTGTACCCGTGAGCAAAATTTTTGCGATGCTCGAGATGAATCCAAATATAGATAGATATATAGATAGTGAATCTATCAAAATAGTATATGACTAGCGAATTCTCGGCTACGCCGAGCATTCCCTAGAACTCCGCTGTCAGTACAAAAAACAAATGCCAATCGACATGAAAAAAATTTTTCATATCTGCTCGTCAGCCCTTACTGAGACCTTTCATTAGATTCCAAACACGATATATTTTCAATAACTTTTTGCAAAAAACAAAAGCCGATCGACATGAAACATTTTTGTCATTTATGCACACCAGCCTTAACCGAGACCTTTCATTTGATATCAAACACGACATACTTCTGACAACTTTTTGCACAAAACAAAAGTCGATCGACATGTATCATTTTTTCATTTCTGCACGCTAGCCCACAACGAGATTTTTCATTTGATACCAAACATGACATATTTCTAACAATTTTTTGAAAAGAACAAAAGCCGGTCGACGTAAAATATATTTGTCATTTATTCAAGACAGAAAACATTTACATAGAAAACAATCAATTTTAAGATAATTTTAGACTTCAACAAAAATTAATAATTAATATCAATTATAACATTTACTAGAATGATATAATAACAATAATAAACTCTCAGATAACTGTCTGATTTTTAGCAAAAAAGTTACATTTTATATTTAATATATTTCATACAATAGACGTGCGGTACAGTCGATTATGATTTTATCTGATGGACAATTGAAATTTGAACAACTTTGTACTTTTATAGTTTTGCTCTAAATATATCAGGAGAGAAAGTATTCAAAATTTTTTGAAATCGCATTTTTAAGTCCTATGGTCTTTATTTTATTGCACAGCTGTATACTGAGTGTAGATTTTAATGTTACTTTTTTCATACTTCTGTATCTCTTTACCTATTCATTTTAGCGCTAAAAGCCTAGGAATATAAGTTGTTCAAAAATTAAAAAGGCATCCTATAAAGTCAAATTACTTTTATAGTTATTCATATTTAATGATATATTAATGAAATAAAATTTAAGGTTTTTTAGAACATGAATTAAGATTGCCTTGATAAATGAAACAAATTTTTGAATAAATTTTCTGTTTACACTTTCCGCTCATTGCTAATTTATTATTTTATTTAAAATTATTGCATTCTTATATTAAAAATAACTATAACTTTGTTTATAAATTTAATTACTATACAATAATATTTTTGAATTAATAAATCTATATTTTTAAATAATATATACACATAATTTTTATAGGTTTAACAATACCGTTTAAACCAGTCTTTGTAAAATTTGTTTCTGTGTATATCAGAAAAAATCAATATTTTAATAGTTAAAAAAAATCACATAGATGTCACTATTTATGAATTTCATTGCATCTGCTAAAGAAGGAATCGATATAATTATTCAACAATTAAATATGTTTATATTTAATTTTATATGTATATGAATAAAAATGTATTTTTAGGCATAAATGAAATTTATTATTCTAAGCAAAAACAAGAACATAATAATATTTTGAATACTTTGTGACATATCAAACTAACTGGTGGCGCTAGTGTTGTTTTATTTATTTACAAATCACCAGTTTGATGTGAAAAGAAGCAAATTATTTACAGCTGACTTCTTATTTTGTAAATCTAAAATGATTTTTTTTTGACAGGAATAAGGACATTTTATTTCCAGAAGTTCAAATCCGTTTTCTGTTTTGATAAAAATATCATCACTACATGCTAAGTATGGTTGGTTAGATAATATTACAACACAACAAGTCCAATTTCATGTATAATATAATTAGTTGAAGCTTGAAATACTGATTTCGCTTTACTTTCGGTTTCCAAGCCATAACGCATAGCTTGATTACAATAAAAATTGTAGCCATTAATTCTTATCAACAACATTTTCATTATAATAATCATTGTCATATTTTCTCTGTACCAATCTAATTCTATTGGTACATATGTACATCTACAATGAAAGAGTTCATTACAGAATATATAGTATTATTGCGAATTTGTCTATCGTATGAAATATTTATGACGGTTTTTATTTTTTGATTTCTTCTTTCTACTGATTTTATTTTTGCACTTCCAGCCCTATTTAATGTGCTTTCAATTTCAATTTTTCTAAACTGCACTTGTAAAGGCTTGTTCCAAATCGTAGACTGATTAGTTTTGGACTGTATTTTAGAATTTTTATTTAAATGTGACTTCACTACACAGTTATAGTTAAAGATAAAATTATGGAAATAACACCTATGATAAACAACAACTTTGTTTCTTCCAGTAGTTTCATTTGTACAAGTTGTGATACACATACATTGCTAACTTCTTTACATTTCTTAATAACATGAAGTCTCTTTATGATAATACAGCAAAATGAATATCTAGTCTTATTGATTTTAAACGCATAATAAAGTCTAATACTTATATTTTCAGCAATGTCAAAATGACAAGATAATTTGACAACTATATTTTGGATGCGTTCAAACATGTGTTACACAGTCGGATTACTGAATGTAACCATTAAGGGTGAATTTTAAAATTTAAATACACTAATAAATTTAATTAGAACACAATATTTTTTTAATAAAAATATTATAAATATATCTTAACAATTAACAATGAGCTTTTAGGATCCCGAAAATTTACAAATTAGCAGCTAACAATCAAAACGGTCCGTTTTCTTTTAAATTTTCGGTAACCTAAAGGCTCATTGTTAAATTTTAAATATTTTTTGTTTTTAAATAAATATCTTTAAAATATATCTTATAATTTAAATAGGGACACTTCGTTCGACAAATTTTGTATGGTATCAAATGAAAAGTCTCACCGAGACTTTTCATTTGATACCATACACGACATACTTCTGACAACTTTCTGCATAAAACAAAAGTCGATCGACATGAAACATTTTTATCATATCTACACGCTAGCCCACACCGAGACTTTTTATTTGATACCAAACACTATATACTTGTGTCAACCTTTTGCAAAAAAAAAGCCGATCGACATTGATCATTTTCGTTAATTCTGCACACCAGCCTTCATTGAAACCTTTCATTTGATACCGAACACCACACACTTTTGACAACTTTTTGCAAAAAACAAATACCGATCGACATAGGACATTTTTGCCAATTCTGCACGCTAGCCCTCTCTGAGACCTTTTATTTGATACCAAACACGACATAGTTCTGACAACTTTTTGCATAAAACAAATACCGATCGACATAGCACATTTTTGTCAATTCCGCACGCTAGCCCTCTCCGAGACCTTTCATTTGATACCAAACACGACATACTTCTGACAACTTTTTGCATAAAACAAAAGCCGTTCGACATGAAAAATTTTTGTCATTTATACACACCAGCCTTAACCGAGACCTTTCATTTGATACCAAACACGACATACTTCTGACAACTTTTTGCATAAAACAAAAGTCGATTAACATGGAACATTTTTGTCTTTTCTGTACGCTAGCCCACAACAAGACCTTTCATTTGATACCAAACTTGACATATTTCTAACAATTATTTGAAAAACAAAAGCCGGTCGATGTAAAATATATTTGTCATTTATGCAAGCCAGAAAACATTTATATAGAAAACATACATTTTTAAAATAATTTTAGAATTTTACAAAATTAATAATTAATATCAAATATAACATTAATTAGAATGACATAATAACAATAATAAACTCTCAGATAGAGTTTTTTTTTATTTCCGTAACTGTCTAATTTTTGCCGAAAAAGGTAAATATTATATTTAATATATTTCATACAATAGACGTGCGGTTCCATCGGTTATGATTTTATCTGATGTAGAGTTGAAATATGAACAACTTTGTACTTTTGTAGTTTTGCTCTAAATATATCAGGAGAGAGAGTATTCGCAATTTTTTGAATACTTGCTTTAGTTAAGTGATCATAACTGTCAAATGAAATTAAAATAAAATTAAGAAAATAATGAAATATGAAAATAAAAATTATAAACTGTTTTATTTCATTCATTATACTTTTATTCACATATTTAATTCAAGGCACTCTAATTCCAGGTAAAACAATGACTTGTATTATTATTGTCATATTTTAATCAAATTAATATAAAACTTCAGATGCATTTTTCTCAAAAAAAATCGTTATGTTAGTGTAACACGGTCGCTTGGCGGCTGTGCATGTTTAGTAAAATTTTGGTAGTGCAGTACTCCAGTTGTTACGAAATGGACAGATTTATGGTTGAGGCCACAGTTTTTGCGCCTTGAAGCTTCTTTTGAAATAAATAACTGTCCGTTTCCGTAAGTGATGCCCTCGGTGGACATCAATAGTTGGGTCATTTTCAGCATAGTTCGTACTTAGGGGATGAGAAGAGCCGGATAAACATAGGTTGAGAACTTCTGGATTTTTACTATTAAATAGTGTTTAGAAGTTCGAAATCTCTCTCTCTTGTTGTAACATTCGACTGTTGTAGATGTCTTGACTGAATGTCAGACATACCTTGGTATTTCTTAGTGAAATAACCAATTAGTTGTTTTACTGTGTGTAAAGGCTCTCTCATCGTGGTGTAAATTTGTAAGTAGTTTTTATTATATTCTGTGTGAATTAATATTGATTTGTAGATCGATGTATAAAGGTTTTCAAAATTGTTTGTAAATAGAAAAGTAAGAATTTAGAGTTTGTATAGAATCAAGTTACGCGTTGTAGTTTGTTTGAATTATATAAATATTTTTGATCGCGGTTGATTATTAAAATTTATATAATTTTGTTATTGTTGGAATATCGTGTTTGATTCAGCCCATCCTATTCCAACCCCTGTCTTTGTGACGTGGTAGCATAACGCGTAGGTAAAACTCTATTATTCTAAATATTACTATCCTGCACAAATTTGACCATAATTGTAGTAAACCGCGTCTGTTATCATTATTAAACATTCCCTTGTCTGCTTCTATCACGGCAGACTTTTAAATAAATAAATAAAGTGATAGTGGTGGCAGCGACTATCGTTACCCTTGTTTCGTGTAAAAGTTGTTCATTAATATAATTCGTGGATTACTTTTGAGGCAAGTAAAACTCATAAATTAAAACCCTTTTATGTCAGGTACTAGATTTCGTCTTAGGCGACCGTACCTGTTACATTAGGGTATGATAATATTATATCATTGAATTCAGAATAATATTCTCTATTGAATAAGCAAATGAAAAAATAGGTTCACATTTAAAATAAAAAAGTTGGGACACGTATTTTGAGAAACACTGGTTTAAAAAAAAATTAGTTTGTCTCATGTTAATAGTGTTGTAAAATATAATTTTTTTGCTAATTTAACTGACCTTGTAGCTCTTATAGTTCTCGAGATAGCAATAGTGGACAAAATAAAATGAACACCTTTATACACATAATTTTTATAGGTTTAACAATACCGTTTAAACCAGTATTTGTAAAATTTGTTTCTGTATACATCTGAGAAAATCAATAATTTTAATAGTTTAAAAAAATCACATAGATGGCACTAATTAAGAATTTTATTGCATCTGCTAAGGAAGGAATCGATATAATTATTAAATTAATTTAATATTTTTATATTTAATTCATATGTATATGAATTAAAATATTATTATTATATTAACTGGTAGTGATAGTGTTGTTATATTTATTTCCAAATCACAAGTATGATGTGAAAAGAAAAAAACCTGAATCTCCAGAGTAAATACAGAGGGCTCTTATAATATTTATTATTGAAAATTATGTTACGAAATAAATATAATAATATATATAAATATGCGTTGAAAACATAAATGTACAATTACATCTTATTTAGGAAAAACTGTATGAAATATTTAAAAAAAAAGTCGTGAATCTTTGGAATAAATGTAGATAGAAACTTCTTATCTCTCTCTACGAATAATGAAATGGCAAACGGTAATATAAAGCATGTGCTTTGAAAAGAGGACTTGTGTGTAATATTTGTCGTACTTCTTGAATTTAACGTTACTATTTTCATGTTAAGTATGGTTTGTTAGATAATATAACAACATAACAAGTCCATTTTCGTGTATAAAATATTAGTTGAAACTTGAAATACTGATCTCGCTTCACTTTCGGTTTCCAAGCCATAACACATAGCTTGATTACAATAAAAATTGTAGCTGATTCTTATCAACAACATTTTCATTATAATAATCATTGTCATATTTTCTCGGTACCAATCAAATTCTATTGGTACATACGTACATCTACAATGAAAGAGTTCATTGCAGAATATGTAGTATTATTGCGAATTTATCTATCGTATGACATTTTTATTACGGTTTTTATATTTTGACTTCTTCTTTCTACTGATTTTTTCTTTGCACTTCCATCCCTATTTAATGTGCTTTCAATTTCGCTATAAGTATAATACTTATATTTTCAGCAATGACAAAATGACAAGATAATTTGACAACTGTATTTTGGATGCGTTCAAACATGTGTTATACAGTCGGATTACTGAATGTGACCAGTGTAAATTTTTAAATTCAAAGAAACTTGTTAATAAATTTAATAAGAACACAAAAATTTTTTTTAATAAAAATATTATAAATATACCTTAACAAATAACAATGAGCCTTTAGGGTCCCGAAAATTTACAAAAAGAGCAGCTAACAATCAAAGCCTGCCGTTTACTTTTAAATTTTCGGGTATCCAAAGGCTTATTGTTAAACGGTAAATATTTTTGATTTCTAAGTAAATCATTTTAAAATATATCTTATCATTTTAATAGATACACTTCGTTTATGAAAATGAATTTTAGATGTCAGATTGTCAAATTTGAATTGAATAAAATAAGTAAAATATATGAAATAATAATGTTCATAAAGTAATATTTATTTACTCTCCAATGAATATAAAAGTATAATAATATTATATAGTAAAATAAAATATCTTTATAATTAGAGAATAATAACTAAAACTAACTATAGGAATTGCAAACCTTGCTCGCAACTGTCATCATCACAAATTTTGACATAAAAAATCCATTATTTAAAAACTTTATGGTTGTATATGAAAGAATATATTATATTTACTCTTTTTATAGCATTATTTATGATAAAAATAGCTTCTTTTAATTTAATTTGATTACACTTTGAACCAGTAACCTAATATGACATCTGTAAGTGATAAAAATAAAAAAATTGCCTAATAATATTTATATCGTACCTTAAACTAATATCCAACAATTTTCAAACATTTTTTTTGCATTATTTCGTAGTAAAAATATTAATTTTCATGTAATCCATTCACCTGGGAGCACGTCATCAAAAGCATTTCTCGTTAAATATTTGGTTTCAGAAAGTGTTTATTGTTTGAAATATCGATGATAATTGAATAATTAGATAGATACTTTGTTTTTGTATACGTTTTCATTTAAAAAATCATCTCATTCCATAACAAAATACAATAGAAATTTTAAAAATCTAATTGTTGTTGTAATCAAATACTTTCATCTGAAATTTGATGAAAGAATACATAAAGAATGTATAAAATGCAGTTACTTACAGTTTACTATAAACCAGATACATAATTGAAAATAATTATTGTACAATAAATTATTAAACATTTCTTCCAAGGGGGTATGAAGGAAAGGTTTGTCAGTATTTTTAAATAAATGTGTTTATGACTGAATACGACGCGCCTTGTCTGATTTCCATAATTAAATTTTTGTTAATAGTGTTATTATCCATAATTTTATGTTATTCTTTTCTATGAATATATTCTTGTTTGGATAACTACGAGTATAACTGAAATGAAAACACATATTTAAATACATTCAAGAAAATATAAAATTACATACTTACATTATAAAATGTAGTGTAATTTTACTTTTAAATTAATTTTACTATATATTTCTCCAAGCAAATACAAGACTTGCAAGATGATTTTTTGATTAGAGCTGACGTTTTGACGAACGTCATATGTCATGAAAATTTAAATATTGTAAATAAGGTTTGCCGTAAATTATTATGTACAATGCACTTTTATGATAACCAGTTACACTTCAGTAGTGTTATTACCAGTAATTTCATGTTATTTCTCTTCTATAAATATACTCTTGTTTGGATAACCAATTAAAAATTGTAACTGAAATGAAAATACATCTTTAAATACAACGAAACAAATTTAAAATAATATACTTATATCACAAAGAGCATTGTACATAGTTTACTTTATATTTCTATATATTTCTCTTTGAAAATATAAAACTTGTGTCACGAATTTTTTGATTGACTGACCCAACAGATGATAAACGTCAAACGTCATAAAATTAAATATTTTAAATGCACCACACTTAACATTCAGTGTATTTGTATATATTTCGCTCACTATTATAATGTATAAAAATATAATTACCTTTACAATATCTCTTTTCATTTTCAAAATAAATCAATTAAAAGTTTTATATTGAATTGTCAAAAATGACGGATGGCACAGTAATTCTTTTTAAATTTAAACCTGGCATCTAAGATATTTTTTTCAGTTTTGTTCCAGTTTTCCTTTTTGGCTTAGTTTTTAATTTTTTACACGAAAACCACTCACAGTAAAAATATGAGACCCCAAAAAGGCCCTATTCCACTTTAAACCACATCTAATAAAATAATATTAAAATTATTCAATGAATGGTTTGACCTGTACCCGTGAGCAAAATTTTTGCGATGCTCGAGATGAATCCAAATATAGATAGATAGATAGATAGATATATAGATAGTGAATCTACCAAAATAGTATATGACTAGCGAATTCTCGGCTACGCCGAGCATTCCCTAGAGCTCCGCTGTCAGTGCAAAAAACAAATGCCGATCGACATGAAACAATTATTTCATATTTGCACTTCAGGCCTCTCCAAGACCTTTCATTAGATTGCAAACACGATATACTTCCAATAATTTTTTGCAAACAACAAAAGCCGTTCGGCATGAAACATTTTTGTCATTTATGTACCCCAGCCCTCACCGAGACCTTTCATTTGATACCAAACACGACATACTTCTGACAACTTTCTACATAAAACAAAAGTCGATCGACATGAAACATTTTTATCATATCTGTACGCTAGCCCACACCAAGACTTTTCATTTGATACCAAACACTATATACTTGTGACAACCTTTTGCAAAAAACAAAAGCCGATCGACATTGACAATTTTTGTTAATTCTGTGCACCAGCCCTCATTGAAACCTTTCATTTGATACCAAACACCATACACTTCTGACAACTTTTTGCAAAAAACAAAAACCGATCGAGATAGCACATTTTTGTCAATTCTACACGCTATCCCTCTACAAGACGTTTCATTTGAGACCAAACTCGACATACTTTTAATAACTTTTTGCAGAAAACAAAAGCCGATCGAAATGGAACATTTCTGTCAATTCTGCACGCTCGCCCTCAACGAGACCTTTCATTTGAGACCAAACTCGACATACTTCTGAGATTTTTTGCGTAAAACAATAGCAGATCGACATAGATCATTTTTGTCAATTCTCTACGCGAGCCCTCGCCAAGACCTTTCATTCGATACCAAAGACGACATATTTCTGACAACTTTTTGCAAAAAACAAAAGCCGATCGACATGGAACATTTTTGTCAATTTTGCACGCTATCCCTCAACGAGACCTTTCATTTGAGACCAAACTCGACATACTTTTAAGAACTTTTTGCAGAAAACAAAAGCCGATCGAAATGGAACATTTCTGTCAATTTTGCACGCTAGCCCTCAACGAGACCTTTCATTTGAGACCAAACTCGACATACTTTTGAGAATTTTTTGCATAAAACAAAAGCAGATCGACGTAGATCATTTTTGTGAATTATCTACGCGAGCCCTCGCCAAGACCTTTGATTGGATACCAAACACGACATATTTCTGACAACTTTTTGCAAAAAACAAAAGCCGATCGACATGGAAAATTTTTGTCAATTCTGCACGCTATCCCTCAACGAGACCTTTCATTTGAGACCAAACTCGACATACTTATAAGAACTTTTTGCAGAAAACAAAAGCCGGTCGAAATGGAACATTTCTGTCAATTCTGCACGCTATCCCTCAACGAAACCTTTCATTTGAGACCAAACTCGACATACTTTTGAGAATTTTTTGCATAAAACAATAGCAGATCGACATAGATCATTTTTGTCAATTCTCTACGCGAGCCCTCGCCAAGACCTTTCATTCGATACCAAACACGACATATTTCTGACAACTTTTTGCAAAAAACAAAAGCCGATCGACATGGAACATTTTCGTCAATTCTGCACACTATCCCTCAACGAGACCTTTCATTTGAGACCAAACTCGACATACTTTTAAGAACTTTTTGCAGAAAACAAAAGCCGATCGAAATGGAACATTTCTGTCAATTCTGCACGCTATCCCTCAACGAGACCTTTCATTTGAGACCAAACTCGACATACTTTTAAGAACTTTTTGCAGAAAACAAAAGCCGATCGAAATGGAACATTTCTGTCAATTTTGCACGCTAGCCCTCAACGAGACCTTTCATTTGAGACCAAACTCGACATACTTTTGAGAATTTTTTGCATAAAACAAAAGCAGATCGACGTAGATCATTTTTGTGAATTATCTACGCGAGCCCTCGCCAAGACCTTTGATTGGATACCAAACACGACATATTTCTGACAACTTTTTGCAAAAAACAAAAGCCGATCGACATGGAAAATTTTTGTCAATTCTGCACGCTATCCCTCAACGAGACCTTTCATTTGAGACCAAACTCGACATACTTATAAGAACTTTTTGCAGAAAACAAAAGCCGGTCGAAATGGAACATTTCTGTCAATTCTGCACGCTATCCCTCAACGAAACCTTTCATTTGAGACCAAACTCGACATACTTTTGAGAATTTTTTGCATAAAACAATAGCAGATCGACATAGATCATTTTTGTCAATTCTCTACGCGAGCCCTCGCCAAGACCTTTCATTCGATACCAAACACGACATATTTCTGACAACTTTTTGCAAAAAACAAAAGCCGATCGACATGGAACATTTTCGTCAATTCTGCACACTATCCCTCAACGAGACCTTTCATTTGAGACCAAACTCGACATACTTTTAAGAACTTTTTGCAGAAAACAAAAGCCGATCGAAATGGAACATTTCTGTCAATTTTGCACGCTAGCCCTCAACGAGACCTTTCATTTGAGACCAAACTCGACATACTTTTGAGAATTTTTTGCATAAAACAAAAGCAGATCGACGTAGATCATTTTTGTGAATTATCTACGCTAGCCCTCCCCAAGACCTTTCATTCGATTCCAAACACGACATATTTCTGACAACTTTTTGCAAAAAACAAAAGCCGATCGACATAGAACATTTTTGTCAATTTTGCATTTCAGCCCTCAACGAGACCTTTCATTAGATACCAAACACGACATACTTCTATTAACTTTTTGCATAAAACAAAAGCCGATCAATATAGACCGTTTTTGTCAGTTCTGCACGCGAGCCCTCAACAAGACCTTTTATTTGAGACCAAACATGATATACTTTATACTACTTTTTGCAAAAAACAAAAGCCGATCGACATAGATCATTTTTGTCAAATCTCTACGCGAGCCCTCGCCGAGACCTTTCATTAGATACCAAACACGACATACGTCTATTAACTTTTTGCATAAAACAAAAGCCGATCAACATGGAAAATTTTCTTTTTTGTACACCAGCCCTCACCGAGACTTTTCATTCGATACAAAACACATATTTCTGATAACATTTTGCAAAAAACAAATTCTAATCGACGTAGAATATTTTTGTCATTCGTGCACTCCATTCCATATTGTGTCGTTTCATTAAAATCCAAGGACAACCTACTTGTAACAACTTTTTGCGCAAAACAAATGCAGATCGACGTGACATATTTTTTTTTGTCATTTCAAAACCGGCCCTTATGGTTTTTTTTCTTTTGATATCAAACACAGCAAAGTGTTTAGGAATATTCGGTTTTAATTTAGTTACTTTATCACACATCTGGGAACATTGACTTTTGACATTGGAAACGTCAAAATTTATATTAATTAAATACGTTATGTTTTAAACTTAAATTAGTTGTAACACCTTTGCTCAAGACTAATATACTTGATACTGTATTTACTTCTTTAATATCAATGTTCTAAAAAAAGTTATAATCGTTTAAAGTTCATAGACAGATTGTCAAAAGTGACGGATGACAGCGTGACTCTTCTTAAATTTAGACATGGCTACTGGGATCCATTGTTTCAAGTTATTAGTTTTGCATAGTTTTTATTTTTTTACACAATAACCACTCACAGTAAAAATATGAGACCCCCAATAGGCATAACTACACATTATTCCCTGCAACCTAAAAAAAAATTACAACAATACCTTTCATAGTTAATGTAGTTAGGCTTGTTTGGCGATCGTCATGATGAAAATAAATAAACATCACCGACATGTTTTAAACTTAAATTAGTTGTAAAACCTTTGCTCAAGATTATTAATCATGATACTGTATTCACTTCTTTAATATCAATGTTCTATTTGAAAATATAATCCTTTAAAGTTCATAGACTGATTGTCGTAAGTGACAGATGTCAGGTTGTTTCTTTTTTAATTTAGACATGGCTACTAGGATCCTTCTAAAAATTTTTGTTTCAAAATTAAAAAAGTGTGTGGTTTTTATTAATTTACGCAAAAACTGCTTGACGTAAAAATATGAAACACCAAAAAGGCACACCTACGCATCATTCTCTACAATTTGATATTATTATACATAACAATTTCATAAATGGTTAAGGCTGTAGGTTTGTCCGAAAATTTGGCGATCGTCATGATGAAAATAAATATAGATTGGGACACATGCCTTTTAGTATATTGGACTAGCGAATTCTCGGCTACGCCAAGCATTCCCTAGAGCTCCGCTATCAGTGCAAAAAACAAATGCCGATCGACATGAAACAATTATTTAATATTTCCACGTCAGCCCTCACCGAGACCTTTCATTTATACCAAACACGACATACTTCTGACAACTGTCTACATAAAACAAAAGTCGATCGACATGAAACATTTTTATCATATCCGTACGCTAGCCCACACCAAGACTTTTCATATGATACCAAACACTATATACTTGTGACAACCTTTTGCAAAAAACAAAAGCCGATCAACATTGACAATTTTTGTTAATTCTGCCCACCAGCCCTCATTGAAACCTTTCATTTGATACCAAAGACCATACACTTTTGACAACTTTTTGCAAAAAACAAAAACCGATCGACATAGCACATTTTTGTCAATTCTGCACGCTAGTTCTCAACAAGACGTTTCATTTGAGACCAAACTCAACATACTTTTGAGAACTTTTTGCAGAAAACAAAAGCCGATCGGAATGGAACATTTCTGCCAATTCTGCACGCTAGCCCTCAATGAGACCTTTTATTCGATACCAAACACGACATATTTCTGACAACTTGTTGCATAAAACAAAAGCCGATCGACATAGACCATTTTTGTCAATTCTCTACTCGAGTCCTTATCGAGCCCTTTCATTTGATATCAAACACAACATACTTCTGATATCTTTTTGCATAAAAAAAAGTCAATCGACATGGAATATTTTTGAAATTTCTACAGGCTAGCCCACATCGAGAACTTTCATTTGATACCAAAGACTATAAACTTTTAAAACTTTTTGTAAAAAGAAAAGCAGACCGTAATGGATCATTTTTGTCAATTCTGCATGCTAGCCCTCAACGAGACCTTTCTTTTGATACTAACCACCACATACTTCTGACAACTATTTGTGAAAAACAAAAGCCGATTGGCATGGAACATTTTTGTCAATTCTGCACGCTAGCCCTCAACGAAACCTTTCATTTGAGATCAAACACTGCACACTTCTGACAACTTTTTGCAAAAAACAAAAGGCGATTGACATGGCACATTTTTGTCAACTCTGCATGTTAGCCCTCAACGAGACCTTTCATTTGAGGCCAAACTCGACATACCTTTGATAACTTTTTGCAGAAAACAAAAGCCGATCGGAATGGAACATTTTTGTCAATTTTGCTTGCTAGCCCTCAACGAAACCTTTCATTTGATACCAAACACGACATACTTCTGACAACTTTTTGCATAAAACAAAAGCCGATCGACATGGAACATTTTTGTCAATTCTGCACGCTAGCCCTCAACGAGACCTTTCATTTGAGACCAAACTCGACATACCTTTAAGAAATTTTTGCAAAAAACAAAAGCCGATCAACTTTGACCTTTATTGTACATTCTACACGCCAGCCCTTATCGAGCCCTTTCATTTGATACTAAACACCACATACTTCTCACAACTTTTTCTAAACAACATTTTTCTGACATTTTGCAAAAAACAAATTCTAATTTACGTAGAACATTTTTGTCATTCGTTTCCTTAAAACCCAAAGACAACCTACTTCTAACAACTTTTTCCGAAAAACAAATGCAGATCGACATGACACATTTTTTTTTGTCATTTCAAAACCGGCCATTATGGTTTTCTTTCTTTTGATATCAAACACAGCAAAGTGTTCCATTTAATTAGGTACATTTGATTTTTATTTAGTTACTTCATAATTTGGCAACACTGTTTGTATTAAAAAATAATAGTTAATTTATAAATTAATATTGTCAATCCTAATAAAACTGTCACCGTCTTCAGAGAAGTTAATTTAGGAATATTTGGTTTTAATTTAGTTACTTCATTACACATTTGGCAACATTGACTTTTGACAATGGAAACGTCAAAATTAATATTAATTAAATACGTTATATTTTAAACTTAAATTAGTTGTAACACCTTTGCTCAAGACTATTATACATGATACTGTATTTACTTCTTTAATATCAATGTTCTATAAAAAGTTATAATCGTTTAAAGTTCATAGACAGATTGTCAAAAGTGACAGATAACAGCGTGACTCTTCTTAAATTTAGACATGGCTACTAGGATCCATTGTTTCAAGTTATTAGTTTTGCACAGTTTTTATTTTTTTACACAAGAACCACTCACAGTAAAAATATGAGACCCACAAAAGGCACAACTACACATTATTCCCTGCAATTTAAAAAAAAATTTACAACAATCCCTTTCATGGTTAAGGTAGTTAGGCTGTCCACAAAATTTGGCGATCGTCGTGATGAAAATAAATAAACATCACCGACACATGCCTTTTTAGTATATAGGACTAGCGAATTCTCGGCTACGCCGAGCATTCCCTAGAGCTCCGCTGTCAGTGCAAAAAACAAATGCCGAGCGACATGAAACAATTATTTAATATTTCCACGTCAGCCCTCACCGAGACCTTTCATTTGATACCAAACACCAAACACTTCTGACAACTTTTTTCAAAAAACTAAAACCGATCGACATAGCACATTTTGTCAATTCTGCACGCTAGTTCTCAACAAGACGTTTCATTTGAGACCAAACTCGACATACTTTTGAGAACTTTTTACAGAAAACAAAAGCCGATCGGAATGGAACATTTCTGTCAATTCTACACGCTAGCCCTCAACGACACCTTTTATTCGATACCAAACACGATATATTTCTGACAACTTGTTGCATAAAACAAAAGCCGATTGACATAGACCATTTTTGTCAATTCTCTAGGCGAGCCCTTATCGAGCCCTTTCATTTGAGACCAAACACAACATACTTCTGATATCCTTTTACATAAAACAAAAGTCAATCGACATGGAATATTTTTGAAATTTCTACAGGCTAGCCCACACCGAGAACTTTCATTTAATACCAAACACTATAAACTTCTGAAAACTTTTTGTAAAAAGAAAAGCAGATCGTAATGGATTATTTTTGTCAATTCTGCTTGCTAGCCCTCAACGAGACCTTTCTTTTGAGACAATACTCGACATATTTCTGAGAACTTGTCGCAAAAAACAAAAGCCGATCAAGATTGAGCAATTTTGTTAATTTTTCACGCAAACCCTCATCGAGACCTTTATTTTGATACTAACCACCACATACTTCTGACAACTATTTGCGAAAAACAAAATTTGATTGGCATGGAACATTTTTGTCAATTCTGCAAGCTAGCCCTCAACGAAACCTTTCATTTGAGATCAAACACCACACATTTCTGACAACTTTTTGCAAAAAACAAAAGGCGATTGACATGGCACATTTTTGTCAACTCTGCACGCTAGCCCTCAACGAGACCTTTCATTTGAGACCAAACTCGACATACCTTTGAGAACTTTTTGCAGAAAACAAAAGCCGACCGGAATGGAACATTTTTGTCAATTCTGCTCGCTAGCCCTCAACGAGACCTTTCATTTGAAATCAAACTCGACGTACCTTTGAGAAAGTTTTGCAAAAAACAAAAGCCGATCAACATTGATCATTTTTGTTAATTCTAAACGCCAGTCCTTATAGAGCCCTTTCATTTGATACTAAACACTACATACTTCTCAAAACTTTTTCCAAACAACATTTTTCTGACAACATTTTGCAAAAAACAAATTCTAATTTACGTAGAACATTTTTGTCATTCGTGCAAACCCGTCCACATTGTGTAGTTTCCTTAAAACCCAAAAACAACCTACTTCTAACAACTTTTTCCGAAAAACAAATAGAGATCAACATAACACATTTTTTTTGTCATTTCAAAACCGGCCATTATGGTTTTCTTTCTTTTGATATCAAACACAGTGTAACACGCTCGCTCTGCGGCTCCTTGTTTTAGAGGAAATTGTTTAAACAAATTAAGTAATATGCCAGCTGTACTTGCAGCTGGTGTAATAAAAGGACAATGGTAGAAAAACATAGTATTGTAAATGTAGATTTTTTGTAAGGTTTTAAGATTGCTTTTCGTTGGAACATTTGAGAGCAATAAAGTAAATGGTACTACATGGGGTTAAGGAAGCAATAAATTTTAAAAGCTAAAAAGAAAAGGGCAGTTTTTGAGAATACAATGGGAAAGCAATCTTAAGATCACATTTCATGATTGACAGCGTCCGGCGACAAATACTTGGAGGTCTCAAAAGTCCGTTAGGGATTTTTTTTTGCGTCTTCCAGCGTTGCCGCTCGGACGGGAGTCAGTTAATGAAACTAACGCTGTACAATATTTGAAATGACCAATGAGGGTGTAAGAAACACCCCCTTATTGGGAAAAGTAGGGGTAAAATTATGCGAAGTTCCTTCCACATAATTTTATCTAAGAGAATTCTCTCCGCTGACTTCAAACTGAACAGATCTAAGTGATCTTCTTGTGACAGTCTTGCGAATCTTTCCAAATTTTGATAACTAAATTGTCTTAGTGACTTTAGATATTTTTGTGTTGTGTGTTGAAGCCGTCGTCGTCCGAGTCCAAATCGAACTTAATTAATTTTACTTATTTTAATTAATTTACTATTTTTAACTGTAGAGTCGTATAATATAAACTAATAAAGTGCTTCATCCGAGGCTGACCAGTGATGAATAGTAAGTAGAATTAACATTATTACTTTGGTAGTAGTAGTGTGAGGTGTTGAACCTAGGCTGATAGCATAGCAACTCTGAGGTCGCCCTATTTTTATTATTTTAATTGTTGAGAGTCCAAATTGTTAGTATCGTTCTCCTATGTCACAAGAGTAGTTAAGTAATATTAAGTTGTTATTAATAATTGTGTGTAAATAAATTGTTATATTGAGCAGTTCTCTTTGAATTTAGAAACCCCTAATTATTCCTGTTGCGAATTAAGGTAATTTAGCAAATACCGTCCCATATAAATTTTGTCGGAAGACAGCCGTGTCTGTCATCATTTTCTTTTGTCTGCTTCTATCGCGGCAGACTAATAAATTCGTGATAGTGGTGGCAGCGACCTTCGTTACCCTTGATCATAAATAAGTCTTGCATTAATATAATTAGTGGATTACTTTGGGTCAAGTAAATTTTCTAAGCACCCCTTGTATGTCAGGTATTAGATTTCGTCCTAGGCGACCGTACCTGTTACATATTTTGGTGGCAAAGCGCTGGGATCTAAATATTTTTTTTTAATACTTAAACCCTCTCATTCCAGTTAAGCCATTTAAACCGACAAAATTTAGTTTTCAAAATTGTAATAAACTACTGTGTGTTATTATTACATTTTGATTTTTGAGGTATTTGTAGAGTCAATATTTGCATTTGTTGAGAATAAGTATCTGTTGTGTTCATTTTATTTGGAAATTGGTAGTTGTCGTACTTGCAGAACGACAAAAGAGTTTTATATACGTAAGTAAATTCTGAGTGGATTTATTACGGTCAGTTAGGTAGTCCCGAGCCCCTAAGTCGGTAGAAGTGTAAAGCAATAAAGAACTTCGTGTAGTTATTGCTTCATTGTTAATAAACTAAAGCAAGTAAAATGCCGAACACAACTGACTCACCCGATTTGAGTGAAACAACTGGTTCACTCAGATTCAATGATCAACAGATGTTAGATTACTTAGTAGCAGTTTCATCCTTATCTGGGGTTAATATGAAAATTCCAACATTTTCGGGAAAATCAGATGAAAGCGTAATAGATTTTATAGACAAAATTGAGAATTGTAAGAATATTGGAAAATGGAGTTCAGATTATGTAATTAGTGTAGTAAAATTAAATTTACTTGGAGACGCGGCATGGTATATTAAAAATAATTCAAAAACTAGAGATTCGAAAGATTGGAAAGTAATCAAAAGAGAATTATTGGAAAGATATCAACCCAAGCAAGACTCGAGAACGATACAAAGGGCATTTAATAGTTGCTATCAGAATAGGGACGAAACAATTTCAGCTTATGTATGTAGACTGCATGCGTTAGGTAATTGTTTTATGGAGAGCTTCGAAGATAATTCGGAAGGAGCGCGTGAAGATAATTCGCGATATATAGAAAAACTTCTATTAAATCAATTTGTTTCGGGAATTTTACCACATTTACAAAGAGATGTGTTTTACGAAAATCCAAAAACTTTTGATAAAGCAGTAGAAGTTGCAAAGAAATCAGAATCGGCATTTAACATGATGCGTCGCGAGGATTCAGATTTTGTTAATAAAATAACAGTTAAAACTCCGGTCGAAAATGAAAGTACGCGAGCAAAGGAATCAAATTTAACGGCATCAATTGATAAACTAATTCAAGTTTTAACTTTGAGTCATATGCAAAATGTGGAAAAGAACTTAGAAAAGAACACGCATAAAAACGAAAATAATCGAGAAAGGAGTCCAGAATCTAATTTTAGAAATAAAAGCCGTTGTTTCAATTGTCAAAAATTCGGGCATTTTGCAAAAGATTGTCGTTACAATATAATATGCAAAAGATGTAATAAGCGCGGACACCAAGCAGATATTTGTCGATCTATTATAAACCCGTCTAAATTTCCAAAGAAGGGAATGAAAGAAATTACTTATAACAAAGATTTAAACTAGATATGGCCGCGGATGTTTGTCCCGATTCGCGCGGCCGTAATAGAGAACCGCGAAAAAATGATTTAGTAACCACTCTCCCTAGTAGTAGAAAAAGTAACAAAGTAGAATTAGTTGTGAATGGTAGAAATTTAGAATTTTTAATTGATACTGGTGCATGCGTTAGTATTATCAAGCGGTATGTAGTTGAGGGACAGCGGTTGTTTCCAATCGCACGCACGCGTAGTATTGTAGGTATTTCTGGGAAGGAATTACCTGTAGTTGGGACTACGAGAGTAAAATTACATGTAGGCCGTAGTAGTATTTATCATAATTTTGTAGTGTGTGATGATAGTATCAATTTAGCTACCGACGGGATACTTGGTGTAGATTTTTTAACGGAGTATAAAGCTCAAATTAATTATGCATGTAATGAGATAGTAATTTGTTCGGAACGACTCGCGATTTCAACAATTACACAAAACACTAAAGATAAATTTGGAAGAAAGGCAAATAGTAGCGGTTACGAATTTCTAAGCGAAAAAGCGAATCTAGCAGAGAATCAGGAACTTTATGTTCCAAAATTAATCGAAAATAATTTTATTTCAGCACCTCGTACTGCGAATAACTATAAAACAAAACGATCGTTAGGTTCTTTTTATGACACGGAAGTCCCAGTTCGCGATTATTTGTCGAGTACAAAGCAAGATACTCACGGGAGTATAAAGGCCCAACGTCGCGAAGAACATCGCGTACGGTTTAGCGACGAACAAGTTTCGCGAGTTAGAGAAGATATTCACGGTAGTAAAAAGACTCCACGTCGCGAAGAATATCACGGACGGTTTAGAAACGATCATGGTTCGCGAGTTAGGGAAGATACTCACAGGAGTATAAATATTCAAAGTCCCGAAGAAAATCACGTACGATTGAATAAAGAAAGTAATTCGCGTGATAATGAATTAAATCGCGAAGTAACGAAAACTAAAAATCGTGAAGAAAATCGAGAAACGGTTAGCGAGAAGAATGACTCGCAATGTAGGGAAATTAATCGGGAAGAAATCAAAATTGAAAGGCGAGATTGCACTAGCGAAAACAGTGACTCGTACGGTACAGAGGTCACTCACGATAGTTCAAAATTTTGTAATCGTGAAAACAAAGAAAGTAATTTTGACGAAAGTAATAAAGCTGTAGGTACATGCCGTAAAAATGATGAAAATTTAAATAATTCAAAAAGCGGATTGCAAAGTAACTTTGTAAGTAGCAGCTCACTGTGTCAAAACAGTAGCTTAGAAAGAGATGGAACATCAGGTACAAACCCTGAAGATGTATTGTTAAAGGAAAGTGTGCCAACAAGTAAATTGAAAAAGGTTCATTTCGAGGAAATTGTTAAGGTTGACCATAATGCGGTCGTTTCAAACGGTTCAGGCAATAATATGGAAATTACCGGAATTTCTTCGGAAGTTAAAATTGAAAATAGTACGGAAAATGCAAACAAGGATATAAGATCGGTTCGTATTAAAAAGAATATTACAATACCTCCTAGGTCTGAAGCTGTGTGCTTAGCAGAGAGGAATGTTGAGTTAAATGTTTTAAATAAAGCAGGATGTGTCTTAATTGAGCCAGTCGAACTGGAAATTCAAGGAGTTATAGCAGCTAGAGTGCTTGCTAGGAGCGATGAGACCGTGGTACCGGTAAAGCTCATGAATGTGTCGCAAGACAGTGTGTTTATCCCTGCTAAAACCATTGTGGGTTTCGAGGAAAATGTCAAAGAGGACATTAGTACATTTAGCGAATCGAGTAGCGTAATAGCATCCGTACAAGAAGTAGATTTTCGAACCTTATTTCAATTAGATCACTTACCGAGTAACGATAGGCAAAAAGTTGAAAAAGTGTTATTAGAATACAAAGATATATTTATACAGCCGGGAGTAAAGTTAGGTTGCACATCGAAAGTGAAACATCGGATTATAACAGATGATGTTCATCCAATTGCAAAAAGGCCGTATCGTGTTCCATTCACGCAAAAAGAGACATTGCAAAAACAAATTGACGAATTGTTAAAAGACGGTATTATTGAGGAGAGTGACTCACCGTGGTCAGCTCCTATTGTCTTAGTAAATCGAGAACTGTCGGACGGTTCGACGAAAGTTAGACTGTGTGTAGACTTTCGCGAGTTAAATAAAATAACGAAGAAAGATTTCTTACCGTTGCCGAATTTGCAAGATACAATTTCGCATATGAATGGCGCTGCTTTATTTACAACCTTAGATTTAGCATCAGGTTACCACCAGGTAGAAATTGCCGAGGAAGATAAGGAAAAGACTGGGTTTAGTTCGCCGTGGGGGCATTATCAGTGGAATAGAATGCCGTTCGGTTTATGTAATGCGCCAAGTACATTTCAAAGGCTGATGTATTGTGTACTAAGTGGATTAGTTGGGGAAAAATGTTATGTTTATTTAGATGATATATGCATATTTTCGGGAGATAATATAGAAGAACATTTAATGAAAATTAAAGACGTGTTTAATAGATTGCGGAAATTTAATTTAAAATTAAAACCTAGTAAATGTGAATTTGTACGTAGAGAAACCGCGTATTTAGGTCACATTATTTCGGCAGAAGGAGTCAAACCAGATCCGTCAAAAATAGATGCAATAGAGAAATTTCCGACACCAAAAACCGTGAGAGACGTTAGGTCATTTTTGGGATTAGTAGGATTTTATCGTCGGTTTATACCTGATTTCGCAGAATCAGCGAAACCACTAACTACACTTTTAAAGAAAGATATTCCATTTAAATGGGAGACAGAAACAAAATTTGCGTTTGATAAATTGAGAAGCGCGTTAATTAAAGAACCGATATTAATATACCCCGATTTTAGTCAGCCATTTACATTAACAACGGACGCGTCAAATATTGCATTAGGTGCGATTTTGAGTCAAAATCGCAACGGAGTAGAACACCCAATTGCTTACGCGAGCCGTGTTTTAAATAAAGCCGAAACTAATTATCCAACAATACAAAAAGAATGTTTAGCAGTTATATGGGCAGTTAAATTTTTCAGATGTTATTTATACGGGAGAAAATTTACATTGATAACCGATCATAGTCCACTTCGCTGGTTAAATAAAGTAAACGACCCAAGTAGTCGATTGTTAAATTGGTCTTTAAAATTGTCGGAGTATGTATTTGATATTATACACAAACCGGGAAAATTAAATACTAATGCGGACACCTTGTCGCGTATAGAAATTAATTGCGTAGATAATTATGAGCCAATATGTGATCGGGAAACCATAAAATTAGAACAAGAAAAAGAGTTGAAATTAAATAAATTGTTAGAAAATGAACAAAATTCGCAAATTTCTAAATTTTATAAAGACAGGGACGGATTAATTTATAAATTAAGAGATTCAAATGAGCGCGAAGATAGATTAGTGGTTCCAGCCTCCATGGTAAATAAAATCATAAGGATTCATCATGATCTGTCGTATGCAGGTCATCCGGGTTTCGAAAAGACGTATAATTTGATTAAAAAGAAATTCTTTTGGGAAAATATGGGTAAGCAGATTAAGGAATATTGTGAGCGTTGTTTATCGTGTAACGAAAGAAAAACTTCGCCTCATCTAAGACCAGCACCCTTGCAACAGTTCAATGAACTTAGTAAACCTTTTGAGCGTACGGCTATGGACATTGTAGGTCCATTTGAAAGAACCAGCCGAGGTAACAAGTATATTTTAACTTTTATTGATGCGTTTACGCGTTATCCCGAGGCAATACCGATACCTGATGATAAAGCAGAGACAGTAGCTAATGTGTTTGTTTCGCATATTATTGCAAGGCATGGAGTACCTAAACAGCTTTTAACAGACAAAGGGACGAACTTTTTATCGAAACTATTTAAGAGCGTGTGTCATTTATTCGGTATAAAAAAATTACAAACAACCGCGTACCATCCTATGGGAAATGGGTGTATTGAACGATTTCATAGAACTTTTTCAGATACAATGTCGCATTATATTAGCAAAGATCATAAAGATTGGGATTTGTGGATTCCGTACGTATTAATGGCTATAAGAAATTCGGTTCATAACTCAACGGGAGAAACACCATTCTTTTTAATGTATGGTCGGGAGTTTGAGATACCACTTGAAGATAATATAGAACCGTTAGATAAAAAGACTGATACAGATTACAGTCAGAGTATCGAAGAAAGAATTAAAGACGCGTATAAAATAGTAAAAGAACGAATTAGCAAAGCTCAAAGTAGGAATCAGGTTCAATACAATAAAAAGACCGCAGTCCGAAATTTTCAAGTTGGAGATTTAGTATTTCTACATAATGAAGTAGTTAAACAGGGATTAAGTAGAAAATTTGTGAAGCCATGGATAGGTCCGTATAAAATTAATAAACAAACTAGTCCGGTAAACTTTGTGATCCAGAACGTGGACGGAGGTAAAGAAATATTAGTAAATGTAAATCGGTTGAAATTATATGTGGAACCAAATCATAGTACTCTAGAAGTAAAGAAGAGTCCAGTTCCACGCGTGATTGACATGAAAAAGTTTGATTACGTATATACGCCGCGTCAGAGCGATAATACTCAACGAGAGAGTGATAATACGATTAGCAGAACCGTAAGTTTAGAATCATTAAATGAACCGGGCAGAGTCACCGTAAATGTAGAGGCGGACGTGCATAGTCAACCCATAATTAATAATAATACCGGGCCAAGTGAAAATACCGAAACTCCGCGAAGTAGATATTCATTACGTAGTTACGGTCGGGTTCCTGATGAACCATGGGTAGCTAAAAGTCGGATATAGATCCGCAGTGTCATTGTAACATATTTGTTCTTGTGTTAATCATGTGTGATTGCAGTGTTCAGAGGTCTAGTGTTGCTCGCGTTAATGGGCTCAATAACAACAGAAGATTCCATGCCAGGGATGGACAAGGGACTTGTTTTTATTAAGGAGGAAGAGATACTGCTAACCGGTGATAATTGGATCCTATCCACGGATATCAATCTGAGTGATTGTCGGCTCGTGTTGGAGGCATTCGAAGATGTTCTACGCGATGTGATGAAGTTGGACGTTCAACTTGGAGAGGACATGGAATCATCTTTCAAGACTGCTTTAAATGATATAGTAAGTAGAGAGTTAGGAATTATTAGCAATGATGTAGCAAAATTGAAAGAGAAATTATATAATTTGTATAAAACAATTGCACCATATGAGGTAAAGAGAGGCAAACGAGGTCTTATTAATTTGGGCGGTAATATTTTGAAATTTTTGTTCGGTACCGCAGATAATGCCGATCTAGAAGATGTTAATGAGAAAATTACCGAGTTAAATCAAAAATCGGATGGTATTTTAAGTGTAATGAATGAGCAAGTAACCGTAGTAAAGAAATTACAAGATAACGATAAAATGATGAAAGAAAATTTCGCGAAATTAAAAACTGTTGTTGCATTATTAAATACCAAAGTAGATCAGATTTTTAAAGAAAAAGAAAGTTTACATTTTGATGCAAAATTGATTCAAGGTATAAATTTAAATTCGGCATTAAGAACGGCTGAATATATATTGAATGACGTTAAAGAAGTTATTTCGGATTTAGGCAATGCTTTAGAAGCAACTGCTTTACAGAAATTAAGTCCTGTCTTTATTAGTCCGAGTTTATTAAAGGAGGCATTAAATTCAATTAGAAATCAGTTACCTACGGGCTTGTCGCTAATAGTATCTGATTTCGATAAAAACGCGTCTTTATATTACGATATCGCGAAGGTTAGAGCAGCATATTTTAACGAAACTCTAAGAATTTTTGTTACCATTCCGCTAAAAGCACCTGGTCGATATTTTAATGTATACCGTGCATTGCCGTTACCGAATGAATCAGGAGCCGAACATACTAAATTGGTCGTAGAGACACCAAATAATTATCTGGCATTATCAGAGGACGGACAGTATTATATGGAAATGGACACTCAAGATTTATTAATGTGTAGAGATGGATTTATAAAAATTTGCCCGCCTTCAAAACCAATTAGAAAAATTTCGGAGTTATCTTGTTTAACCGCGTTATTCTTAGGTAATACAGACTCCGCGAGTAAACTTTGCAAACATAAAGTTGTCCTAGAATCAAAATCAGTCATGTATCGCTCTAAAAATAGTAATTCGTGGATATATAGTGTGCAAAGGGACTTACTAACAATTAGTTGCCCGAGTGAAAAAGATCCTCAAAGATTTAATAGTACGAATGTTGTTTTAAAAGGAACGGGAATTGTTAATATTCCATCCACTTGTATAGCGCATAGTCAGAGTTACTTTTTATTACCTCAGTCGATTACCACGAGTAGTATGCAGTCGAGATATTATGATAATGTTATCGTACCACCATTGGAGACAAATATTTCACATGTTAGTAATTTTAGTAATAAAGGTGGATCAAAGGACGAAGTAAATGAATTGATTAAGACGATCAAATTAGATCAACTTAAGCTTGGGGTAGATGTAAATGATTGGCATTCGGAAATCCAGAATTTAAGAACGAGAAAAAGTCATAAAGAAATTACTTACTATGGTTCGATTATATTGGGTGTTATTGGAGGAATTATATTGGCACTAATACTGATTTATAAAAAATGTCCTATTAATATTAAACCGTATGTAACAAGAACTGCACCTCGAACGGAAATAATTAGTTTAGCAGCACTAGAAGCTGGATCCTCTCGTACCAGATCTGCGGTACAAGAAAAGTTATTGCCTCAAGAACAAGTTCGTGCAAATAATGTTATTCACACTAGAATTCCCATTTTGTAATGTATTATAAGAATTGTATGTATAATAGTTGCATGTTAGAATATAAAATTGTTAGGACCAGTGATTCTGCCGTGGGGTTATGGTTTTAGGACTGCCCAGAGAGGCGCCCCGCAGAGGCCAATGATGGCTGTAACCACAGAAAGGACTACGGACGAACGACTCAAAAGGCGAAGATCATTGCGGTTTCCAGTCGAGGACAGGTACCGAAGAGCAGCGACCCTTACCCAGGAGCTCGGGTCTTACCAATACTAAGTAGTTGGGATAATAAATTATTTGCCCTTCAGGAAGATAATTTATTTTAAGGGGATAGGGAAGTTGTAACACGCTCGCTCTGCGGCTCCTTGTTTTAGAGGAAATTGTTTAAACAAATTAAGTAATATGCCAGCTGTACTTGCAGCTGGTGTAATAAAAGGACAATGGTAGAAAAACATAGTATTGTAAATGTAGATTTTTTGTAAGGTTTTAAGATTGCTTTTCGTTGGAACATTTGAGAGCAATAAAGTAAATGGTACTACATGGGGTTAAGGAAGCAATAAATTTTAAAAGCTAAAAAGAAAAGGGCAGTTTTTGAGAATACAATGGGAAAGCAATCTTAAGATCACATTTCATGATTGACAGCGTCCGGCGACAAATACTTGGAGGTCTCAAAAGTCCGTTAGGGATTTTTTTTTGCGTCTTCCAGCGTTGCCGCTCGGACGGGAGTCAGTTAATGAAACTAACGCTGTACAATATTTGAAATGACCAATGAGGGTGTAAGAAACACCCCCTTATTGGGAAAAGTAGGGGTAAAATTATGCGAAGTTCCTTCCACATAATTTTATCTAAGAGAATTCTCTCCGCTGACTTCAAACTGAACAGATCTAAGTGATCTTCTTGTGACAGTCTTGCGAATCTTTCCAAATTTTGATAACTAAATTGTCTTAGTGACTTTAGATATTTTTGTGTTGTGTGTTGAAGCCGTCGTCGTCCGAGTCCAAATCGAACTTAATTAATTTTACTTATTTTAATTAATTTACTATTTTTAACTGTAGAGTCGTATAATATAAACTAATAAAGTGCTTCATCCGAGGCTGACCAGTGATGAATAGTAAGTAGAATTAACATTATTACTTTGGTAGTAGTAGTGTGAGGTGTTGAACCTAGGCTGATAGCATAGCAACTCTGAGGTCGCCCTATTTTTATTATTTTAATTGTTGAGAGTCCAAATTGTTAGTATCGTTCTCCTATGTCACAAGAGTAGTTAAGTAATATTAAGTTGTTATTAATAATTGTGTGTAAATAAATTGTTATATTGAGCAGTTCTCTTTGAATTTAGAAACCCCTAATTATTCCTGTTGCGAATTAAGGTAATTTAGCAAATACCGTCCCATATAAATTTTGTCGGAAGACAGCCGTGTCTGTCATCATTTTCTTTTGTCTGCTTCTATCGCGGCAGACTAATAAATTCGTGATAGTGGTGGCAGCGACCTTCGTTACCCTTGATCATAAATAAGTCTTGCATTAATATAATTAGTGGATTACTTTGGGTCAAGTAAATTTTCTAAGCACCCCTTGTATGTCAGGTATTAGATTTCGTCCTAGGCGACCGTACCTGTTACAACAGCAAAGTGTTCCATATAATTAGGTACGTTTGATTTTTATTTAGTTACTTCATAATTTGGCAACACTGTTTGTATTAAAAAATAGTAGTTAATTTTTAAATTTATTAATTAATATTGTCAATCCTAATACAACTGCCTCCGTCTTCAGTGAAGTTAGTTTAGGAATATGCGGTTTTAATTTATTTACTTCATTACACATTTGGCAACATTGACTTTTGACATTGGAAACGTCAAAATTTATATTAATTAAATACGTTATGTTTTAAACTTAAATTAATTGTAACGCCTTTGCTCGAGACTATTATACATGATACTGTATTTACTTCTTTAATATCAATGTTCTATAAAAAGTTATAATCGTTTAAAGTTCATAGACAGATTGTCAAAAGTGACAGATGACCTCGTGACTCTTTTTAAATTTAGACATGGCTACTAGGATCCATTGTTTCAAGTTATTAATTTTGCACAGTTTTTATTTTTTTACACAAGAACCACTTACAGTAAAAATATGAGACCCCCAAAAGGCACAACTACACATTATTCCCTGCATTCTAAAAAAAAATTTACAACAATCCCTTTCATGGTTAAGGTAGTTAGGCTGTCCACAAAATTTGGCGATCGTCGTGATGAAAATAAATAAACATCACGGACACATGCCTTTTAGTATATAGGATGTTTATATCGCTGAATTCAGAAATAAAAATAAACATATGTTCCCATCTAAAAAGAGAAAGTTGTGTCCCGTATTTTGAGAACCACAGGTCAAAAAAAAGTTTTTTTTGCTCTTTGTATTAGTCTTGTAAAATGGTGGTTCTTTGCTAATTTAACCAACCTCGTAGCTCTTATAGTTCTCGAGATAGAAATGGTGGCACGCTTAAATGGAACACCTGTATATGAACTACTCACACATAACTTATCAAATAATATCATATATTTAATATTCCAACTTTGTTTTATATTTCTGTATATTTCTCTTTGAAAATATAAAACTTGTGTAACGACTTTTTTGGTTATAGACCAACGAATGATAAACGTCAATGTCATAAAATTAAATATTTAAAATACACCACATTTAACATTCAATGTATTTGTATATATTTCGCTCACTAATATAATGTGTAAAAATATAATTACCTTTACAATATCTCTTTTCATTTTCAAAATAAATCAATTAAAAGTTTCATATTGAATTGTCAAAAATGACGGATGGCACAGTAATTCTTTTTAAATTTAAACCTGGCATCTAAGATATTTTTTTCAGTTTTGTTCCAGTTTTCCTTTTTCGCTTAGTTTTCGATTTTTTACACAAAAACTATGCACGGTAAATATATGAGACCCCAAAAAGGCCCTATTCCACTTTTAACCACATCTAATAAAATAATATTAAAATTATTCCAGGAATGGTTTGACCTGTACCCGTGAGCAAAATTTTTGCGATGCTCGAGATGAATCCAACTATATATAGATATATATATAATGAATCTATCAAAATAGTATATGACTAGCGAATTCTCGGCTACGCAAAAAACAAAAGCCGGTCGACATGAAACAATTTTGTCATTTATGTACACCAACTCTCACCGAGACCTTTCATTTGATACCATACACGACATACTTATGACAACTTTCTGCAATAAACAAAAGTCGATCGACATGAAACATTTTTATCATATCTACACGCTAGCCCACACCCAGACTTTTCATTTGATACCAAACACTATATACTTGTGACAACCTTTTGCAAAAAACAAAAGCCGATCGAGATAGCACATTTTTTGTCAATTCTGCACGCTAGCCCTCTCCGAGACCTTTCATTTGATACCAAACACGACATACTTCTGACAACTTTTTGCATAAAACGAAAGCCGATCGACATGGAACATTTTTGTCAATTCTGTACGCTAGCCCTCAACCAGACTTTTCATTTGATACCAAACACCACACACTTCTGACAACTTTTTGCAAAAAACAAATACCGATCGACATAGCACATTTTTATCAATTCTGCACGCTAGCCCTCTCCGAGACCTTTCATTTAATATCAAACACGATATACCTCTGACAACTTTTTGCAAAAAACAAAAACCGATCGACATAGTACATTTTTGTCAATTCTGCAGGCTAGCCCTCTCTGAGACCTTTCATTTGATACCAAACACGACATACTTCTGACAACTTTTTGCATAAAACAAAAGCCAATCGACATGGAACATTTTTGTCAATTTTGCACGCTAGCCCTTAACGAGACCTTTTGTTTCAGACCAAACTCGACATATCTTTGAGAAATTTTTGCAAAAACAAAAGCCGATCAACATTGACCTTTTTTCTTAATTCTACACGCCAGCTCTTATCGAGCCTTTTCATTTGATACCAAACACCACATACTTCTCACAACATTTTTCAAAAAACAAAAGCCGTTCGATATAGAACATTTTTGTTCATTCTGCACGCTAGCCCTCATCGTGACCTAGCCTAATATAACATTCACTGTCTTCAGTAACCTTTCATTTGGGAATATTTGTTCTTTGTTTAGTTACTTTATTAAACATTTGGCAACATTGACTTTTGTAATTTGAAAATACCCAAACACGACATTTTTCTGACAACATTATGCAAAAAACAAATTCTAATCTACATGGAACATTTTTGTCATTCGTGCACACCAGTCCGTATTGTGTCGTTTCCTTAAAATCAAAGGACGACCAACTTTTAACAACTTTTTACGAAAAACAAATGCAGATCGACATGACACATTTTTTTTTGTCATTTTAAAACTGGCCCTTGTAGTTTTCTTTCTTTTGATAACAAACACAGCAAAGTATTCAATTGATTTTATTTAGGAATATTTGATTTTTATTTAGTTACTTTATAATTTAGCAACACTGTTTGTATTAAAATATAGTAGTTAATTTTTAAATTTATAAATATTGTCAACCCTACTACAACTGCCACCGTCTTCAGTGAAATTAGTTTAGGAATATTTGGTTTTAATTTAGTTACTTTATCACACATTTGGCAACATTGACTTTTGACATTAGAAACGTCAAAATTTATATTAATTATATACGTTATGTTTTAAACTTAAATTAGTTGTAACACCCTTGCTCAAGTCTATTATTCATGAACTTGTTTTCAAATCATTGATATCAATGTTCTATTAAAAGATATAATTGTTTCAAGTTCATAGACAGATTGTCAAAAGTGATGGATGACGGCGTGATTCTTCTTAAATTTAGACATGGCCTCTGGGATCCATTGTTTCCAGGCAGCATTTGTGCACAGTTTTAATTTTTTACACGAAAACTACTAACAGTAAAAATATGAGACACCCAAAAGGCACCAGATCTCATTAGCCCCCATATATTAAAAAAAATATTATAACAATCACTTGCAATGTTTAGGCTGTAGGCCTTTACAAATGTTACTCGATGCTCGTGATGAATCTATAGATAGATATATAGTGAATCTAATCGTTTAATATATAGGATGTTTATATCGCTGAATTCAGAAAAAAATGCTCTATCGAATAACCTAAAAATAAACATATGTTCCCATCTAAAAAGAGAAAGTTGTGTCCCGTATTTTGAGAACCACAGGTCACAAAAAAGTTTTTTTTTGCTCTTTGTATTAGTCTTGTAAAATGGTGGTTCTTTGCTAATTTAACCAACCTCGTAGCTCTTATAGTTCTCGAGATAGAAATAGTGGCACGTTTAAATGGAATACCCTGTATATGAACTACTCACACATAACTTATCAAATAATATCATATATTTAATATTCCAACTTTGGAAATTGATGAATTTTTTTCACACCCTTCTACGGGGGGTGCTACTATGTGTTAGACCTAGAAACATTTGTTGTAATGTACAGGGTGAGTCACCGAAATGCCCGTCTTCAATATCTCCCTTGTCGTTAGAAATACAGCATAAATTTATTAAGAGAAGTTATTCGTCAACTCAAGGAGCATAACGTAAAATTATTTTCACATATACAGGGTGTTGCACTACGGCTCGGCGAAAATTTTTTGCCTTTTATTAAATGGAACACCCTGTATATTTTTATATTTTTTAAAGTGTATTTCATTCCCCTATACGGACATATAAATTTTGTTTTAGTTTTCCGCGGCGTTGCCAAGTTATTCCGTTTATTCTTTAAAAAAGACCAAATACACGCATTGCTTTATAATGACGTACTGAAGTTATTTTAATAGTAAAAATTTAAAATAATTTTGGAGATTTTAACTATTTTTTTCTAAAATTATTTATTCAATTAAAAATTAAATCTAGTATACCATGGATATTACCCGGAGATTGTAGTTCCAACGTGATGGTGCACCAGCTCACAACAGTCTTCGGTTTAGGAATCATTTAAATGAAGAATTTGCTATAGATGGATCGGAGGAGGTGGTCTAAGAAATTGACCCGCTAGATTTTCGGATCTTTCAAAATTAGATTAAAATTCGTATCTGTTTTAAAACTGTCGACGCAAATATCTACGAAGAGTAATTTACTCATTTATAAACTGTCTCAAACATGTTTCCGTGCGAATAGCAGTTACATTAAAATCATTTGGAATCTAATTTTTAGGAATAAACTTAAAATGGTACAAATCTCCAAAAATATTGGTTTTAGGCATAGGGTACCCTTAATAAAATATGATGATAATACAAAAAGACGCACAACTCAATTTTAAAATATAGGGTGTTCCATTTGATAATGACGAGTTTTAGTCATTTGAAATTGAGTAAATTTGATTCGCTTTATTGAACACCCTGTATAATTACATTTAAAAAAATATATGTGAGGACATAGAGTGTAGTTACAGTTGTACAGAAAAAAAAATCTTAATTTTTACTATTAAAATAACTTCAGTACGTCATTATAAAGCAATGCGTGTATTTGATCTTTTTTAGAGAATAAACGGAATAACTTGGCAACGCCGCGGAAAACTAAAACAAAATTTATATGTCCGTACAAAGGAATAAAATACACTTGAAAAAATATAAAAATATACAGGGTGTTCCATTTAATAAAAGGCAAACAATTATTGCCGAGCCGTAAGGCAACACCCTGTATACGTGAAAACAATTTTACGTTATGCTCCTTGAGTTGACCAATAACTTTTGTTAATAAATTTATGCTGTATTTCTAACGACAAGGGAGATATCGAAACGGGCATTTCGGTGACTCACCCTGTATATTATTTATTTATAACACGTTCAAAGCGGCACGCGAGACCGTTTAGGAAATAAATAAAAATACATGTTGATAAATAAATGAAATTATAGAGATTTTAAATTTCCCGCGCTTAGGGATTTTGAGATACAACGGTTTAATCATCAAAATACATAAGAAGAAAAGATTTAAATAATACGTTTAACACAATTTTATGTATTTTTATTATATCTTAACAATATTTGTATTTTCATACAATACATTCAGTTTGACAGAACTTAAATGTCATAACTTGACACAATAAGTATGAAGTTAGTTAAAGAATATATAAAAATGTATTCTTTTGAAAATAATTATCTATTTTATAAATATAAATAATGTGAAATAACATACCAAAATTTATAAACTGATACATTTTTATATTGCCAAAAAAAACATGATTATATTCATGTTTTTCTGTTGCTATGTTCATTTATATATTTATGAAGCTGAATTATATATGTATTTATCTACAACTATTGTTATTGTTATTATTAATTTATTTTTTATTATAAATATTAATATAAATGATTATAAAAGTATAATAAATACATTTTGAATAGTTATTTTGGAATTTAAGTGATCCTGTGGCGCCATCTGTTGAGGTATATATGAACTACTCACACATAACTGAAAATTTATATGCCTGTTAGTTGTAGATAAAGTACCCAATTTTTATACGTTCTTTTGCATTATTTCTTAATGAAAACATGAATTTTCGTGCAGTACAATCACAGTCAAGTTCGACTAAGAGAATATGAATATTTGGTTTGAAAAGATGTTTATTGTTTCATACATCAATTACAAATGGATAAATGGATAGATAATTTGTTTATGTAAACATTTACATCTGAGAAATCATCTCATTTCATTATAAAATACTACAGAATTTTGAAAAATGTAATCTCTATTGTAATCAAATGTTTTCATCAGAAATGTTAAGAAATGCGTATAAAGAAAGAGTAAATTGCAATTAATAAAAGTTTAATAAAGTCCAGATACATCATTTATTTATATACTAATTATTTTACAATAAATTGTTAAACAATTCTCTCCAAAACTGTATGAAATAAAGGCTTGTCAATTTTGTCCACGTAATCAGACAAAATCTATAGTCTAACTATCTAAAATATTTATAAATTAGATTTAAAAAGTATTTATATATAAGGGAAGAATACTGTACAGTATGAATTTACCTTTGGAAGTGTTTGAATAGTAATCAAATATAGTTTTTTAAACGTCAAATTGTAAATCAATTTTGAAATGTAGTTTTCTTGATTAAATAATCCATTCTGGAATATTCTTTAGTATCTGAGCACGTGTAGGTTATAGTCTCATCTAAAAAATAAAATATTTAACTATTAATATATAAATATTTATATTCTATATAAAAGTACCTGTATTGGAGATGATTTCTTATTAAATTTCGTACAATATTTCATTATACATTTTAGTAAATATGACATTTTTTACTTAGTTGTCTCCAACTCAAGTGTCAAATGAACCATTTTTGTTAAATTTTATAATATCGTGCAATTTTTCTGGTTTCATTTTCAAGGATACGTTATAATAATGATTTTCATCCAACGAATTGCCTTATTATAGAAAACGCATTTCTCGATTAATATTTGGTTGCAGAAAGTGTTTATTGTTTGAAATATCAATGATAAATGAATAATTGGATAGATACGTTGTTTTTATAAACGTTTTTATCTAACAAATCATTTAATTCCATAACAAAATTCAATAGAATTTTTAAAAATCAAATCTTTGTTGTAATCAACTACTTTCATCTGAAATTTGATGAAAGAATACATAAAGAATGTATAAAATGCAGTTACTTACAGTTTATTATAATCCAGATACATAATTTAAAATAATTATTGTAAAATCAATTATTAAACATTTCTTCCAAGTGGGTATGAAGGAAAGGTTTGTCAGTATTTTTAAATAAATGTGTTTATGACTGAATACGACGCGGCTTGATTGATTTCCAGAATTTATTTTTTTGTCAATAGTATTATTATCCGTAATATTATCTTATTTCTTTTCTATAAATATATTCTTGTTTGGATATCTTAACCAATTAAAAACTATAACTGAAATGAAAACACATATCTAAATACAGCCAAGAATATACAAAATTACATACTTACATTACAGAAAGTAGTGTAATTTTACTTTTAAACTAATTTTACTATATATTTCTCCAAGCAAATATAAGACTTGCATTATGATTGTTTGATTATATTGTAAATAAGGTTTGCCGTAAATTATTATGTACAATGCACTTTTATGATAATCAGTTACACTTCAGTAGTGTTATTGTCAGTAATTTTATGTTATTTCTCTTCTATAAATGTACTCTTGTTTGGGTAACCAATTAAAAATTATAACTGAAATGAAAATACATATTTAAATACAGCGAAACAAATTTAAAATGATATACTTACATCACAAAGTGTAGTGTACATATTCTTTTAAACAAAGTTTATTTTATATTTCTGTATATTTCTCTTTGAAAATATATAAAACTTGTGTAACGACTTTTTTGGTTATAGACCAACGAATGATAAACGTCAATGTCATAAAATTAAATATTTTAAATACACTACACTTAACATTCAGTGTGTTTGTATATATTTCGCTCACTATTATAATGTGTAAAAATATAATTACCTTTACAATATCTCTTTTCATTTTCAAAATAAATCAATTAAAAGTTTAATATTGAATTGTCAAAAATGACGGATGACACAGTAATTCTTTTTAAATTTAAACCTGGCATCTAGGATATTTTTTTCAGTTTTGTTCCAGTTTTCCTTTTTCGCTCAGTTTTCGATTTTTTACACAAAAAGTATGCACGGTAAAAATATGGGACACCCGAAAGCGATTGGTCCTCAATAATCCACATCTAACAAAATAATATTAAAATTATTACATGAATGGTTTGACCTGTACCCGTGAGCAAAGTTTTTGCGATGCTTGAGATGAATCCAAATATAGATATATATATATATATATATATATATATATATATATATATATATATATATAGTGAATCTATCAAAATAGTATATGACTAGCGAATTCTCGGCTACGCTGAGCATTCCCTAGAGCTCCGCTATCAGTGCAAAAAACAAATGCCGATCGACATGAAACAATTATTTAATATTTCCACGTCAGCCCTCACCGAGACCTTTCATTTATACCAAACACGACATACTTCTGACAACTTTCTACATAAAACAAAAGTCGATCGACATGAAACATTTTTATCATATCTGTACGCTAGCCCACACCAAGACTTTTCATATGATACCAAACACTATATACTTGTGACAACTTTTGCAAAAAACAAAAGCCGATCAACATTGACAATTTTTGTTAATTCTGCCCACCAGCCCTCATTGAAACCTTTCATTTGATACCAAAGACCATACACTTTTGACAACTTTTTGCAAAAAACAAAAACCGATCGACATAGCACATTTTTGTCAATTCTGCACGCTAGTTCTCAACAAGACGTTTCATTTGAGACCAAACTCAACATACTTTTGAGAACTTTTTGCAGAAAACAAAAGCCGATCGGAATGGAACATTTCTGCCAATTCTGCACGCTAGCCCTCAATGAGACCTTTTATTCGATACCAAACACGACATATTTCTGATAACTTGTTGCATAAAACAAAAGCCGATCGACATAGACCATTTTTGTCAATTCTCTACTCGAGTCCTTATCGAGCCCTTTCATTTGATATCAAACACAACATACTTCTGATATCTTTTTGCATAAAACAAAGGTCAATCGACATAGAATATTTTTGAAATTTCTACAGGCTAGCCCACACCGAGAACTTTCATTTGATACCAAAGACTATAAACTTTTGAAAACTTTTTGTAAAAAGAAAAGCAGACCGTAATGGATCATTTTTGTGAATTCTGCATGCTAGCTCTCAACGAGACCTTTCTTTTGATACTAACCACCACATACTTCTGACAACTATTTGTGAAAAACAAAAGCCGATTGGCATGGAACATTTTTGTCAATTCTGCATGCTAGCCCTCAACGAAACCTTTCATTTGAGATCAAACACTGCACACTTCTGACAACTTTTTGCAAAAAACAAAAGGCGATTGACATGGCACATTTTTGTCAACTCTGCATGTTAGCCCTCAACGAGACCTTTCATTTGAGACCAAACTCGACATACCTTTGATAACTTTTTGCAGAAAACAAAAGCCGATCGGAATGGAACATTTTTGTCAATTCTGCTTGCTAGCCCTCAACGAAACCTTTCATTTGATACCAAACACGACATACTTCTGACAACTTTTTGCATAAAACAAAAGCCGATCGACATGGAACATTTTTGTCAATTCTGCACGCTAGCCCTCAACGAGACCTTTCATTTGAGACCAAACTCGACATACCTTTAAGAAATTTTTGCAAAAAACAAAAGCCGATCAACTTTGACCTTTATTGTACATTCTACACGCCAGCCCTTATCGAGCCCTTTTATTTGATACTAAACACCACATACTTCTCACAACTTTTTCTAAACAACATTTTTCTGACATTTTGCAAAAAACAAATTCTAATTTACGTAGAACATTTTTGTCATTCGTTTCCTTAAAACCCAAAGACAACCTACTTCTAACAACTTTTTCCGAAAAACAAATGCAGATCGACATGACACATTTTTTTTGTCATTTCAAAACCGGCCATTATGGTTTTCTTTCTTTTGATATCAAACACAGCAAAGTGTTCCATTTAATTAGGTACATTTGATTTTTATTTAGTTACTTCATAATTTGGCAACACTGTTTGTATTAAAAAATAATAGTTAATTTATAAATTAATATTGTCAATCCTAATAAAACTGTCACCGTCTTCAGAGAAGTTAATTTAGGAATATTTGGTTTTAATTTAGTTACTTCATTACACATTTGGCAACATTGACTTTTGACAATGGAAACGTCAAAATTAATATTAATTAAATACGTTATATTTTAAACTTAAATTAGTTGTAACACCTTTGCTCAAGACTATTATACATGATACTGTATTTACTTCTTTAATATCAATGTTCTATAAAAAGTTATAATCGTTTAAAGTTCATAGACAGATTGTCAAAAGTGACAGATAACAGCGTGACTCTTCTTAAATTTAGACATGGCTACTAGGATCCATTGTTTGAAGTTATTAGTTTTGCACAGTTTTTATTTTTTTACACAAGAACCACTCACAGTAAAAATATGAGACCCACAAAAGGCACAACTACACATTATTCCCTGCAATCTAAAAAAAAATTTACAACAATCTCTTTTATGGTTAAGGTAGTTAGGCTGTCCACAAAATTTGGCGATCGTCGTGATGAAAATAAATAAACATCACCGACACATGCCTTTTTAGTATATAGGATGTTTATATCGCTGAATTCAGAAAAAAATGCTCTATCGAATAACCTAAAAATAAACATATGTTCCCATCTAAAAAGAGAAAGTTGTGTCCCGTATTTTGAGAACCACAGGTCAAAAAAAAGTTTTTTTTGCTCTTTGTATTAGTCTTGTAAAATGGTGGTTCTTTGCTAATTTAACCAACCTCGTAGCTCTTATAGTTCTCGAGATAGAAATGGTGGCACGCTTAAATGGAACACCTGTATATGAACTACTCACACATAACTTATCAAATAATATCATATATTTAATATTCCAACTTTGTTTTATATTTCTGTATATTTCTCTTTGAAAATATAAAACTTGTGTAACGACTTTTTTGGTTATAGACCAACGAATGATAAACGTCAATGTCATAAAATTAAATATTTAAAATACACCACATTTAACAATCAATGTATTTGTATATATTTCGCTCACTAATATAATGTGAAAAATATAATTACCTTTACAATATCTTGTAACAGTGGGGGTTGACGACGATGAAGGCGATGAATGTTGTCTTTTTTACTTCGAGGAGGACATGATGATACTGATGACCACTTACTGCTGATGACGGTTGAACCAGGATAACGACAACATGGCACACACATATTTGCTTTAACTAACTTTAAATTTATTTACATTATTTACAATAAGAACACTAAAATAAAACCAAAACAAATACTACAGAGCTAGTCACTCTGGACTAAAGTCAGTCTGAACCATGTCAGATGACTGCTACTGAGTCGTTGACTACATTGCGACGTCAACTTACCACTTAAGACTCTACTCTGCTTAACCGACTCTACTTACGACTCTGACTGCTTAACTCTACTAAATTAAATCCTATTTATATCCTAAAAAGTGCTAGGGTTGGCAATGTAACTATTACGCACATCGCACGTGGATAAGTTACAAAACGTTAATAGGTTATTAAACTTTACGAAATATAACTTGTCCACGGTGCATTTTTGTTAACGCGCAATTTATATTCTGAAATCTATCAAACAATAATGATATGGAATAATTCGTCAATTACTGTTACATTACCACCCCTTAAAGATTTAATTATATCTTCGCAGAAGATATAATTAGATCCATTGTTCTGAATCTATGACTCGTGTTCTGGCCGGTATTATCGTAGTCTGCTTAATCAGCAAAGACGGCCGTTGCTATTTGCTGAAGTCAGCATTTTGCTGACCTACCAATACCAGAGTCATAGACCTCAGAAACTATGACAAGCCGTAACAAGATGAAAAGCCTTGTCGTTTTTTCAGCTTGTTACACTATCCTCCCCTTAAAACATAAATATATCGTTTGACTACGATATATTTATTTCTAAATGGAATGCTGTCTTTTCTAAGCGTAAACCGTACCTAAGATAAACAATTACAACTATTAAACAATGACCAAAAATTTGAACAAATACATAAAACAAAATCACAAAATCGAATTAACAAACATAAACAATACAATCATAAACAGATGATTGAAAACAAATCTTTAAGTTATTATGCATTACTAAACCAATCACAATATCGAACATAAACAATCATAAACAGATGACTGAATATTAAGCAATGATAACTTACAAAACTTTCACAAATTCAAAACAAAATCATAATGTCAAACATAAACAATACAATCATAAATATATGATTGAAACCAAATCCTTAACTATTAAGCATTTCTAAACTAATACTGATCTAATCCGTAAATCCATAGCCTAAACATAAACAAATAATCGGGGCATATCAATGTCAACTGAAAAGACTTAAGGGTGGGTCATTAAACACAGGGGCGGGGGTTCTTCGTTCCACAGCGGTCTCTGTCCGGATACAATAAAATGTTTGGTTGCGAATTGTTTCTTTATCACTATAATATCACATACCACAGGGTCGGGCTCACTACACTTTGCAAAAAGCACTACGCTGGCTTCTTCGTTGTCCATGAAGATGCTGGAATCGTCGTAATCCTTTACCTCGTAATTATCCTGTTTCATTTCCATTTTCGTTGCCTTGTTGTTTCTACAGTGCTGCCCGTGATCCTGATGAACTATTTCCCTGATAATCGTTACTTCTGTCAAGAGCTCCACCATCTCGTCTTCTGTCGAAGTTACCTGTTTGGTCGACTCCTCCGACAGATGATCATCTTCTACTTTCGGGTCCGGTATGCCTCCCTCTACATACTTTGTGGCTACTGTTGCCACATCTTCCTTTGCACGTGGTATACCAACCACCTCAGGCCGCACCTCTGCTGCCAGCAAAGCTTCAAACTCAGCCGCGCTTATGTTTGCTACTGGCAGCTCCCGGGTTTCGCACCTATCTGCTCGAACTGAACAAAGCCCGTAAGGAATTCTCTCGGTCGTTTCCTCCGATCGATAATAATCTTTCCCTCTTACCTCCGGTAGCTTTATGTCCCTATCCCCAAACTTGGTAGAGATAGTAGCTAACTCTTCCTCTTCACGTGGACGTGGTATCCCAATCACCTCAGGACGCACCTCTGCTGCCAGCAAAGCTTCAAACTCAGCCGCGCTTATGTTTGCTACTGGCAGCTCCTGGGTTCCGTAACCATCTACTCGTACTGGACCGAGCTCGTAGGAAACCCTTTGCACTCCACACCCATTATCTGCCGTCTGGCAATGGCCGTATGGAGGCAACCCAAATTGCGCCTGTGGTTGATGAACCACCTGATGTCCGTAAACAGTCAGAAGAAACTGAGGCATACATACTGGGAAAAACCATGGTGGAAGCTGCTGCGTCGCCCTCATCGCAGGTGTCGTGGTCGTAAACATCCTCCCTCAATGTTACAAAACTGATGTACTGAATTTGAACATAGGAACTTTTCGGATTAATTCAGGGTAAATGTTAAATTTACCCTAAAAATCCTATCGACGACTGCGCCAATGTAACAGTGGGGGTTGACGACGATGAAGGCGATGAATGTTGTCTTTTTTACTTCGAGGAGGACATGATGATACTGATGACCACTTACTGCTGATGACGGTTGAACCAGGATAACGACAACATGGCACACACATATTTGCTTTAACTAACTTTAAATTTATTTACATTATTTACAATAAGAACACTAAAATAAAACCAAAACAAATACTACAGAGCTAGTCACTCTGGACTAAAGTCAGTCTGAACCATGTCAGATGACTGCTACTGAGTCGTTGACTACATTGCGACGTCAACTTACCACTTAAGACTCTACTCTGCTTAACCGACTCTACTTACGACTCTGACTGCTTAACTCTACTAAATTAAATCCTATTTATATCCTAAAAAGTGCTAGGGTTGGCAATGTAACTATTACGCACATCGCACGTGGATAAGTTACAAAACGTTAATAGGTTATTAAACTTTACGAAATATAACTTGTCCACGGTGCATTTTTGTTAACGCGCAATTTATATTCTGAAATCTATCAAACAATAATGATATGGAATAATTCGTCAATTACTGTTACATTACCACCCCTTAAAGATTTAATTATATCTTCGCAGAAGATATAATTAAATCCAGTGTTCTGAATCTATGACTCGTGTTCTGGCCGGTATTATCGTAGTCTGCTTAATCAGCAAAGACGGCCGTTGCTATTTGCTGAAGTCAGCATTTTGCTGATCTACCAATACCAGAGTCATAGACCTCAGAAACTATGACAAGCCGTAACAAGATGAAAAGCCTTGTCGTTTTTTCAGCTTGTTACAATCTCTTTTCATTTTCAAAATAAATCAATTAAAAGTTTCATATTGAATTGTCAAAAATGACGGATGGCACAGTAATTCTTTTTAAATTTAAACCTGGCATCTAAGATATTTTTTTCAGTTTTGTTCCAGTTTTCCTTTTTCGCTTAGTTTTCGATTTTTTACACAAAAACTATGCACGGTAAAAATATGAAACCCCAAAAAGGCCCTATTCCACTTTTAACCACATCTAATAAAATAATATTAAAATTATTCCAGGAATGGTTTGACCTGTACCCGTGAGCAAAATTTTTGCGATGCTCGAGATGAATCCAACTATATATAGATATATATACCGGGTGTCCCAGCTCGACCGACACATGAGAGATTTACATAGGAAATCAGTTAATTATGAATAGTATCTCCCCAGTGCAAGATATTAACTTGAAATTTTGTATACTTATTGGGGAATATTATTTCTATGGATTACAGTTATTTGAAATATGTAATTTCGTCTGCAAGACGAGATTTATTAAATTATAAAATCTAACATTTTCGTTCAAAATCAGTCAACCATGGAAATAAAAGAAAATATCTATGTGACAGTTCTGACAGTTCATGACATGCCATTGTAGATATTTATATTTTTGTAATATTGGTATATTATTTAACAAAAAGAAACTAAATTCAACTTAAATAATATTAAAATACAGGGAATAAGAATTAAAATCAGTGATACTTCACTAAACTGTCAGATAAATATTTTCTTTTATTTCCATGGCTGTCTGATTTTGAACGAAAATATTAAATTTTAAATTTAATAAATCTCGCCCTGCAGACGAAATTGCATATTTCAAATAAGTGTGATCCATAGAATTAATATTCTCCAATAAGTATACAAAATTTCAAGTTAATATCTTGCACTGGGGAGATACTATTCATAATTAACTGATTTCCCATGTAAAACTCCCATGTGTCGGTCGAGCTGGGACACCCGGTATATATATAATGAATCTATCAAAATAGTATATGATGTTTATATCGCTGAATTCAGAAAAAAATGCTCTATCGAATAACCTAAAAATAAACATATGTTCCCATCTAAAAAAAGAAAGTTGTGTCCCGTATTTTGAGAACCACAGGTCAAAAAAAAGTTTTTTTGCTCTTTGTATTAGTCTTGTAAAATGGTGGTTCTTTGCTAATTTAACCAACCTCGTAGTTCTTATAGTTCTCGAGATAGAAATGGTGGCACGCTTAAATGGAACATCCTGTATATGAACTACTCACACATTACTTATCAAATAATATCATATATTTAATATTCCAACTTTGGAAATTGATGAATTTTTTTCACACCCTTCTACGGGGGGTGCTACTATGTGTTAGACCTAGAAACATTTGTTGTAATGTATATTATTTATTTATAACACGTTCAAAGCGGCACGCGAGACCGTTTAGGAAATAAATAAAAATACATGTTGATAAATAAATGAAATTATAGAGATTTTAAATTTCCCGCGCTTAGGGATTTTGAGATACAACGGTTTAATCATCAAAATACATAAGAAGAAAAGATTTAAATAATACGTTTAACCCAATTTTATGTATTTTTATTATATCTTAACAATATTTGTATTTTCATACAATACATTCAGTTTGACAGAACTTAAATGTCATAACTTGACACAATAAGTATGAAGTTAGTTAAAGAATATATAAAAATGTATTATTTTGAAAATAATTATCTATTTTATAAATATAAATAATGTGAAATAACATACCAAAATTTATAAACTGATACATTTTTATATTGCCAAAAAAAACATGATTATATTCATGTTTTTCTGTTGCTATGTTCATTTATATATTTATGAAGCTGAATTATATATGTATTTATCTACGACTATTGTTATTGTTATTAATAATTTATTTTTTATTATAAATATCAATATAAATGATTATAAAAGTATAATAAATACATTTTGAATAGTTATTTTGGAATTTAAGTGATCCTGTGGCGCCATCTGTTGAGGTATATATGAACTACTCACACATAACTGAAAATTTATATGCCTGTTAGTTGTAGATAAAGTAACCAATTTTTATACGTTCTTTTGCATTATTACTTAATGAAAACATGAATTTTCGTGCAGTACAATCACAGTCAAGTTCGACTAAGAGAATATGAATATTTGGTTTGAAAAGATGTTTATTGTTTCATACTTTAGTTACAAATGGATAAATGGATAGATAAATTGTTTATGTAAAGGTTTACATCTGAGAAATCATCTCATTTCATTATAAAATACTACAGAATTTTGAAAAATGTAATCTCTATTGTAATCAAATGTTTTCATCAGAAATGTTAAGAAATGCGTATAAAGAAAGAGTAAATTGCAATTAATAAAAGTTTAATAGTCCAGATACATCATTTATTTATATACTAATTATTTTACAATAAATTGTTAAACAATTCCCTCCAAAACTGTATGAAATAAAGGCTTGTCAATTTTGTCCACGTAATCAGACAAAATCTATAGTCTAACTATCTAAAATATTTATAAATTAGATTTAAAAAGTATTTATATATAAGGGAAGAATACTGTACAGTATGAATTTACCTTTGGAAGTGTTTGAATAGTAATCAAATATAGTTTTTTAAACGTCAGAGTGTAAATCAATTTTGAAATGCAGTTTTCTTGATTAAATAATCCATTCTGGAATATTCTTTAGTTTGCATTTAATAAAGAATATGTTTTACTATTATTTATTTTTATAATTATAGCCCAATAGATTGTTTTAGTTTATTAAAAAATCCATGTTAGTGTATCTGAGTACTTGTAGGTTATAGTCTCATGTAAAAAATAAAATATTTAACTATTAATATATAAATATTTATATTCTATATAAAAGTACCTGTATTGGAGATGATTTCTTATTAAATTTCGTACAATATTTCATTATACATTTTAGTAAATATGACATTTTTCACTTAGTTGTCTCCAACTCAAGTGTCAAATTGTTAAATTTTATAATATCGTGCAATTTTTCTGGTTTCATTTTCAAGGATACATTATAATAATGATTTTCATCCAACGAATTGCCTTATTATAGAAAACGCATTTCTCGATTAATATTTGGTTGCAGAAAGTGTTTATTGTTTGAAATATCAATGATAAATGAATAATTGGATAGATACGTTGTTTTTATAAACGTTTTTATCTAACAAATCATTTCATTCCATAACAAAATTCAATAGAATTTTAAAAATCAAATCTTTGTTGTAATCAACAACTTTCATCTGAAATTTGATGAAAGAACACATAAAGAATGTATAAAATGCAGTTACTTACAGTTTATTATAATCCAGATACATAATTTAAAATAATTATTGTACAATAAATTATTAAACATTTCTTCCAAGTGGATATGAAGGAAAGGTTTGTCAGTATTTTTAAATAAATGTGTTTATGACTGAATACGACGCGGCTTGATTGATTTCCAGAATTTATTTTTTTGTCAATAGTATTATTATCCGTAATATTATCTTATTTCTTTACTATAAATATATTCTTGTTTGGATATCTTAACCAATTAAAAACTATAACTGAAATGAAAACACATATCTAAATACAGCCAAAAATATATAAAATTACATACTTACATTACAGAACGTAGTGTAATATTAATATTAAACTAATTTTACTACATATTTCTCCAAGCAAATACAAGACTTGCATTATGATTGTTTGATTATATTGTAAATAAGGTTTGCCGTAAATTATTATGTACAATGCACTTTTATGATAATCAGTTACACTTCAGTAGTGTTATTGTCAGTAATTTTATGTTATTTCTCTTCTATAAATGTACTCTTGTTTGGGTAACCAATTAAAAATTATAACTGAAATGAAAATACATATTTAAATACAGTGAAACAATTTTAAATTGATATACTTACATCACAAACTGTATTGTACATATTCTTTTAAACAAAGTTTATTTTATATTTCTGTATATTTCTCTTTGAAAATATAAAACTTGTGTAACGACTTTTTTGGTTATAGACCAACGAATGATAAACGTCAATGTCATAAAATTAAATATTTAAAATACACTATACTTAACATTCAATGTATTTGTATATATTTCGCTCACTATTATAATGTGTAAAAATATAATTACATTTACAATATCTCTTTTCATTTTCAAAATAAATCAATTAAAAGTTTCATATCGAATTGTCAAAAATGACGGATGGCACAGTAATTCTTTTTAAATTTAAACCTGGCATCTACGATATGTTTTTCAGTTTTGTTCCAGTTTTCCTTTTTCGCTTAGTTTTCGATTTTTTACACGAAAACCACTCACAGTAAAAATATGAGACCCCAAAAAGGCCCTATTCCACTTTAAACCACATCGAATAAAATAATATTAAAATTATTGAATGAATGGTTTGACCTGTACCCGTGAGCAAAATTTTTGCGATGCTCGCGATGAATCCAACTATATATAGATATATATAATGAATCTATCAAAATAGTATATGACTAGCGAATTCTCGGCTACGCCGAGTATTCCCTAGAGCTCCGCTGTCAGTGCAAAAAACAAATGCCGATCGACATAAAACAATTATTTAATATTTCCACGTCAGGCCTCACCGAGACCTTTCATTTGATACCATACACGACATACTTCTGACAACTTTCTGCATAAAACAAAAGTCGATCGACATGAAACATTTTTATCATATCTACACGCTAGCCTACACCGAGACGTTTTATTTGATACCAAACACTATATACTTGTGACAACCTTTTGCAAAAAACAAAAGCCGATCGACATTGATCATTTTCGTTAACTCTGCACACCAGCCTTCATTGAAACCTTTCATTTGGTACCAAACACCACACACTTCTGACACCTTTTTGCAAAAAACAAATACCGATCGACATAGGACATTTTTGCCAATTCTGCACGCTAGCCCTCTCTGAGACCTTTTATTTGATACCAAATACGACATACTTCTGACAACTTTTTGCATTAAACAAATACCGATCGACATAGCACATTTTTGTCAATTCTGCACGCTAGCCCTCTCCGAGACCTCTCATTTGATACCAAACACGTCATACTTCTGACAACTTTTTGCATAAAACAAAAGCCGTTCGACATGAAACATTTTTGTCATTTATACACACCAGCCTTAACCGAGACCTTTCATTTGATACCAAACACGACATACTTCTGACAACTTTTTGCATAAAACAAAAGTCGATTAACATGGAACATTTTTGTCATTTCTGTACGCTAGCCCACAACAAGACCTTTCATTTGATACCAAACTTGACATATTTCTAACAATTATTTGAAAAACAAAAACCGGTCGATGTAAAATATATTTGTCATTTATGCAAGCCAGAAAACATTTCTATAGAAAACATACATTTTTAAAATAATTTTAGAATTTTACAAAATTAATCATTAATATCAAATATAACATTAATTAGAATGACATAATAACAATAATAAACTCTCAGATAGAATTTTTTTTTATTTCCCTAACTGTCTAATTTTTGCCGAAAAAGGTAAATATTATATTTAATATATTTCATACAATAGACGTGCGGTTCCATCGGTTATGATTTTATCTGATGTAGAGTTGAAATATGAACAACTTTGTACTATTGTAGTTTTGCTCTAAATATATCAGGAGAGAGAGTATTCGCAATTTTTTGAATACTTGGTTTTGTTAAGTGATCATAACTGTCAAATGAAATTAAAATAAAATTAAAAAAATAATGAAATATGAAAATAAAAATTATAAACTGTTTTATTTCATTCATTATACTTTTATTCACATATTTAATTCAAGGCACTCTAATTCCAGGTAAAACAATTACTTGTATTTTGTATTTTTCCGTCATGGCACTGTTATTATTGTCATATTTTAATCAAATTAATATAAAACTTCAGATGCATTTTTCTCAAAAAAATTGTTATGTTAGGGTATGATAATATTATATCATTGAATTCAGAATAATATTCTCTATTGAATAACCAAATGAAAAAATAGGTTCACATTTAAAATAAAAAAGTTGGGACACGTATTTTGAGAAACACTGGTTTAAAAAAAAATTAGTTTGTCTCATGTTAATAGTGTTGTAAAATAGATTTTTTTTGCTAATTTAACTGACCTTGTAGCTCTTATAGTTCTCGAGATAGCAATAGTGGACAAAATAAAATGAACACCTTTATACACATAATTTTTATAGGTTTAACAATACTGTTTAAACCAGTATTTGTAAAATTTGTTTCTGTATTCATCTGAGAAAATCAATAATTTTAATAGTTTAAAAAAATCACATAGATGGCACTAATTAAGAATTTTATTGCATCCGCTGAGGAAGGAATCGATATAATTATTAAATTAATTTAATATTTTTATATTTAATTCCATATGTATATGAATTAAAATATTATTATTATATTAACTGGTAGTGATAGTGTTATATTTTTAATTCCAAATCACAAGTATGATGTGAGAAGAAAAATACCTGAATCTCCACAATAAATACAAAGGGCTCTTATAATATTTAATATTGAAAATTATGTTATAAAATAAATATAATAATATATATAAATATGCGTTGGTAACATAAATGTACAATTACATCTTATTTAGAACAATCTGTATGAAATATTTTTAAAAAAAGTCGTAAATCTTTGGAATAAATGTAGATAGAAAATTCTTATCTCTCTCTACGAATAATGAAATGGCAAAGGGTAATATAAAACATGTGCTTTGAAAAGTGGACTTGTGTGTAATATTTGTCGTACTTCTTGAATTTAACGTTACTATTTTCATGTTAAGATTCGATTTTCTTCCAGAAAAGGGTTGAGAATTAATTATATAGGTATTAAATATATATTGGACGCGGAAACGCATTGCTCTATCTGTAATCTTCACAAAAAAGAGGATTTATTTCACTTCTTTATAGAATGTCCTATTTATCATGGCATACGTTTGCATTACTTAAATAAATATAATGTACAACATATTGATGTCTTTAATTTACAAAGTTTGTTTAAAAATTTAACGGTCCAAAAAGGGAATGATTTATTTTTCTATACTATTGCTGCCATGAAATGTAGAAGCTTTTGCAGAAATGAGTAAAATGAGTAACATGTCCAGGTTTATAGAACCATTATTAGTATTAATTAAATAGCGCAAATAAAATAATTATAATTAAAGTACAACAAATTTTCTATTCTATTGTGATTGTTACGCTGTACCTAATTAAGTTTAAGATAAATGATTGTAAGTTTAAGAGAATACATACATTGTGATTGTGATAATGATAACTAAAAAAATAAAAAATAAAAATAAAAAAAAAATAAATAAAAAAAAAATAATAAAAACAATGTAGGTACTTAAGTTGAAGGGTCTATTTTGTAAAATACTTTTTATACTTTTTATATTTTTGTATACATATTTATATATTTTTGTAAACATATTTACCAACCTCCTTTGGCATAAAGTGTAAGCTTTGAATCCAAATAAACATTATTATTATTATTATATATTATTTTCATGTTAAGTATTGTTGGTTAGATAATATTACAACATAACAAGTCCATTTTCGTGTATAAAATATTAGTTGAAACTTGAAATACTGATCTCGCTTCACTTTCGGTTTCCAAGCCATAACACATAGCTTGATTACAATAAAAATTGTAGCCATTGATTCTTATCAACAACATTTTCATTATAATAATCATTGTCATATTTTCTCGGTACCAATCTAATTCTATTGGTACATACGTACATCTACAATGAAAGAGTTCATTGCAGAATATGTAGTATTATTGCGAATTTATCTATCGCATGACATTTTTATTACGGTTTTTATATTTTGACTTCTTCTTTCTACTGATTTTTTCTTTGCACTTCCAACCCTGTTTAATGTGCTTTCAATTTCGCTATAAGTATAATACTTATATTTTCAGCAATGTCAAAATGACAAGATAATTTGACAACTGTATTTTGGATGCGTTCAAACATGTTTTATACAGTCGGATTACTGAATGTGACCAGTGTAAATTTTTAAATTCAAAGAAACTTGTTAATAAATTTAATAAGAACACAAAATTTTTTTTAATAAAAATATTATAAATATACCTTAACAAATAACAATGAGCTTTTAGGGTCCTGAAAATTTACAAAAAGAGCAGCTAACAATCAAAGCCTGCCGTTTTCTTTTAAATTTTCGGAAATCTAAAGGCCCATTGTTAAACGTTAAATATTTTTGATTTCTAAATAAATCATTTTAAAATATATCTTATCATTTTAATAGATACACTTCGTTTATGAAAATGAATTTTAGATGTCAGATTGTCAAATTTGAATTGAATAAAATAAGTAAAATATATTAAATAATAATGTTCATAAAGTAATTTTTATTTACTCTCCAATGAATATAAAAGTATAATAAAATATATAGTAAAATGACATATTTTTATAATTAGAGAATAATAACTAAAACTTACTGTAGGAATTGCAAACCTTGCTCGCAACTTTCATCATCACAAATTTTGACATAAATAATCCATTATTTAAAAACTTTATGGTTGTATATGAAAGAATATATTATATTTACTCTTTTTATAGCATTATTTATGATAAAAATAGCTTCTTTTAATTTAATTTGATTACACTTTGAACCAGTAACCTAATATGACATCTGTAAGTGATAAAAATTAAAAATGTACCTAATAATATTTATATCGTACCTTAAACTAATATCCAACAATTTTCAAACATTTTTTTTTGCATTATTTCTTAGTAAAAATATGAATTTTCATGTAATCCATTCACCTGGGAGCACATGTCATCAAAAGCATTTCTCGTTAAATATTTGGTTTCAGAAAGTGTTTATTGTTTGAAATATCAATGATAATTGAATAATTGGATAGATACTTTGTTTTTGTATACATTTTCATTTAAAAAATCATCTCATTCCATAACAAAATACAATAGAAATTTTAAAAATCTAATTGTTGTTGTAATCAACTACTTTCATCTGAAATTTTATGAAAGAATACATAAAGAATGTATAAAATGCAGTTACTTACAGTTTAATATAATCCAGATACATAATTGAAAATAATTATTGTACAATAAATTATTAAACATTTCTTCCAAGGGGGTATGAAGGAAAGGTTTGTCAGTATTTTTAAATAAATGTGTTTATGACTGAATACGACGCGCCTTGTTTGATTTCCATAATTAAATTTTTGTCAATAGTGTTATTATCCGTAATTTTATGTTATTCTTTTCTATGAATATATTCTTGTTTGGATAACTACGAGTATAACTGAAATGAAAACACATATTTAAATACATTCAAGAAAATATAAAATTACATATTTACATTATAAAATGTAGTGTAATTTTACTTTTAAACTAATTGTACTATATATTTCTCCAAGCAAATACAAGACTTGCAAGATGATTTTTTGATTAGAGCTGACGTTTTGACAAACGTCATATGTCATGAAAATTTAAATATTGTAAATAAGGTTTGCCGTAAATTATTATGTACAATGCACTTTTATGATAATCAGTTACACTTCAGTAGTGTTATTATCAGTAATTTTATGTTATTTCTCTTCTATAAATGTACCTTTGTTTGGATAACCAATTAAAATTGTAACTGAAATGAAAATACATCTTTAAATACAACGAAACAAATTTAAAATAATATACTTACATCACAAAGTGTATTGTACATAGTTTACTTTATATTTCTGTATATTTCTCTTTGAAAATATAAAACTTGTGCCACGAATTTTTTGATTGACTGACCCAACAGATGATAAACGTCAAACGTCATAAAATTAAATATTTTAAATACACCACACTTAACATTCAGTGTATTTGTATATATTTCGCTCACTATTATAATGTGTAAAAATATAATTACCTTTACAATATCTATTTTCATTTTCAAAATAAATCAATTAAAAGTTTCATATTGAATTGTCAAAAATGACGGATGGCACAGTAATTCTTTTTAAATTTAAACCTGGCATCTAGGATATTTTTTTCAGTTTTGTTCCAGTTTTCCTTTTTCGCTTAGTTTTCGATTTTTTACACAAAAACTATGCACGGTAAAAATATGGGATACCCAAAAGCGATTGGTCCTCATTAAACCGCATCTAATAAAATAATATTAAAATTATTACATGAATGGTTTGACCTGTACCCGTGAGCAAAGATTTTGCGATGCTCGAGATGAATCCAAATATAGATAGATAGATATATAGATAGTGAATCTATCAAAATAGTATATGACTAGCGAATTCTCGGCTACGCCGAGCATTCCCTAGAGCTCCGCTGTCAGTGCAAAAAACAAATGCCGATCGACATGAAACAATTATTTCATATTTGCACGTCAGGCCTCACCGAGACCTTTCATTAGATTGCAAACACGATATACTTCTAATAATTTTTTGCAAAAAACAAAAGCCGGTCGACATGAAACATTTTTGTCATTTATGTACCCCAACTCTCACCGAGACCTTTCATTTGATACTATACACGGCATACTTCTGACAACTTTCTGCATTACACAAAAGTCGATCGACATAAAACATTTTTACCATAACTACACGCTAGCCCACACCGAGACTTTTCATTTGATACCAAACACTGTATACTTGTGACAACCTTTTGCAAAAAACAAAAGCCGATCGACATTGACCATTTTCGTTAATTCTGCACACCAGCCTTCATTGTAACCTTTTATTTGATACCGAACACCACACACTTCTGGCAACTTTTTGCAAAAAACAAATACCGATCGACATAGTACATTTTTTGTCAATTCTCCACGCTAGCCCTCTCCGAGACCTTTCATTTGATACCAAACACGACATACTTCTGACAACTTTTTGCATAAAACAAAAGCCGATCGACATGGAACATTTTTGTCAATTCTGCACGCTAGCCCGCAACGAGACTTTTCATTTGATACGAAACACAACACACTTCTGACAACTTTTTGCAAAAAACAAATACCGATCGACATAGAACATTTTTGCCAATTCTGCACGCTAGCCCTCTCTGAGACCTTTTATTTAATACCAAATACGACATACTTCTGACAACTTTTTGCATAAAACAAAGTCCGATCGACATAGCACATTTTTGTCAATTCTGCACGCTAGCCCTCTCCGAGACCTTTCATTTGATACCAAACACGTCATACTTCTGACAACTTTCTGCATAATACAAAAGCCGTTCGACATGAAACATTTTTGTCATTTATACACACCAGCCTTAACCGAGACCTTTCATTTGATACCAAACACGACATACTTCTGACAACTTTTTGCATAAAACAAAAGTCGATTAACATGGAACATTTTTGTTATTTCTGTACGCTAGCCCACAACAAGACCTTTCATTTGATACCAAACTTGACATATTTCTAACAATTATTTGAAAAACAAAAACCGGTCGATGTAAAATATATTTGTCATTTATGCAAGCCAGAAAACATTTCTATAGAAAACATACATTTTTAAAATAATTTTAGAATTTTACAAAATTAATAATTAATATCAAATATAACATTAATTAGAATGACATAATAACAATAATAAACTCTCAGATAGAATTTTTTTTTATTTCCCTAACTGTCTAATTTTTGCCGAAAAAGGTAAATATTATATTTAATATATTTCATACAATAGACGTGCGGTTCCATCGGTTATGATTTTATCTGATGTAGAGTTGAAATATGAACAACTTTGTACTATTGTAGTTTTGCTCTAAATATATCAGGAGAGAGAGTATTCGCAATTTTTTGAATACTTGGTTTTGTTAAGTGATCATAACTGTCAAATGAAATTAAAATAAAATTAAAAAAATAATTAAATATGAAAATAAAAATTATAAACTGTTTTATTTGATTCATTATACTTTTATTCACATATTTAATTCAAGGCACTCTAATTCCAGGTAAAACAATGACTTGTATTATTATTGTCTTATTTTAATCAAATTAATATAAAACTTCAGATGCATTTTTCTCAAAAAATCGTTATGTTAGGGTATGATAATATTATATCATTGAATTCAGAATAATATTCTCTATAGAATAAGCAAATGAAAAAATAGGTTCACATTTAAAATAAAAAAGTTGGGACACGTATTTTGAGAAACACTGGTTTAAAAAAAAATTAGTTTGTCTCATGTTAATAGTGTTGTAAAATAGAAATTTTTTGCTAATTTAACTGACCTTGTAGCTCTTATAGTTCTCGAGATAGCAATAGTGGACAAAATAAAATGAACACCTTTATACACATAATTTTTATAGGTTTAACAATGCCGTTTAAACCAGTATTTGTAAAATTTGTTTCTGTATACATCTGAGAAAATCAATAATTTTAATAGTTTAAAAAAATCACATAGATGGCACTAATTAAGAATTTTATTGCATCTGCTAAGGAAGGAATCGATATAATTATTAAATTAATTTAATATTTTTATATTTAATTCATATGTATATGAATTAAAATATTATTATTATATTAACTGGTAGTGATAGTGTTGTTATATTTATTTCCAAATCACAAGTATGATGTGAAAAGAAAAAAACCTGAATCTCCAGAGTAAATGCAGAGGGCTCTTATAATATTTATTATTGAAAATTATGTTACGAAATAAATATAATAATATATATAAATATGCGTTGAAAACATAAATGTACAATTACATCTTATTTAGAACAAACTGTATGAAATATTTAAAAAAAAAAGTCGTGAATCTTTGGAATAAATGTAGATACAAACTTCTTATCTCTCTCTACGAATAATGAAATGGCAAACGGTAATATAAAGCATGTGCTTTGAAAAGAGGACTTGTGTGTAATATTTGTCGTACTTCTTGAATTTAACGTTACTATTTTCATGTTAAGTATGGTTTGTTAGATAATATTACAACATAACAAGTCCATTTTCGTGTATAAAATATTAGTTGAAACTTGAAATACTGATCTCGCTTCACTTTCGGTTTCCAAGCCATAACACATAGCTTAATTACAATAAAAATTGTAGCTGATTCTTATCAACAACATTTTCATTATAATAATCATTGTCATATTTTCTCGGTACCAATCAAATTCTATTGGTACATACGTACATCTACAATGAAAGAGTTCATTGCAGAATATGTAGTATTATTGCGAATTTATCTATCGTATGACATTTTTGGTAAGGTTTTTATATTTTGACTTCTTCTTTCTACTTATTTTTTCTTTGCACTTCCAACCCTATTTAATGTGCTTTCAATTTCGCTATAAGTATAATACTTATATTTTCAGCAATGTCAAAATGACAAGATAATTTGACAACTGTATTTTGGATGCGTTCAAACATGTGTTATACAGTCGGATTACTGAATGTGACCAGTGTAAATTTTTAAATTCAAAGAAACTTGTTAATAAATTGAATAAGAACACAAAAAATTTTTTTAATAAAAATATTATAAATATACCTTAACAAATAACAATGAGCCTTTAAGGTCCCGAAAATTTACAAAAAGAGCAGCTAACAATCAAAGCCTGCCGTTTACTTTTAAATTTTCGGGTATCTAAAGGCTTATTGTTAAACGGTAACTATTTTTGATTTCTAAGTAAATCATTTTAAAATATATCTTATCATTTTAATAGATACACTTCGTTTATGAAAATGAATTTTAGATGTCAGATTGTCAAATTTGAATTGAATAAAATAAGTAAAATATAAGAAATAATAATGTTCATAAAGTAATTTTTATTTACTCTCCAATGAATATAAAAGTATAATAATATTATATAGTAAAATGAAATATTTTTATAATTAGAGAATAATAACTAAAACTAACTATAGGAATTGCAAACCTTGCTCGCAACTGTCATCATCACACATTTTGGCATAAATAATCCATTATTTAAAAACTTTATGGTTGTATATGAAAGAATATATTATATTTACTCTTTTTATAGCATTATTTATGATAAAAATAGCTTCTTTTAATTTAATTTGATTACACTTTGAACCAGTAACCTAATATGACATCTGTAAGTGATAAAAATAAAAAAAATTACCTAATAATATTTATATCGTACCTTAAACTAATATCCAACAATTTTCAAACATTTTTTTTGCATTATTTTGTAGTAAAAATATTAATTTTCATGTAATCCATTCACCTGGGAGCACATGTCATCAAAAGCATTTCTCGTTAAATATTTGGTTTCAGAAAGTGTTTATTGTTTGAAATATCAATGATAATTGAATAATTGGATAGATACTTTGTTTTTGTATACGTTTTCATTTAAAAAATCATCTCATTCCATAACAAAATACAATAGAAATTTTAAAAATCTAATTGTTGTTGTAATCAAATACTTTCATCTGAAATTTGATGAAAGAATACATAAAGAATGTATAAAATGCAGTTACTTACAGTTTACTATAAACCAGATACATAATTGAAAATAATTATTGTACAATAAATTATTAAACATTTCTTCCAAGGGGGTATGAAGGAAAGGTTTGTCATTTTAAATAAATGTGTTTATAACTGAATACGACGCGCCTTGTTTGATTTCCATAATTAAATTTTTGTCAATAGTGTTATTATCCATAATTTTATGTTATTCTTTTCTATGAATATATTCTTGTTTGGATAACTACGAGTATAACTGAAATGAAAACACATATTTAAATACATTCAAGAAAATATAAAATTACATACTTACATTATAAAATGTAGTGTAATTTTACTTTTAAACTAATTTTACTATATATTTCTCCAAGCACATACAAGATTTGCAAGATGATTTTTGATTAGAGCTGACGTTTGGACACGTCATATATCAAGAAAATTTAAATATTGTAAATAAGGTTTGCCGTAAATTTTTATGTACAATGCACTTTTATGAAAACCAGTTACACTTCAGTAGTGTTATTTTTAGTAATTTTATGTTATTTCTCTTCTATAAATATACTCTTGTTTGGATAACCAATTAAAAATTGTAACTGAAATGAAAATACATCTTTAAATACAACGAAACAAATTTAAAATAATATACTTACATCACAAAGTGTATTGTACATAGTTTACTATATATTTCTGTATATTTCTCTTTGAAAATATAAAACTTGTGCCACGAATTTTTTGATTGACTGACCCAACAGATGATAAACGTCAAACGTCATAAAATTAAATATTTTAAATACACCGCACTTAACATTCAGTGTGTTTGTATATATTTCGCTCACTATTATAATGTGTAAAAATATAATTACCTTTACAATATCTCTTTTTATTTTCAAAATAAATCAATTAAAAGTTTCATATTGAATTGTCAAAAATGACGGATGGCACAGTAATTCTTTTTAAATTTAAACCTGGCATCTAGGATATTTTTTTCAGTTTTGTTCCAGTTTTCCTTTTAGGCTTAGTTTTTTATTTTTTACACGAAAACCACTGACAGTAAAAATATGAGACCCCAAAAAGGCCCTATTCCACTTTAAACCACATCTAATAAAATAATATTAAAATTATTCCATGAATGGTTTGACCTGTACCCGTGAGCAAAATTTTTGCGATGTTTGAGATGAATCCAAATATAGATATATATATATATATATATATATATATATATATATAGTGAATCCATCAAAATAGTATATGACTAGCGAATTCTCGGCTACGCCGAGCATTCCCTAGAGCTCCGCTGTCAGTGCAAAAAACAAATGACGATCGACATGAAACAATTATTTCATATTTGCACTTTAGGCCTCTCCAGGACCTTTTATTAGATTGCAAACACGATATACTTCCAATAATTTTTTCCAAAAAACAAAAGCCGGTCGGCATGAATCATTTTTGTCATTTATGTACCCCAGCCCTCACCGAGACCTTTCATTTGATACCAAACACGATATACTTCTGACAACTTTCTACATAAAACAAAAGTCGATCGACGTGAAACATTTTTATCATATTTGCACGCTGGCCCGCACCAAGACTTTTCATTTGATACCAAACACTACATACTTGTGACAACCTTTTGCAAAAAACAAAAGCCGATCGACATTGACATTTTTTGTTAATTCTGCAGACCAGCCCTCATTGAAACCTTTCATTTGATACCATACACCATACACTTCTGACAACTTTTTGCAAAAAACAAAAACCGATCGACATAGCACATTTTTGTCAATTCTGCACGCTAGCCCTCTCCGAGACCTTTTATTTGATACTAAACACGACATACTTCTGACAACTTTTTGCATAAAACAAAATCCGATCGACATGGTACATTTTAGTTAATTCTGCACGCTAGCCCTCAACGAGACCTTTCATTTGATACCAAACACGACATACTTCTGACAACTTTTAGCATAAAACAAAAGCCGATCAACATTGAACTTTTTTGTTAATTCTACACGCCAGCCCTTATCGAGCCTTTTCATTTGATACCAAACACCATATACTTCTCACAACTTTTTGCAAAAAACAAAAACCGATCGACATACCACATTTTCGTCAATTCTGCACGCTAGCCCTCAACAAGACGTTTCATTTCAGACCAAACTCGACATACCTTTGAGAACTTTTTGCAGAAAACAAAAGCCGATCGGAATGGAACATTTTTGTCAATTCTGCACGCTAGCCCTCAACAAGACCTTTCATTAGAGACCTAACTCGACATACCTTTGAGAAATTTTTGCAAAAAACAAAAGCCGGTCGACATGAAACATTTTTGTCATTCATGTACCCCAACTCTCACCGAGACCTTTCATTTGATACCAAACACGACATACTTCTGACAACTTTCTGCATAAAACAAAAGTCGATCAACATGAAACATTTTTATCATATCTACACGCTAGCCCACACCTAGACTTTTCATTTGATACCAAACACTATATATTTGCGACAACCTTTAGCAAAAAACAAAAGCCGATCGACATTGACCTTTTTCGTTAATTCTGCACACCAGCCTTCATTGAAACCTTTTATTTGATACCAATCACGACATACTTCTGACAACTTTTTGCATAAAACGAAAGCCGATCGACATGGAACATTTTTGTCAATTCTGCACGCTAGCCCTCAACGAGACATTTCATTTGAGACCAAACTCGACATACCTTAGTAAAAATTTTGCAAAAAACAAAAGCCGATCAACATTGAACTTTTTTGTTAAGAGGATACCCGGTGTCTATTGGTATATGGTAAAATACATGCTAAGCATTTTTCTTTTTATTCAAAAACTAGAAAAGAAACTAATATGAAATAAATTCATATTAATTCTTCAAGTATAGATGCATCTGCCTATGTCAAATATATTTTAAAATTTACAATAGAATCGCGAAAAAAAATTATTAAATATCAGACATAAAGGTATTACTTTATTGTAATGTCTAACGGTTATCTAAAGTATTTTTTCGACAAATAAGAGACATAGACTTGTAGAATAAAGACCTTTAAATCAGTATTTCTAATCAGAAAACTATTTGAATTAACCATTCTTCTTAAAACAGAAAAATTGTAACATACAAATTTCTTGCATTTTTCTCCAGTTTTAATGTTCTCCCACTCCTGGTTTTCTTATTGTAAGGGTGGGTTATACCTGTGGAAGAAAGACAGAAACGTAAAGTACACACGTAATGAAAAGAGTCGACCGAAAAATGATCTGTGATTCTTGTACAGTGGAGGAACTTGTGAACGTTGTCGATACTAGAAACACAAAATATGAAGTTAGAATTTCTAGCTTCACCGGGAATCCTCTTAATTCTACACGCCAGCCCTTATCGAGCCTTTTCATTTGATACCAAACACCACATACTTCTCACAACTTTTTCCAAAAAACAAAAGCCATTTGATACAGAACATTTTTGTTCATTTTGCACCCTAGCCCTCATCGTGACCTAGCCTAATATAACATTCACTGACTTCAGTAACGTTCATTTGGGAATATTTGTTCTTTGTTTAGTTACATTATTAAACATTTGGCAATATTGACATGTAATTCGAAAATACCCAAACACGACATTTTTCTGACAACATTTTGCAAAAAACAAATTCTAATCTACGTAGAACATTTTTGTCATTCGTGCACAACAGTCCGTACTGTGTCGTTTTCTTGAAACCCAATTACGACCTACTTCTAAAAACTTTTTACGAAAAACAAAAGCAGATCGACATGACACATTTTTTTTGTTATTTTAAAACTGGCCCTTACGGTTTCCTTTCTTTTGATAACAAACACAGCAAAGTATTCAATTTATTTTATTTAATAATATTTGATTTTTATTTAGTTACTTTATAATTTGGCAACACTGTTTGTATTAAAAAATAGTAGTTCATTTTTTAATTTATAAATTAATATTGTCAACCCTACTAAAACTGTCACCGTCTTCATTGAAGTTAGTTTAGGAATATTTGGTTTTAATTTAGATACTTCATCACACATTTGGCAACATTGACTTTTGACATTGGAAACGTCAAAATTTATATTAATTAAATACGTTATGTTTTAAACTTTAATTAGTTGTAACACCTTTGCTCAAGTCTATTATTCATGAAATTGTTTTTAAATCTTTGATATCAATGTTCTATTAAAAGATATAATCATTTAAATTTCATAGACAGATTGTCAAAAGTGACGGATGACGGCGTGATTCTTCTTAAATGTAGACATGGCCTCTGGGATCTATTGTTTCAGTGTACCAATTTTACGCAGTTTTTATTTTTTTAAACAAAAACCACTCACAGTAAAAATATGAGACCCCCAAAAGGCACTCCGGCACAATAGACACTACAACTTGAGAAAAAAATTACAGCAATTACTTAAATGGACCAGGAGTTTAAGCTGGACACAGGATCGGTGATCGTCGAGATGAATCCAAATATATATATATATAGATAGTGAATCTATCAAAATAGTATATGACTAGTGTATTCTCGGCTACGCCGAGCATTCCCTAGAGCTCCGCTGTCAGTGCAAAAAACAAATGCCAATCGACATGAAACAATTATTTAATATTTCCACGTCAGGCCTCACCGAGACCTTTCATTAGATTGCAAACACGATATACTTCTAATAATTTTTTGGAAAAAACAAAAGCCGGTCGACATGAAACATTTTTGTCAGTTCTGCACGCTGTACCCCAACTCTCACCGAGACCTTTCATTTGATACCATACACGGCATACTTCTGACAACTTTCTGCATTACACAAAAGTCGATCGACATGAAACATTTTTATCATATCTAAAAGCTAACCCACACCGAGACTTTTCATTTGATACCAAACACTGTATACTTGTGAAAACCTTTTCAAAAAACAAAAGCCGATCGATGTTGACCATTTTCGTTCATTCTGCACGCTAGCCCTCAACGAGACCTTTCATTTGATACCAAACACCACACACTTTTGACAACTTTTTGCAAATAACAAATATCGATCGACATAGCACATTTTTATCAATTCTGCACGATAGCCCTCTCCGAGACCTTTCATTTGATACTAAACACGACATACTTCTGACAACTTTTTGCAAAAAAAACCGATCGACATAGTACATTTTTGTCAATTCTGCACGCTAGCCCTCTCCGAGACCTTTCATTTGATACCAAACACGAAATACTCCTGACAACTTTTTGCATAAAAGGAAGCCGATCGACATGGAACATTTTTGTCAATTCTGCACGCTAGCCATCAACGAGACTTTTCATTTAATACCAAACACCACACACTTCTGACAACTTTTTGCAAAAAACAAATACCGACCGACATAGCACATTTTTATCAATTCTGCATGCTAGCCCTCTCCAAGACCTTTCATTTGATATCAAACACGATATACTTCTGACAACTTTTTGCAAAAAACAAAAACCGATCGACATAGCACACTTTTGTCAATTCTGCACGCTAGACCTCTCCGAGACCTTTCATTTGATACCAAACACGACATACTTCTGACAACTTTTTGCATAAAACAAAAGCCGACCGACATGGAACATTTTTGTCAATTCTGCGCGCTAGCCCTCAACGAGACCTTTCATTTGAGACCAAACTCGACATATCTTTGAGAAATTTTTGCAAAAACAAAAGCCGATCAACATTGACCTTTTTTCTTAATTCTACACGCCAGCCCTTATCGAGCCTTTTCATTTGATACCAAACACCACATACTTCTCACAACATTTTCCAAAAAACAAAAGCCGTTTGATATAGAACATTTTTGTTCATTCTGCACGCTAGCCCTCATCGTGACCTAGCCTAATATAACATTCACTGTCTTCAGTAACCTTTCATTTGAAAATATTTGTTCTTTGTTTAGTTACTTTATTAAACATTTGGCAACATTGACTTTTGTAATTTGAAAATACCCAAACACGACATTTTTCTGACAACATTATACAAAAAACAAATTCTAATCTACATGGAACATTTTTGTCATTCGTGCACACCAGTCCGTATTGTGTCGTTTTCTTAAAACCCAAGGACGACCTACTTCTAACAACTTTTTACGGAAAACAAATGCAGATCGACATGACACATTTTTTTTGTCATTTTAAAACTGGCCCTTATGGTTTCCTTTCTTTTGATAACAAACACAGCAAAGTATTCAATTTATTTTATTTACAAATATTTGATTTTTATTTAGTTACTTTATAATTTGGCAACACTGTTTGTATTAAAAAATAGTAGTTAATTTTTAAATTTATAAATTAATATTGTCAACCCTAATACAACTGCCACCGTCTTCAGTGAAGTTAGTTTAGGAATATTTGGTTTCAATTTAGTTACTTCATCACACATTTGGCAACATTGACTTTTGACATTGGAAACGTCAAAATTTATATTAATTAAATACGTTATGTTTTAAAGTTAAATTAGTTGTAACACATTTGCTCAAGTCTATTATTCATGATACTGTTTTTAAATCTTTGATATCAATGTTCTATTAAAAGATATAATCATTTAAAGTTCATAGGCAGATTGTCAAAAGTGACGGATGACGGCGTGATTCTTCTTAAAGTTAGACATGGCCTCTGGGATCCATTGTTTCAAGGCAGCATTTGTGCACAGTTTTAATTTTTTACACGAAAACTACTAACAGTAAAAATATGAGACGCCCAAAAGGCAGCAGATCTCATTAGCCCCCACATATTAAAAAAAAAATTATAACAATCACTTGCATAGTTCAGGCTGTAGGCCTTTACAAAAGTTACTCGATGCTCGTGATGAATCTATAGATAGATAGATATATAGTGAATCTAATCGTTTAGTATAGTGATGTTTATATCGCTGAATTCAGAAAAAAATGCTCTATCGAATAACCTAAAAATAAACATATGTTCCCATCTAAAAAAAAAAAGTTGTGTCCCGTATTTTGAGAACCACAGGTCAAAAAAAAGTTTTTTTGCTCTTTGTATTAGTCTTGTAAAATGGTGGTTCTTCGCTAATTTAACCAACCTCGTAGCTCTTATAGTTCTCGAGATAGAAATGGTGGCACGCTTAAATGGAACATCCTGCATATGAACTACTCACACATAACTTATCAAATAATATCATTTATAAACTGTCTCAAACATGTTTCCGTGCGAATAGCAGTTACATTACATTATATTATTTATTTATAACACGTTCAAAGCGGCACGCGAGATCGTTTAGGAAATAAATAAAAATACATGTTGATAAATAAATGAAATTATAGAGATTTTAAATTTCCCGCGCTTAGGGATTTTGAGATACAACGGTTTAATCATTAAAATACATAAGAAGAAAAGATTTAAATAATACGTTTAACCCAATTTTATGTATTTTTATTATACCTTAGCAAAATTTGTAGTTTCATACAATACATTAAGTTTGACAGCATAACTGTCATCACTTGACACAATAAGTATGAAGTTAGTTAAAGAATATATAAAAATGTATTATTTTGAAAATAATTATCTATTTTATAAATATAAATAATGTGAAATAACATACCAAAATTTATAAACTGATACATTTTTATATTGCCAAAAAAAACAAGATTATATTCATGTTTTTTTGTTGCTATGTTCATTTATATATTTATGAAGCTGAATTATATATGTATTTATCTACAACTATTGTTATTGTTATTAATAATTTATTTTTTATTATAAATATCAATTTAAATGATTATAAAAGTATAATAAATACAATTTGAAGTTATTTTGAAATTTAAGTGCTGCTCTAGCGCCATCTGTTGAGGTATATATGAACTACTCACACATAACTGAAAATTTATATGCCTGTTAGTTGTAGATAAAGTGACCAATTTTTATACGTTCTTTTGCATTATTTCTTAATGAAAACATGAATTTTCGTGCAGTACAATCATATACAAGTTCGACTAAGAGCAGATGCCATCAGCTGATAATCAGACGAACTACTCGGTGAATATTTGGTTTGAAAAGGTGTTTATTGTTTCATACATCAGTTACAAATGGATAAATGGATAGATACTTTGTTTATGTAAACGTTTACATCTGAGAAATCATCTCATTTCATTATAAAATAAACTCATGGTTCAAAATTGGATACAGGAGGAACTGGAGTAGGTGTGCTTGGCCCAGATTGTCGAATTAAGGAATCCATAGGCACCTGCTCTACAATTTTTCAGGCTGAGATTTATGCAATAAATCTCTGTGCTCACATAAACCTAGATAAAGGTCTAAAAGGAGCATTAATAAATATAATGTCTGACAGCCAGGCAGCTTTAAAGGTATTGAATGCCTTCACATGTAAATCGAAGCTAGCCTGGAACTGCAGGGAGACCCTACAATTGCTATCCGAAGCAAACCAAGTCACCCTACGGTGGGTAACAGGGCACGAGGGAATCCTAGAAAACGAGAAAGCTGATGAACTTGCAAAAAAAGGGTCTATACTTTCATAACACGGGCCGGAACCTTCATGTGGTCTTCCACAAAGCCACTATAAGAAGGTGGTCAAAAACTGGGAGGAATCTGCCATATCCTCATATTGGAAAAATATTCCAGGCCTCAATCAAGCTCGGAAATTCATTTCCCAGCTTCGACAAACGCCAAAGAGTTACTAGCTCTCAGCAAAAAGGATCTTAATATAATGACAGGAATTCTCACTGGCCACTGTCCTTTAAAGTACCATTTGCACAAAATTGGTATAGCTGAAAATGAAACCTATCGACTCTGTGAAGAGGACGAAGAATCGTCGGAACACATACTGTGTGAATACTCAATCAACTAGGTAAGAGTTATCTTACGGCAGATGAGATCAAGAACTTGACTCCTGGAGTCATAATCGGCTTCATAAAAAATCTGGATCTACTTCCGGAAAACTAAGTAAGGGCTGTGTCACAATAGATCTTCTAGGTCGCGTTGACAAAAAGCGACAAAACGCTTAAACCCTCGTATACATACAATAAAATACAATACAAGGTTGCCATCCAGTGATGGGTTCCTCTAATTACAATTTATTAGTAGGTATAGGTAGTAATATTTTTCTAAATTAGGTCTACAGGTTTTATTCTTTTAAGTCTTCTTGCTTCGTCCGAGTTGTCTAGCAGGTTGATAGCCAGGTTGTTGGGATGGTTCTCAAGTCGGATCTCGTATTTTACAGCGAATATTTTTATTTGCTCCTGGACTGTTTTTATTTTAAGGTCGTTGTGTGGCGTGTCATTTCTTACTAACCAAGGGGCGTTTGTAATTGTTCGTAACGTTTTATTTTGTAGTCGCTGAATTTTGTTTATGTGCGACTGCTACGCACAACCCCATAGTTGGATGCCATAGGTCCAGATGGGTACCAATATTGTTTTATATAGCAATAATTTATTACATAAAGACAGTTTGGATCTGCGACCAATAAGCCAGTTTAATTTTTTAGTTTTAATTTCAATTTGTTTCTTTTTTGCATCTATGTGTTGTTTCCATGTCATTCTTCTATCTAAATGCATTCCAAGGTATTTAACGTTTGTCTTTTTGCGAAGTACTTGATTATTTAGACTGACTTCAGGACACGTATCTCGCTTCATAGTAAAGGTTATATGGGCTGATTTATCTTTATTTATGTTTATGCGCCATTTGTTTGCCCATACTTGAATCTCATCTAGTGATCTTTGTAGTATTCTAGAAGCAGCGATAAGATTTTCATCGCTTGCTAGTATTGCCGTATCATCGACAAAAGTCGCAGTAGTTACATTTTCGTCGGAGGGTAAGTCTGCAATAAAGAGAAGGTATAAGATGGGACCTAATACACTCCCTTGAGGTACGCCTGCCTTGATAGGGTGTATTTGAGAATAATAGTTTTCGTAGATAACTTGATAGTTTCTGTTTGTTAAGTATGATTTGAATAGCAAATAGTAGTGATGAGGTAAGTTTTCTTTTATTTTATATAATAATCCAGTGTGCCAAACTTTGTCAAAAGCCTGGCTGATGTCTAAAAATGCCGCTGAGCAAAATTTTTGTTCTTCTAGACAAATATCTATTTTTTTGGTTACTCTATGTATTTGTTCCTAGGTAGAGTGTTGCTCTCTGAAGCCGAATTGGTGCTCAGGGATTATATTGTTATCTTCGATTTCGTATTTCAGTTTTTTTAATATTAGTTTTTCCAGTACCTTTGAAAGACAGGGTAATAATGAAATTGGCATATATAATTGAAGTTCGTAGTTTGGCTTCCCTGATTTTAGAATTAAAATGACTTGAGAGAATTTCCAAAGAATTGGAAAGTATTGTAGTCTTAATATTGCATTAAAGATGTAAGTTATAAGTTTGATGGCTTCTTCTGGTAGTTTTTTAAGTATCACAGGGGTAATAAGGTCATGTCCGGGTGCTTTTTTTTATTATTAAGAAATTTTATTTCATTTTTTACGTCTTCAGATTTAAAGTTTTTAACTGGCATTGACAGTTGGAGTGGGATATCTAGGCGCATAAGAATTTCATTTTCTTCTTGATCTGTATTGAGGGGAGCGTTTGGTTCAAATATATGTGATAGGTATTTACCGAATATTTCAGCTTTTTCTCGATCCGACCTGGCCCAAGAATTGTCTTGTTTTCTAATAGCGGGTATGGATTGTTTCGGTCTTTTAAGATTTTTTGTAGCTTTCCACAGTGTATAATCGTTATGTTGATTTGGTGAAAGACCGCTAATGTAGTTTTCAAATGAATCATTTTTTAATTCATGAATCATTGTTTTTATTTCTTTACTTATTTTATTTAGGAGGGTCTTATCGCTGGGGAATCTATTTAATTGCCATTTCTTTCTAATCCTTCTTTTCTCAGCTATTCTATCCTTTATATACTTGGGATAGTTAATAATTGTATCAGTGTCAGCATTTTGTTCGGGTGTAGATATCCAAGCTGCTTCTTGTATTACTTTGTTTAATGCATCAGTCGCATTATCGATGTCATCTTCTGTTTTCAATGCTAAGTTTAATTTTATGTTGTCATGAATATGGTTCTGGAACATTTTCCAATTTGTTCTTTTGTTACATAGAGCAGGTTTTTTCTGTTTTTTTTTTACTATTTTTGAATTTAATGTAATAATGATTGCAGAGTGGTCTGACGTAAGGTCGAAGCATTCGTCTATTTGCATATAGTTTGAAAATATGTCTTTTGTTACAAAGAAATCTAGTGTATCCGGAATCTTCGCTGGGTCCGATGGCCAGTATGTGGTCTTGCCTGTACTTACATGATCATATCCTTTGTTTAGCATTGCAGCTTGGAGTTGTCTGCCTTTGGGGATTATTAATCTGTTTTGTATTTTCATTTTTTAATTTCAGTGAACAAGTATAGCTTGGAATTTTGCCTACTTTTTCTTTAAATGGATCCGCGTATTTTTCTATAATTTGTTTTCTTAGTTCTTGGATTTGTTCATTTGAAATTTGGTGCACACGCTTTTGATTATTTGAATAAATATTGATTTTGAGCCATGCTCGACCAAGTAATGGAGATGCCGAATTGGATACTATGTATAACTCTTCTTCTGATTTCATGGTCTGATATTCAACTGGAACTTTAGCTACACCAAGTGGAGAAAATTTTTCTCCCGTGTACTTTCGGAATTTTACGGACGTTGGGTTTATGGGAATTTGAGGACATAACTTTTCAAAATCGGTTGCTAATTAGTGACACTGGACTTCCTGTATCAGCTTCGAATTCTTGTATTTTTGAGCCAATTTTTATTGAGATCATAAATTTTTCATCATTTGATGTCAGTGTGCATTTGTTAATTCTTATTACTTGATTTATACAAAAGGGGTCTTGATTAATGTTGGATTGTATATCTTCAATTTGATTTTCAGAATCTTCAGCATCAATATTCTTAACTTTATTAGGGTTTGAATTTCTGAAACTTGTTTTGTTTTTAGTTAGGTTGAATATACAGACCTTTGCGACATGTCCGATTTTTTTGCAAGATAAGCAACTTAGAGTATTTCTATTTCTGTGACAATCTTGCGTAGCATGGTTATTATAACCACATCTCAGACATAATCCATTTATTCCAAGTTCATAATAATTTAAACGCGTGCGTGGCATTCAATTTCGTTGTGAAAAATTAGATTTACTTGCTGGATGAGACTGGGAAGCACGTATTTTGTTGACAGATGTATCTGTTGATAAGACTATGTTTCCTTTTTTTGATGTTTCTAGAGCAAGAGCAATATCTGTAGCACGATCAAATGTGAGATTTTCTTCTTGTAATAATTTTTCAGGAATTTCTCCATCCGATATTCCTCTTATAAATTGTGCACGTAAAAATATGTGAGCAATGGACTTTTTACATTCTTCAGATGTACATTTAAAATCACATGATGTTGTTAATTTGCGTAAAGCTACAATATATTGAGATATGCTTTAATTTGGCGATTGAGTTCTAGAGAGAAATTTATGCTGTTCAATATAAACGTTTGGTTTCGGGCATAGATGCTTCTCTATTAGCTTAATTAATTCTGAATACTTTTTATCGGTTGGAGATTCAGGAGAGAGCAAATTTACAAGAAGTTGATAATATTTGAATCCAATATAATTTATGAGGATACGTGCTTTTGTCTTTTCTGTTTCGACTGTCGTGCCTGTTATTAATTTTAATGCGAATCGATTCTCAAGACGTTGAAGGTAACTAGTAAATTCTTCTTTGGTTTCGTCGAAACTTTCAAAAGATAAAGTTTGTATTGCTGCTCTTCCAGTTATGTCAGGTTCAGTAGAGTTTACAAGGGAAGCACTTGATTCTAGACGTTCTAGTAATTTACTTTGTTGCTGAATGAAGTGAGACAATAATTGAGATAGATCTGCCATTTTGACATGTGTCACTTTTTATGTTTATGTATTTTGAGACTTTATATTTTTTTCTTTTACCAGTTTAATCCTCGTCGCCAATTTGTTATATATTTTTCAGAATAAATACACAATTTAGTTTTACTAAATTAACATTTATTTTTTTATTTTCATAATAACACTTTTCATTTATTTATTTATTTATATATATTACAAAAACATTCCCAAAGCCCACCAATATATAATAGGTGTTTAGCATTATAGTCTCCCCCAGCCAAGAATCAGTTTCCCATGATTTCGAATGCCTCTTCAAATTGTTCTTTTTTTATCGAATGCTTTGGTGGACAGTATATAGCTGATACTATGAGGGTGCCATGGGCTTCTTTTACTTTTACGTTCGTTGCTTAAAGATAATCTTTTTCGATTTTTTCTATTTCGTGGTGTGAGATTTTTTCTCTTATAATAACGGCCGTGCCACCGTGAGCTGTTTTATCAGGGTGATTTGTATAATATGTTTTGTATTTTTTAATATTGAAGTAGTTTCTTTTTGTAAAGTGCGTTTCAGAAATCAACAGAATATCAAGTTTTTGTTCGTTTAAGAAAAATTCTATTTCATGTTTGTGTTGCTAAGCATTGTATTGGTATCGTTTTGTATGGGTAGATTATTTCTGTGGTTCTGAGTTGCTTGTGAATAATTAATATTATTATCAGTCATCTGGGTAAAGAAGGGCTTATTTGTTGAAAGGTTTAGTAGGGGATATTCGCTATCGTCTGTCAATCGGAATTCTTGATTATTTATTGAATTTGATTTTATGTTGCTGTAAGTATATTTTCCTTTAGCTTTTTGAAGGTCACGATATACTGTGCATCCTTTGTAGTTAGCTGGATGAGCCCCCCCGCACAGTACACATTTTGGGGTAGTAATCTTTTTTTGTTGGCAGTTGTATGTCGGATTATTCTCTGCACATTTTACACAGTAGAATGGTTTTGTGCAGTAAGACTTCGTGTGCCCATACTCTTGGCACCTCTTACATTGAGGTATTTCCTTTTTTATCCGAGGTTCTTCAACAATTATTTTTGTCCCCAATATGTTTGTGAGTTCGTAAATTATTTTGTTGTTTTCGTTTGGTTCTTGATCTATGTAGAACATGGGTAGTGGTGTTTTAGTTTTCCAGCTACGTATATTTATTACGGTACGAATTAAGAATCCTTTATTTTCCAAAGCTTCTTGAAGCTCATCAGGAGCTATTGAATGATGGAGATTTTTTATTACGACTCTAAATGCTCTTTCTTGTCTAGGTTGGTAGGTATGGAACGCTATATTGTGTGATTTTCATAGTTGAACTAAATTTCTGTAAGCTGTTATTGTTGTAGTATTCACCTTCACCGTGTTATTTGATAGGGTCTTACATATGAAGTCTTTTTCTTCTAGCGTTAATTTTATACTTGAGATCATCGCGGAATAATTATTCACGTCTTGGATATACACCGGTGAAGGTTTAATTTCTCTTTGTGTATTTGAAGTTTGCTTGTTTACTTCTTTATCTTCTTGATTAACTTAAGAAATTGAGTTTAATATAGAATACCTGTTAGAAATTTGAATTTCGTTGTTAGGTTTTTGACTAGTATTAGTCCTTTTGTTGTCTTCGTGTCCATTTGGTTTATCTTCTCTTCCTCTTTTCCTTTTGATGTTTTGCCATGAAAAAGATTGTGTTTGAGAGTGGCTAGAGTGCGCACTGGTTAATGAGATCGGTGTAGATGTAAATGTGAGGGAATTGTTAGGTGTTAAGTGTGAAGAAAGGGATCCTGGTGTTATTATGAGAGAAGTGTCACTGTGTTTTCTGGATCTCGGGGTAGTAACGGCGGGTAATGTATCACTGTTAGGTGATAAGTTGTATTGGTTTGGTGTAATAATTGGTGAATTATTTATATTTGTTGTACTTGTTGTAGTAATAGAGACACATGTCGTTATAGCAGTTGTGGTTTTAGTGGGTGTGTTAAAAAGTACACCATCACTATTTTCTGGCATTTTAAGTCGTTAATATTAGATAATTACGTTATGCAGTACTAGTGTTTATTATATTACTGTTCTATTCTATTGCTCGCACGAGCGTTAAGTTTTTAATTTTTGCTATCGTTGGCAACACTGATTTAAGTTAGTTTATGTGGCGCGAAATACTTGCGCACGATGGATACGCGCTCCTATAGCTGTCACTCCGCGTGTTGTGGAAGGTCACACATACTAATTTTAGCACTTACTCAGTTTGCTTTTATTTACAGATTGTTCTTCACTGTTCACGATAAATGTTTCAAACTTTGATCAAGTTTATTATACAGTTTGATAAGAGAAAAATATTTTTTTTCTAGCACTGGTAATCTGCGGTATGTATTTCGCACGGTTGCCAATGTCAGAATATATAATTAAAAAATGACTACTAATTTTATTCCGTGGAAGATAATTTTTTTTTCATTGTAATATTGTAGTCTTTTCATTAACGATAATTAATTTTATTTCGTGTTGAATTTTAAATGATATATAAGATATATAAATATAGTAGTAATAAAATCTCCTTGAATAAGTGTGTAATTTTATAGTTTTTTGAAACTCCACTGTTTGAGAACCGATTTGCTTCAAAATCTACTTGACACAACATTTATAAAAACAAATTTACAAATAACAATTAAGACTTTTTAAAACGACTCATCGCTGCTAAACATTTCTTTGTAGTATAGTTTTGATCAGTTAGATTAGATTAAGTCATTATAAAAATGTTTCAGAACTGCTGTGCTTACAAAAGAAATTTTTATAATAAAACGGATAAATTGCAAGTGTAAATAATGTCATTTTAAAATTAGGTTTTACTTTTATGTTTGTTAGATAATAAAGTTAAAATTTACCTCATGAAGATGATCATTTCATTATTTTTACTTACTTGAGTCGATGTGCCACCATTTTTCTCTGGCGGGAAAATTAAAATATGCAGTACTGACCTAAGATGAATTTTTTGTTTATCGATAATACGGATAAATACGAAATATTTTTTCTAATATTTTAATCGAATATTGTTTAATACTTTCTGTTTTATATTAATCACGTAACAGACTATTATAAAATTAATATATGTAACACAAACAAAAATGCATTAAAATTTTAACCACAATGTCATATGTCAAAAAATGAAGTTAATAATATACCTGTTAAATTACAAGAATACTTTATAAAATCGTACAAATTCTATTAATTTTATAATATACGTACTTTTTGCAGTTAATTTAGTTCTTAATATTGATAGGAACCAAATTGCATTATATTGTATTTAAGCGTTTTTTTAAATCTGAGATTTCTAGAGATTCATAGCTCAGTCAGTAAGAAACTGACAATGGGCCCTATTCTGTAACTCAGTGGTTAATTTCTAACCAGTTGCTAAAATTATTAACAAATAAAAACAAACATTACAAGTGATGTTTTGATATTTTCTCCAGTGCTACCTATTTTCATTAGAAAAAAAAGATACATAATATACATTTTTAATGAACGTGTAGTGAAATTTTAAGAAAATTGTATTAAAAGAAAGAAATTTGAAGCATTTAAAATCAGTTTTCTTTAACAGATGTATAATTATAACTTATATACACAAAATAGGAAAGTTATATATTATTAAAATATTACAATAAATAATAATGACAATAAAGTACCGTAAAACGGGGTGGATCGGGACGATTTTTTGATATTTTTGTTTCTAGTTTCTTTATTTTTGGAAATATTAACACCAAATTTTGGCTCAGGGGGTAGGTAGTGTGCTTTAACTAATTATGTTTTTTTCGTATTTTATGAAGCTATAGTTCATTTGTAATTTTTTTTTAAAGGCGTTGTCCCGATTGACCCCATAGTGGGGTGAATAGGGAAAGTGGATTATTTCATGTAGAAATACCGAATAACCTCATATAAGAGGTTAATCGGGACAAAAAAATAAATTTTAAAAAAAGAAAAAAAAAATTCATTAAAAACAATATAAATAAAGTGTGAATACTCTTTATTTTAACAAAAATAATATTCTATCAATAAATAAACGTAAAACACTCCCTGAACGTAATTTTTTTTGCTTTGTATTGACGCAGAGCACTTTCAAAAACTTTTTTTGAGTAATTTTGGTAAACTCGGCCACCAACCTTTCTTTTATACACCCTCATATTTAGTCCCAATTCGCCCCGAAATGAGCCTGAAAACATTTAAAAAATCATAGAAAAATAATGGACAACTTTTTGAACAACCTATCACACATAACGTCAATAAAATACATCAGATTAAAAGATAGGCCAAGATAATTAACCAAACTTTATAGGTAACATATTCAAATAAGAAAAGTTTTGCAGGCAATAAATTTCACTCACTTTTCTTGATTAAACATATAATTTTTTTTCATTAGTAAATACTTACATTTGTTCTTGAGCGTACACGCTATGACTCGCTGTAAGGTGTCTGGAGCACACTACAATTTTTCAATCGTATGTAAGTTCGGACGTTCAGATGTAGAGCGCGATAGTTTAAAATATGAACATTTTGTCCCGATTGACACCTGCGTCCCTATTGACCACGTTTTACGGTATGTAGTAAAAATCTTCTGGGCGGAACGAATCAGTCTTCAGGATTCCCTGTAAATGCTAACGGAAAACCGCCAAAAAACGTTAGCAAAAGACGATAACTAAACAAAAAGAATAATGTGAAAGAATGAAACGAACCGGTATTAACACTTACATTATTTAAATATATTGGAATTGCCATCAAGAAAGAGCGTATTGTAGAAGAAGCAGTGGGCAAAACGGCTAATTGAGATTTAACCTTTTCAAATTTTCTTTTAGTTTCAGAGAAAAAACAAAAATAGGTCGACTTATTTGAAAATGAAAAGTCGCAAAAAACAAGTTCTCGTTTCATTAGGAAAATCTATTGTAATCGTTGAAAATGACAGAAAACAACGATTTTACCTAATTCAATGCTATGGCAATCGGTCTCATGTTATGGCCACCAAGGAGCTTTGATTTGACTACAGCTGATTTTTATATTTGGCGCCGTTGGAAACAAATAGTTTATGCAAATTATCTTCAACCGAATTTAGAGAATTTAAAGGAGAGAATTAAAGACGCTGTGACGTCTTTAACTCCGGAAGAAATTCAAAGAAGTTAACTAATTGCATCGAAGATTAGAATTGTGCACTCAATAAACCGTGAATCGATTAAGTAGAATAGTAATTGTTTATATTATTTTTGTTGTTAAATTTATTAAACTAAAGTTAAAGTCATAATAACAATAATTTCTAAGACAACGCAAACTTGTTTTTTGGGACTTACAATTAGAAAAATTCTGTCGAACAATTTTCGACTTTTCTCTGAAACTAAAAGAAAATTTGAAAAGGTTAAAACTGAGTTTTGGAACATGCAAAAACTTTTATCAAAAATACATTTTTCTCGTAAAATAAAAATTTTTTTTTTCCTTCTTTCCAACTCGATCCGAGGACATACTGTATATAAAGGCCGCAGAGAATGTTAATATGAATTTTAACTTACTTTATTTGAACATTGCAAAGTTTTCTCGTAGAATTTGTGATGCAAAATTTGAAGAATGTTTCTTTCATTTCATGTCGAAATTTATGTGTTTAATTTCTAAAAATGCGATGAAATTTTCCTTCAGTGATCAAACAGATATGTGTTCTGTTAAATAAAAAATTGTAATTAATAAATATGTTTTTTTTCTTTAAATATAAATGTATTTACCATTCTTATTCAACTTTGTCAATAATAATATAGTTTTTCTGATGATAGTAGAATCGTCAACGAATAGAGTAGTTCCGATTTTAAGTTCCAAAATATTCAATTTCGCTATTCAAAGCAAGTATTCCAAAAATATATTTTTTGTGAAACTGCTACCCTGTAAACAATGAAGACTAATATAATAAAGGAAGATAATTTTTATTCAAATGATGCCTTCGTTTTAAAATTTTTCCAAATATTGTTTAACATTGACGTAGTATATATTTGATTTGGATTAAAATAGTTCATATGCTTGGATTGAAATTGAATCCTTTTCTTTTAATATTGAATGAAGGAAAATTTAACTTGTAGATTTCATTTCAGGATTTGACCCATTTTTCTGTATTCAGAAAGAAATATTACTAATTAATAAAAAATATGTAAACATTGAACACTTTTTTATAAAAAAAAAATTTCGCCTCAGATAAAAGAACTTCTATATTACAATTTCAGATATGTAATTGCAATAGTCCAAATAATTATATACTTGAATCCTACGTTTATTATCTTCGACGTACTTTACAGGTACAAGGCTGTGTAGATTTCAGTTTCCAATATCTATAATTATGAAATCCATAAATGTTATTTTTTTATAACTTAATAATAACATATCATTATATTTCGTTGTGAAACATGAAATTTTTTTATATTTGTGTATCTTTATTATATATTATGAATTTAAATTTTAATTAGTTACATTAGTTTAACAAATCTTTCAATATATTTTTAACAAATATATAATTTTGCAAAAGTATTTAATTTTTGTGTTTATAAATTATTTGAGTTGCCAGATAATTCTAAAATTAAAAAGTTAAATAATTTAAAGATATAACTGTAAAACAATATTTATAAAAAAATTATTTACATTTAAGTTTCACAAATATTTTATTAAATTAAAATTATACGATTCGTTTACAAAGCGTATTTCTTGGTAAAATTGTAGAAAAGTAATATTTCATATAAAGTTAAAATCAAATTTTTATAACCTGAAAACTAGATTACTCAGAAACATTTACACACACACATTCATAATTTTGCGATTTTATTTTTCGTTTTTTAGATCCCTTTGTGGTTTTTTTTATTATAATATTGTAATTTGCTTCATTTGCTTCGTACCCACCAGCCAGTATGTGACGATTAATTATGATGAAGCTTATTATTATTATTTTTTTATTAACCACGGGCTATAATATTAAAGCAAAGTACAGCAAAAATCCCAAATACCACTGGTATTGGGCATTAAAATATTATATTCAACCCATTGCCTTGCAAATCTATCATAAAAGTAGGTAGTTATGGAGTATGTAATATATATGTACATTTTTATAAAAATCAAAACTTTTTTCTCAAATTCATACAACAGTGACAATGGTTTAAATATAATACTTTAACGCCCACCAATGGTATTTAAGATTTTTACCATACTTTGTGGGTTTATTTATTATTATTTAAAGTCGAAAATATATGTATTACATTACAATTTTTATTATCGCAGAAAAATGTTAATGCAAACTAATATTGCAGTATTATAATAATAGTATACTATGTTATTAAGAGTAAAAGTGACACTTTGTGTGGCGAGAATGGAAGTTTGCACGACGAGCGAGTCGAGTCGCACAATTGCATGCGAGGCACACAAAGCACTTTTACTCTGAATAACAAATTTATTTTTTCTTAAAACGTAGAAATTTTAAAAATTAATTACTATTTGACGTTTAATATGTAGGTTACCTGACAGTTATTCATAATTTTTAGTAACTTTATTCTTAGGTTATCTAGTTTTTATAGTGACATTTAGGGCGATATTACAGATTTCTATTTTACAAGTTACTTCTTATTGGCTGATTCTATATACGGCGGCGAAAAAGTTAAACGGCGGCTACAATAAAAAATTTACGTTTTATGACGTTTAAAGAAAAAATAATTTTTTTCTTCAAACGTCATAAAAGTGACATCTTCTGTGACGTGATTGACAAGGTTAAAGTTTAATTTCTATGCCTCCGTAATATAATTTTTTATTCTAGCCGCCGTATAATATTGTCGCCGCCGTATAATATTGTCGCCGCCGTATAGCCAATAAGATGTTACTTATTAAGATAACCTAAGAATAAAGTTACTAAAAATTATGAATAACTGACAGGTAACCTACATATTAAACGTCAAATAGTAATTTATTTTTTAAAATTTCTAAGTTTGAAGATAAAATAGCATGTGTTATTCAGAGTAAAAGTGTCTTTGTGTGCCTCGCATGCAATTGTCCGACTCGCTTCGCTCGTCGTGCAAACTTCCATGCTCGCCACACAAAGTATCACTTTTACTCTTAATAACACAATATACTATTCTTAACCAATCTGTTATCAAGTAGAAGATAAATAAAAAAATATGTAATTTAATTTTTTCTCTTTTAACGTAAGATATATTTATAATTATTTTTATATACATACATATAAAATAGTTTTCCTTTTTACCATCAGATGTAGGGACCTTTTTATTAGTAAATTATATATAGATATATATATATATATATATATATATATATATATATATATATATATTCAAAAAAATGTTGGTTACACTCATACAATAAACCAGGATATTAGACGTTATACAAAAATTTTCTAATACTAAACCATTGCTTTATATTTTTATTTTATTTATGATTTTCATTGTGGGTATTTTTTTATTATCTTTCATCATAATATTTCTTACATTTTCATTTTGTTTAGATTGTCATTGCTTTATATTTTTTAGTTTATTTATTATATACTTATAATAATTAGTTTTATATAATTGCCTTTTATAATAATTCTTTTTATTATACCTTCATATTGGCAAGGTCCGTAAAATTTGTAAAAAGCGCAATGGTTTTATCAGACTTAAGTTCTTTTTTTTTTAATCTTTTACAATATTTTACGAACCACTTTTCATGTTGAAATAATTTTTCATTTTTATATTAATTACATGCAGTGTATGCAACGAAACGCAAAACGTTGGACTTTAACATGGGTTTTTAAAAAATTGCCTATACTCTCTTGCCTGATAGATTTAGGGTAAAACTATAAGTTTACAAACTTGTTAAACATTAAATTCTATTTCAGATAATGTACAATTTAATTTTAAACAACTTTTTACGGTTGTAGTTTTGTTCTAAATGTATCAGAAGAGAGAGTATTCGCAATTTTTTATATCTCATGATAAAGCCCTATATTTCGCGTTTCGTTGCACAGCCTGTATATAAAATATATTGCATATTATATTTAACAAATAAAATATTGTCATCATTATAACTTTTTTATTATAATACATGTTTTAATTTATTTATTTCATTCATATTATTTTGTATCAAATTTATCAATAATGTTTCAACATGTTTTTAATTTATAATTTAAATTGATCTTTATTGCTCTCTTACATAAGATTTTTAAATTTTAATAATTGAATTTTTATAAACATGTACTTAATATATTTTTTTCTGTTGTATAATTGGTTCAGTGAGTAGAATGTAATTGTACATTGTTGTACTTTTCAACATGATTTTAATATATTATACTTTTAACATTAATAATTAATATTTCGCTAAATAGATTTAAAATTATTTATAACACAATTTCATAATCATATATAATATTTATCAGCTGTTTCCAAAGATTTCTACTTGTTTAATTTAATATTTTTAATTTATTCATTTTATTTCTTTATATATTATTACATACATATTTTTTAATTTACATTTCAAATTTATTATAAATGTTTCTACATGCTTTTATTTTATACTTCAAATAGATCTTTCTTGCTTTTTTTCTCATATTTGATTTTTAATATATCATTTAATTTTTATAAACATGTAAATGATGTGAAATTTTTTTGTTATATAATTAGGTTACTGATTAAAATGTAATTGGACATATATTGTATTTTTTAACATGATTTTAATATCTTTTACTTTTAACATTAAATATTTTGCTCGGTAGTTTTTAAATTAATTTTAATACAATTTAGATATTATAAATATTTCATTCTTTCATGTTCATTTTAACATTATTTTAATATCTTTTACATTTAAAATTGTATATTTAGCTTAATAGTTTTTAATTTAATTATAATACAATTTACATTTTGTTGAGAAGAAGTAAGGCCGTACTTGTTGATGATAAAAATGTTTTCACGGATTTCTCGGCGGATATTAGGCAGGAATTATATTAATAATTCATTCGTAAAATTTTTTTGTAGTTAATTTTCCAATATTTCGTTACTATTTTTGTAACTTCATCAGGGAAAACTGAAATGTATATTTCTAATGTGATTACAAGCAAGGTTAATGTTTGTTGTAATACATACAATAAGTTTTAACTTTAAGTTTAAATTGACAAAACGTTTTAGAAACATAGCATTAGTCAGGAATTTTAAAATTTTTAAAAACACAGATAATTACATTGTTTAAATTTTTGGATTTACACTGTTTTGAAATATGTAGAAATTTTATAAAATTGGATTCCACATGGCCGAAAGACTGATTTGAACTTGCTCTGAGATGTAACAAGTTATGCGTAGTATCACGACACAAAGAAGAAGAGAAGTGTTAATATAGCAAGTTATGGAAGCGCGGTAATTTTGAAAATTATTTAAAAAGTTTTTAATAGATAAGAATATATAGAACTGAGATGTTGGGTATCTGTTTTGTTGTTTATTGTGTTATTATTTGTTATGTGACACATTTCTAAAAATATCCTTTTTTTGTAGTTATTTTCAAATTCTACATCGCAAAAACTTTGTACTAGATTATCACAACACAAACAAGGAGAAAAGAGAATTAATTCAAAAAACATATGTGCTCTTGCTGCTCACGCACAAGAATCTAAACATTTTGTAAATTACGACGAAGCTTCCATTCTAGAATTTGAAAATAACTGCAAAAAAAGGTTATTTTTAGAAATGTGTCACATAACAAATAATAACACAATAAACTACAAAACAGATACCCAACAACTCAGTTCTATATATTCTTATCTATTAAAAACTTTTTAAATAATTTTCAAAATTACCGCGCTTCCATAACTTGCTATATTAACCCTTCTCTTCTTCTTTGTGTCGTGATACTACGCATAACTTGTTACATCTCAGAGCAAGTTCAAATCAGTCTTTCGGCCATGTGGAATCCAATTTTATAAAATTTCTACATATTTCAAAACAGTGTAAATCCAAAAATTTAAACAATGTAATTATCTGTGTTTTTAAAAATTTTAAAATTCCTGACTAATGCTATGTTTCTAAAACGTTTTGTCAATTTGAACTTAAAGTTAAAACTTATTGTATGTATTACAACACACATTAACCTTGCTTGTAATCACATTAGAAATATACATTTCAGTTTTCCCTGTTGAAGTTACAAAATTAGTAACGAAATATATGAAAATTAACTACAAAAAAATTTTACGAATGAATTATTAATATAATTCCTGCCTAATATCCGCCGAGAAATCCGTGAAAACATTTTTATCAATTTACATTTTATTGCTATTTCGTTCATAGTCAGTTAAAATTTGTCAATTGTATTCACTGATTTCTACTTGTTTAATTTAACATTTTAAATTTATATATTTAATTCATATTATTCCTTTTTATATTATTACATATTTTTAATTTATGTTTCAAATTTATTATGAATATATCTACATACTTTTATTTTATACTTTAAATCTTTTTTGATTTCTCATATTTGATTTTTAAAATATGATTTAATTTTTATAAACTTCTATATGTAATTTTTGTTGTATAATTAGGTTACTGATTAAAATGTAATTGGACATATATTGTATTTTTTAACATGATTTTAATATCTTTTACTTTTAACATTAAATATTTTGCTCGGTAGTTTTTAAATTAATTTTAGTACAATTTAAATATTATAAATATTTCTTTTATATTCATCTTTAAAATTTGTCACTTGTTTTAAATGATTTAAACTTGTTTAATTTAAAATTTCTTTAAACACTACATTCATTGTGAATGCTTCTTTTGAATTTTTAATAATATTTGAATCTGGCAATTTTATCTTTAAATTGTTTAAACTTCTTACTCTTGACATTGCCACATACAATTGGCCATGTGAAAAGACTGGATTTTCTAAATTTATTCCTACATTATTAAATGTTTAGCCTTGGGATTTATTTATTGTCATTGAAAAAGCTAATCTTATTGGGAATTACCTTCGTTTCAAGGTAAATGATAAATCTGTTTCGGTAGTTAAATCAAAACGTGCTAAATAGAGCCGGCTACCTGCACTCTGTCCTGTTAGAACTTCTACATCTAAATAATTAGTTTTCATGTCTTTTATTATGAACCTTGTTCCATTACACAGATCACGCTTTGGATTCATATTTCTTAATAACATAACTATTGCTCCAATTTTTAGTGTTAATTTGTGAGGAGGCATTCCGGTTGGTGTTAGGCCATTCAATAATTCGGCGGGGTAATTAATTTTATTTGTCTCATCACATTCACAAGAATCAGCACTTAAATATACTCTAGATGACCCTACAACTTTATTTAATACGTGTTCATTAATTATCATTGTGTCATCATTTTTTGGTGCTAAAATGGCTCTATCTGAAAATTTATGAAATATCATCAGGTTGTATGTCATCTTCACCGAATATTTCATTTGCTAGACATGTTTCGGAAACGCAATGTGCAGGAATTTTGACAATTTCATTTTCACCGTTGCCTATTTTCAATAAATATTCCGAAAATTCTTTCTCGTCTATATTTACATGCATGTTTTGTTTTAATGAAAATTTCTTAGACAATGGCCATAAATGACTTTTTACAACACATGTTTCAAGTATTACAGTTCGATAGTTTGTATAATTGACTATTGGCAAGCATTGTCTGAAATCACCACCAAAAACTACATTTTTTCCGCCAAATGGTATTTTATTGTCCATCAAATATTGTAATAATAAATTTATTGCATCGAGTGCGTGTTTAGGTAACATTGTTACCTCATCACAGATTATTACACTTGCTTCTTTTATTAATTTACCCGCTTTGCTATTTGATTTCACTCTACATACACATCCGTCATTTACAGGCACTGGTAACTTCAATACTGAGTGAACTGTTTGACTATCTTTTAACAGAGTAGCTGCTATTCCGTCCAAGCTACAGCTATAGCTTTTTGATTTTGGCCCCTTAAAATACTTATCAATGTGTTATACAGAAATGTTTTGCTTGTTCCCCCGGGACCGTCAACAAAGAAATATCTACTTGTGCAATTATTGTCATTTACGCCATTTAATATGTTATTTAAAATTTCTATTTGGTCTCTGTTAAATAAAGCTACATTTTGTTCTCCCTATAATTTTTCGGCTGCTACATCAAAAGAGTTAGTTTCGTTTTCTAAATCATCAATATTTTCTGGTTGGGGCAAACCGAAATCACGTAAGGTGAATTTATGCATATCAAGTATTTCCTGTATTTTTAATAAATATTTACTTTGTGCAACTTTTTCAGAATTACATATTGATGGACAGTCGTAGAGAGTAGACGTGTCTTGCAGTGGTTCCACATATTTTTATATTTGCTGCTTGTAATTTTATATTGAAATATCTATTTTCTAAAAATGAGTTCTACAAGAAATACAGCAGCTATTGTTAAAGAGGTGACTGATCTTCTTTTGGGCGCGGATAGTAATTTGGTGACCACCTTAGCAAATAAAGTGTGTGAAAGAATTGAAAAGAAGTTAGAAGATCAGGCAAAAATTTATGAAAGAGTGATAAGTGATCTTAAATGTGAAAACTTAAAACTAAAAAGAATGATCGATGATCAAGAACAGTATTCACGCCGAAATAATGTGCGCGTATTTGGTGTAGAAGAAGAGCCAGGCGAAAACACTGAAGACAAGGTGCGTAATGTACTCAATAATAAACTTAAAATAAACATTAAACCAGAAATGATTGATCGGTGTCATCGTGTTGGTATTAAATCTAATTCTAGACCGCGTGCAATTATTATTAAATTCAACTCTTATAAACAACGTACAATGGTTCTTAATAATAAAAAACAACTGAAAAATTCTAAAATATCAGTGGTGGAAGATCTTACTAGAGACCGGTTGAACTTAATAAAATGTGCAAGAAAAAAGTATGATTTTAAAAATGTTTGATCCCGTGATGGTAAAATCTTCATTAATATAAATGGAAACGTGCATCACATCAAAGACACTAAATCACTGGCTGCAGCTCCCAATTTAAGAAATTGATTATTGTATGTACCATGGAACTGCTACTAATTCTACTGCCACTACTATACGAATTTATTTTTTTCATCTTTAAAGAATATCTATTTTTGTAATTTTGTCATCTTTACTGATCTGTGTATTCTTGCAATAATATACGTGAATAAACATTTATGAATCTGAATCAATCACCTGTTTCAAGTGCTGAGGTCACTGAACTTTATAATGGTTTCTTTAAAATTGTACATGTAAATATAAGATCGTTAAATGCTAACTTTTTTGATTTTAAAGATTTCGTACTGGAACATAATTTTGATATTATTGCGGTTTCTGAAACTTGGATAAATTCAAACGCACCTCAATCCTTATTTAGTATTGATGATTACAATTTAATTAGCTCCGAGAGAATAAATAAGAGAGGTGGTGGTGTTGCTTTTTATGTTCGTAAAGGGATTAAATTCAAGGTATTAGATACAAGTTTCATTACTCCAAATAATACTGAATATTTATGGATCCAGTGTGCTATCTATAATTTTAAAATATGTGTTGGTGTAATCTACAATCCGCATAGAAACTTTTACAAGGATTTGTCAATTTTAGATAACTTTTTTGAAGAGCTTAATGTAGACAATGATTATATAATATGTACTGGTGATATTAATATTGATTTGTTTGAAAATAATTTCCGAACTAATTTTTTTCTTGATATTATGAAAACAAATAATATGCACCAATTAATTGTAGATTGCACAAGGCCTACTTCTAATTCACTTCTCAATGTTATGATAATATCTGATGATTCGATATGTAATAATTCCGGTACATTACCCTTTAATACTATATCAGACCACGAAGCAGAGTACTGTGTATTAAATTTCCCAACACCTGTTATAAATAAAAAAATTGTTACATATAGAGATTTTAGGAATTTAAACTTGGAATATTTAATGAAAGATGCGAATAACGTTAATTGGGATGAAATTTTTAATTTTAACGATATTAATAAAAAAGTTGAATATTTAAATAATAATATTTAAAATCATCAACGAAAAGAAAATATTGTCCTTGGATTACACCCGTAATAAAAATTATGCAAAACAAGAGAGACAAAGCCCTGTTGGACTTTAAAAAGTGTAAGTCTGAAGCAAAATGGAATTACTATAAAAGTATTAGAAATTTAACAACTTCTGCTATACGTCAGAAAAAAGAAGCGTATATAAAATATCAAATTAATAATAATATTAACAACACAAATTTGTTATGGAAAAATTTAAATAAAATTGGTGTAAATTCTAATGCAAACTGTAATATTCCTTCAGAGCTTTGTAACTCATCTGATTGCGGACAATATATTCTAAATCAAATAGAAACTACGAGTATTAATCCGAATACACTTAATAATTATGAAAATAGTATGTTCTCTGATAAATGTAACGAATTATTTAAATTTTCAGCGGTTACCAGTTTATATGTGGAGCAAGTAATTAAAAAAATTAAATCTAGTGCAATTGGATTAGATGGAATCTCAATTAAAATGCTAACTCTCATTTTACCACGTATTATTAATCATATTACTCATATTATAAATTACTGTTTATTAAACGGAGTAGTTCCTAACGTATGGAAATCAGCCATTATTAAACCCATTTGTAAAAATTCTAATCCAAGTACATTTGACCATCTTAGACCGATTAGTATACTGCCAGTTTTAAGCAAAGTTCTAGAAAAAATATGTTTTGAACAGATGATGACTTTTATAAACAAATTTGATATTTTACCGCCTTCACAATCCGGATTTAGAAAAAACTATAGCACGCAGACATGTTTATTAAATATGATAGATGATTTAATAAAAAGTTTCGACGATTCTCAAATAAGTTGCTCAAATTGACTTTACAAAAGCATTTGATCTAGTGGATTATAATTTATTGCTAGCCAAATTGAAATTTTATAACTTTTCACAAAATGCTCTTATTTTTTTCAAAAATTATTTACAAAATCGAAACTTCATAGTGCATATGTCATCTGATGATGGTACTTCTATATCATCTCTCATTCCATTATCACGTGGTGTACCGTAAGGTTCTATATTAGGACCTTTACTTTTTATTCTCTTTGTCGCTGATATGCCAACAGTTTTTAAATCTTGTTCTGTTTATTCATATGCTGATGATACAAACGTGGTCAAAAGTTTTAATTATAATGAACGAGAATGAGCTGTGGTAGAATTTAATCGAGACCTTCAAAATCTGAGTAAATAATAATAATAATAATAATAATAATAATAATTTCTTTATTAAGTTATTCTCAAAGGCGAGGTTCAGCCAAAGGCTGGTCTTCCACCTAACCCAAATGGGTAAAAAGTAATGGGCTATTAATTAACAATGAAAAATCAAAACTCCTTATTATCCATACAGGAGATCAAGTCTTCCAACTTTCTTTATATCTTGAAGATACACAAATAAATTATAGTGCCACAGTGAAGACTTTAGGATTAAATATTGATAAAGAATTAAAATTTAATGAACATATAAAAATTAAATTAACGTCGGCTAGATTCAAACTTAGACATCTTTATCAATATCGTCATATATTATCATCTGAAATTAAATTGAAGTTGGTTAATTCTCTTATTATGCCGATATTTGAATATTGTGCTTGTGTATATGTCCCCAACCTTACAAAGCAAGACATTAATAGAATTACTCTCTTTCAAAATTCTTGTTTACGTTTTGTTTATAATGTGCGGAAATTTGATCACATATCGTCATATCGACAGGAAGCTAATATGAGTTTTATAGAGGAGAGAACTAATTATCTTTATTTGTGTCTAATTCATAAAATTTATACGACAAACATTCCATCCTACCTATATTGTAAACTAAATGTCAGAGAATATAACTATAATTTTCGTGGTACTGATTTATTTGTAGTTCCTTCTTTTAAGAAAACTAAATTCAAATGTTCATTTTCATATCAAGCTCCTAAATTATATAACAAAATTCCTAATTCCTTAAAGTCTCTATCATTAAATAATTTTAAACATAAATTAAAATGTCTACAAACAACATAACTGAAGTATTAAAATTCAGCGTTCATGTATATTTTTGTATATTAGATTATAAAAATGATTGTTAATTTGTATTTGAATTTATTTTTTGTATGTATTATATACATTATGTATCGAGGGTTAGGTGGAAGAACAGCTTTTAGCTGAACCTCGCGTTTGAGTGGATCTCAATAAAGTTACTTATTATTATTATTATTATTATTAATTATGTAATAAATAGTCTTCCATTAAATAATGTTTAAATTTTTCCCATAAGCTTAAGGCATTGGTTGACGTATGGAAGCAAATTAAATAAGCAAATAATTCACGCAATTGTCTGGGAAATTTACTCAACACAGCCTCGTCTAAACAATTTTCGCACTTTTTATCATTAGCTAGAAGACCTTATGCACGGGCAGCTTCCTGATATGTATTATATAATTTTCCGTCGACGGTACGCAAGTCTTCGAAACTTGTGACACCTTTTGCATGCACTAAAATTAATCTTAAATGAAATCTTTCAATATCTCTAGGGCTAACGGAAATCATTCGGCCGATAGGTGGCTTTTTCTCACGTTGTCTAGCTTTCCATGCATTATTTGCAAATACATAATATTTAGGAATTTCCATGTAAACATATTGCCGGGCATTAACGTCTATTTCATTGAGTAGGAACCATGCTGTTAATGTTGTATTTTTTTTCGCTGCTCATTCAACTGCTTTTTTTCCTGACCGTTAGTGAAAAATACCGCCTGTTGATTTTTTAAATGTACTGCTAATTCCATTATTGTATGAGACTTGTCATGCAACGGATATTCTAAAAGCCTCCAACAACATTCTGGGGCAGATACATAGCTAGCATCTAAATAACCGTTTATTTCATCCCACTGTACAACTTTGTTTTTATCAAGTTGTCCTAATTTGAGGCTCGCGCAATCATGCCCCTTGCACAAATAATCACAAATATATTTTATACTTTTTACTGATGCGCATATTTCCACATTTATGTGGGTTCTATACTTTTTTAACAAATACGGATTGTATGGAACTATCCACCTATTGTCTACCGTGTATTTAACTAAACCATTTTTCCAAAGAATATACATTTTTGCATTATTATTTGACCGTCTATACAGGGGATAACCGTCAATATTTTCATGTGTTTCATTTATAAAATCTTTAGGAAACATTTTTGAACATTTATTTTCTTTCTTGTTTGTTTTGAAGTTATGTTCCAGCCACATTCACCGCGAGGAAATAGTAAAGGATAGGACATTGGATCACAGTTTTCACTAAACTGATTTATTCGAACTAAACCGCCAACTTTTGGGTAGACACAAATGTCCCTATCTATTGGTGGCTCACCGTCATTGAATGTAAAAACAACTGCCACCTCATTACATGTGGGGATATTGTACCTACATTTATCTTTTTTCTATCATTTACAATCCACAAATTTATTTCTGGTACCGACTGATTTGTTTGGTTAGCTTTGGCTATTTCCCACTGCTCTACTTCTTTCAACATCATATACGCCAGACAATACGGATTAACCTCCCTAAGTATTACATCTAATTGACCCATGATATTTGGCTTACAATTTTTATTATACTCTACGTTAATTCGTTTCTCTAACGTCATTGGAATTGATTATGTATAATTGGGCATATTTTTCTGTTTCATTTGGCTTAAGGTACATTGAGGTGGTAGAATCATGATAAATTTGGCCGTGGATACGCAAACAGTAGGGCCCTTTGCCTGGAGGCGCAGAAAGCTTAGCCCCAAACGATGCGAATGCTAACGCGCTATTGTATTGTCTAACATTTTCTTTAAAGTTTCTACTGTCTGAATCTACCTAATGTAGCGATCCCCGAGTCTCGGCGCGGGCGGCGGCAGCTAACGGACAGGTTACAACAAGTCCGTCCGCTCCCCATTGTTCTGATTTCCAGACGGGTCGGCGAATATTCGAGAAGGGTCGGCGAATATTCGAGAATAAGTGTTTTTATATAAATACCCCGAGCAAAAGATCGCGAAGACAGTCTTGTATCGATACGGGTAGTGAACACATGGTGATATAAATAAATAGAGGGTGATATAAATAGTTGGTAATATAAACATTGTTGAAATAAATATCGCGTAGTTCTAATTGTTTAAATAAATGTTTGTAGTGGTTAAGTCTTTATTAATAATTATTAGTCTTAAATTAGTGTTTATATTTGTTAATTCTTAGTGTTACTTATTTTCATTTATTCTTTATAATTCATATTTCTTTAATGGGGTATTCCAAGCCTACGGCTTTTAAAGAAATTCTTATTGGATATCATTGTTTACCATATATAAGTAATATTAAAGTGAATATAATCATTACTTTTCTGATTTTCAATACCATAATATCAAAATGAAATTGTAATGCATTTGAATCGAGTACGTAAAATTCAGAATCAGCCATGTTGTGACGAAGAAGGCACTCGCTTCAGCCTATTGGCTCTTGTTCGATCGCGCCACGCCTCTGACTCAGACCTACGAATGTATGTTCTCAGCTGGTTCTCAGTGCCTGTGACGTCACACGCACGGCCGATTTTCTAGCGGGTAATTTATTGAAACTTTAAAAAAAATTTCTGGCGTGTTTGAAACCTTTCGGCGAAAAGAAAAAATACGGGTCTAATATTTTTATGCATAGAATAACATATTAAAAAATGAAAAAAACTTGGAATACCCCATTAAACATAGTTATATAAATATTAGTGTTTTAATCAATTTTACACTTCACCTAAATAAATAAAACGTTACACTAACATTAGATTTTTGATATATTCAGGGAACTCGTTTAATTGGTCCGCGTTTAATTTTCCTTTTCGACAGCAGTAAGTGAATTTGCCGTCTGATGGTTTTTCATATGAAAAATTAACAGATGAACAATATGAACATAAAACATTCATTGGTCCCAAGGAATGGGGCTCAATTTGAACTCCTAATCCCTTTCTAGCTAACATATATTTATCATTTTGAACAATGGTTTTACGTGCCTTATTTTTATTTTTATTAATTATGTTATTTTTCGTTAATCGTTCCTGTTTTTGTTCTACAGTTTCCGTTTTAACTAAATTACCAAATTATCTATCTCTATATTTTCTAAACGTATTTGTTTTTGCTCGAGAATTTCATTCTTAATATATTCTTTGAAATTAAATTTTAACTTTTGCAGCCTATCCGTTTTTTTATCTAATGTTTCAATTTGTAAATAATTTTGAAAATTCCCTTTACGTCTTGCTAATCTATTCTCCTTTTGTTCTGCTGTTTCATTTTGCATGTAATTATTAACATTTAAGTTTATCCAATCTATTTGTTTTTTCTTGTGATGTTTCGCGAGCAATAGAATTAGAATTTAGTTCTTTTTGTTTCTCTATACGCCTTATTTTATCATAATTTTTTTCATTAGCTATATATTTTAATTTATAGTTGTCGTTCTCTCTTGGACGCTTAGCGCGTTTTTCGTCTGTTTCGTTCGCCTTACGTTTTAAATAATTTTCTCTCAATTGCTGTTGACGACTTACTGGAAATGCTGTTATATTACTTGTTCGAAACATTTGTAAAACGTGTGATCTAAGTCTATTACTATCGTAAGTTTCATGCTCAGGATTACGGTTAAATATTAAACTTGTAAAGAAAGCTATTGCAAACAACCCGCAATCATAGGTATTAGTCTGTTGTTGAACTCGTACAAACCTAATTGAGGGACTAAAGGGGAATAATCTTTCTAAATATAATTTAACACCTGCATTTAAATTCTGGGAATTCATGCTATCGTAAATTGTAATTTCTAATCCGGCATAATACGCTGTAATCCAATGACCAACGCTCCCAATATTTGCACCTGGCACGAATAAAATTTGTAGGAGTCTTGTTCCTTGCTATATTACTACTCGGTCTGGAGCATCTGCATACACTGTGGGCTGAGGATCGAACTCAGTTACAGAACGTACTAACGAAAAGAAAAAGTCTATATGAATGTCGTCTAAATATATTGCAGGACTCATTAAAGAATTATAATCACGTTCTATTAGCTGTATTTGATTGCCAACTGTTTCAATACCTGTATTTAAATTACACGTTTGATTATTATTTTCTACTTCATAATCTTTACTTCGTTCTATAAATAATTCTCCTGAATTGCCTGACATAACCTGAAGATTTATACATTCATTTTCTAAACACTATTATCTGAATTTATGCAGCTATTATTATTAACTATATTTTTTGCCTGTCGTTGTTTACGCTTAAGGCGATTTTTTTCACTTTTAGTTGGCATTTTGTTACACTTGTGTTATTACAGAAATTAGAATAAACACTTACAGGTTTTGAGTGCGTTGTTATGTTCAGTGTTACCTTTACCAGCAATAAGTCAGGGTTCTGTGTTAATATTATCAGCAATACGTCAGGCGGCAGCTTCAAACAGGAATACTTTTTTTTCTATTTTGAATATATATATATATATACGCTTGTACTCTTGCTGCCTCGCAACTGCAGATTATTTTCACACCTACAGTAAAATAAAAATAAAAATACTTGTCCAACATTATCAATATATGTATATAAAATTATGGTAATTCCGAGGGCAATTCATTTCATTTTATTAACCATTAGAAGAGAGAAAAGAATCAATATTTAACCATGAAATTACCTACAGTTAAATAAAAGATATCAAAAATAAATTCTCACTTTAAATTCAAATTTGGCAGCACAACAAACGGGTCAGTTTGATTCGCAATTCGATTTATTGAAAACACAAGAAATATAACTGCCTTACACAGAAGTGAAAGAACAATTAAGTAATTAAACAAATTTTGTTTTCGTAAGCATGCCTAATTATAAAAATAAAATTATAATTTAATAAAAGCCAATAAATAAACAACCTGTAATAACGACAGGACATTATGGTAAATACGGAATATAAGTTACCAACAGTTTAACAATAATTTTTTGATAATTCAATAATTGTATATTGCAAAATTTTAAAATTTGTAGGTGTATGCAAATAAAAATTTTATTTTAAATAATTATACAAGCCTGATCAAAAGCAAGTAATAATCACGTGACCACCAATTTTCTTTAAAACAACTAAACTATATGTCTAGGAAAAAAAATTTAAATTTATGTTCATGGACGTGCGAATTTTTATTATAACGTATTTTTATTTTAGTAATTTGATTAAATTCAAAACCATGCAGATAATGAGGAAGATAATAATAAATAATGAATGTAAGGTATATTTGAAGTATTGACATCAAATTGATTGTACAAAAAAATAATAACAATAAACTCATTGGAAGCAAATGTTAATATTTATTTCCAGGAAATAAAATTTAAGAACTACGCAATTTTGCAATAACCAATCATACTATTAAGACTACTTTTAATAATATATAATGACGATGATGAAACAAATAAATTAAAATATGTACTCACATAAAATGAAACGTCTCATATCTTGCATGCATTGAATTCCGTAAACAAAAAGTTCTTCTGCTTTCTTTGTAGAATTATAAGAAATGCAAAACTTGTTTAGGCTTCAAATTTATTTGTCACACAAATTAAAAGCTGTAATTGATAATAAATATAAATAAATAGAAAAACATTGAAATAAACTCATACTTTGTTGCCCACAGTAAATCCGCTTGTATATATTTTCGTTCTAAACTGCAAAAGTAAATAATTTTACGAACTGACACACTGTTTTTACACAGTAAAGTTATAACATTTAGAACCGCATGGCGATTCAACATTTTAATAATTAAGAATAAATTTTTGCAAAACACGGCAAAAGACAGGTGAAAGATTCATGAACGTCACGGGACTTTGTAGCTCAGTTGGTAGAGCATCCTACCGGAAATGGGAAGGCCCTGGGTTCATATCCCAGTGAAGTCCATGAATTTTTCAAAAATTTATTCTTCATTATTAAATAATTTTACATTGATGCGAGTATTTTTTATTAGGCTGGATTCTAGAATGCCTACCATCCTTAAAATTGCAATTTTTTTATTGCAATGTCTACTTTTAGCTAAACAATGACAAAAAAATATAAAATTAGGGCACGGAAGCAAATATTTATATGATTTTGTACAAAAATAAAGTCTGATTTTATCTATTCTAAAAACTGATTTAACATGAAGTTCGTTTAATTTGATGTCGGTAAAACAGTATAAACCAGTGATAGTAAAACAATGGTTTATAGAATTAATATATATTTTTGTGGTCAAAATTCTGGAATAATCTTAGGGTTGTATTTTAAAGAATATGTTATATTGTCACTTATTTGAACAATATTTGCCCAATGAATTGTTTTAATTTATTTAAAATTTCATCTCGGTATATCTTGAGTACATGTAGGTTACGAGGACTAACTAAAAATGTATCAAATTTATTATTAATATAGAAATATTTATATTCTACATTAAAATACCTGTATTAAACATGATTTTAATCAAATTTCATACGATATTTCACGATACATTTTAGTAGAAATGATATTTTTCACGCTGCGAACTCGTTCGTGTCTTCAACTGAAGTGTCAAATGCGATATTTTTGTAAAATTTTATCACATCATCCAATTTTCTGGTTTCTTTTTTGGGAATATATATATATATATATATATATATATATATATATATATATACATCCCACTATCATTACAGCTTCCGTTCATTGTCGTTAGTTAGAGCGTCCGTTTAATTTGTACTTTCATTCGTTTATCATAACAGCGTCCTTTCATTTTCCGTGTTTGCAGAGTCCGCCGTATAAACTTTTCATTTCACCGACGTCTTTGCTTTGCCCTGATGTTGTACTACTTTTCTATTAAACTAGCAGGTATTGCCTGTACAAATGTTACTAGTAGTTAGAATTAAATATATATTTATTCGTACTTAATCGTTATTATTTTGAATTAAATTAGTATTATTACATCATATAACTCATCTATGTGGCGGGGTACTAGAACAGGAGATCTGTTGAAGCTAATTTGGAAATTGCATAATTCCCTTATTGTCCTTTTATTCCCATTTACCTAATCATGTATTAAAATATTGTAATTATTGCATAATTCCTTTAGCATTTGGTTCCTTTATTTCCATTTACCCAACCATATATTGAAATATTGTAGTTATTAATCGATATTACATTTCTATTATCAATATTCTATTTCACAAAAAATAAAATATAATTAAATATATAAAAAAAATACCTAATCCTAATATTTATTGACAATTTTAAATCAAATTTAAAATTAATAATTATCATTAAACATATTAATTTCTAATTCAATTTTAAGTTTAGATCATTTAATTAACTTAATGTCAGAAGAAGTATTTGATTCAAACCCGTTAAACCAATTTGAAAGATTTAGATTTATAAATGAAGTAATCTAAGTTTTCCAAAAAGCAGCCTTATAATATCATCTATATTTACTAATATATTTAAGAACTAAATTTACATCGCCTATAATCAATCTACAAGATGCTTATTTTAATTTCAATTCCTGCTTCTGGGATGAAATATTGGGTATGCTAATACAAACATAAACATTTCTAATTCTTGAGATAGATCTCAAAACAAAATTAGAGATCGAAAAATTTAATAAGAATAGATACAGACAAAATTAAAAAACTACGGATGACGAAATTAACAAACCTGACATTAAGCCATTTCATAATGAAATATCTGATAATAATGTTAATCAAAATTCAAATATTATTCAAAATTCATATCGAAAAAATAATTCCGTTACTCGTCAAAGAACTTCATCGCACCGTACAAAATCAAATTCTCAAATAACAGTGGAGGAAGCAACAAAAGTATCCATTCTTTCTTTCCAATATACCCAATCTCAGAAAGAAGATAAAGCAAAATCATTAGAATCTAATTTGAAATAAAAAAAATGAAAATGAAGCGCTTAAATTTCAAGTTAAAAGTCTAAAGTCTAAAAATTAATAAGGAAATATAAAAATTGAAGCAAGAAAATTATTCTTTAGTTGAACAATTAAATAATATTAAGCAAGAATTAAATAAAGAAATAGTAAATTTAAAACAACAAATAAAAGTATCACAAAATTCAAAATTAATTATACATATATAATTAAAATAATATATTAATTGTAGAAATTTCAAATTTAAAGAAACAGTGTGCAGATCAATAAGCTTTCTCAAAATGTTTCGATGAAACGTTAAAAATCTGGAAAATTTATTGCAAGATAGTAAAAACAGATTATCAAATACCACTGTAGAAAAAATTTAATTAAATGATTAAATTAAGCAATATTCATACTGACTTTGAAACCAAATTAAATGAATTATTACATTTATTTACAGACAAAAACTAATTAGAAAAACAATTGGAAAAATCGCAAGCATTGTTAAATAAAACAGATAATAAAGTAACACATGAGGCAAAAGACAATTTAAAATTGAAAGAAGAAATAAACAAGTTAGCAAATCAATTTGAAAATGAATCATCCAAGTACTTCAGATATTAAAAGATAAAAATAATCTTATTGAAAAAAATCAAGACTGCATAAAATTTTTTTTCAAGAAAATGAGATTCCATCCTTCGCTTTTAAAGACTTTCAACTAGTTAGCGTATATGCTAGACAATTTTATGCTCATGGTGGAGTTATTTTCTACTGTAACAACAGATTTCATTATAACAACTTAGAATTCATTAGAGATTTTAACGTTGAGCGTACATTTGAATTTTGTGCTTTAAAGTTTACACATATAAATACTGTGTTATTTGTTTATAAATCACCTAGTTCAAAAATACCTGAATTTCTTATAACATTTGGAAATGTGTTTATCAAAAATTATAACGAAGGATAGTAATCAAATATATTTATACGAGGTGACTTTTTAATGGAAAATAGTGACTGTTATACACAATAATATATCAGATCATTCAGGTCAAAGCATTTGCACTAACAATCAAACTCTTAACACTGTAAACCATTAAAAAATTTTCAAAAGATCATTTTCTAAATCTAATCTTAATTATTTAAAATTCCAGTTGGCTAATGAAAAATGGAAATCAGTTTTGAAAGAAACTACCGTTGATAAATGTTTATAATTTTTTTTTGAGATATTTATGTATCATTTCAATATTACACATCCTAAAATTAAGGTTTCCAACCACAGCCACAATACGAAAAACAAATCAATTAATGAAATAAAAAAAAATTGCAATAAAACTCAAAGAATTATATAATTTGTGTCAGTTAAGGCTTATTACTAAGGAAGATTATATGAAGATTAAAAATATGTATCGAAATTTAATTAGAAAAACTAAAAATGAATTCAATGTTAATTTTCTGCAAAACTGTAATAATAATACACGTAAAATTTAGAAATTAATTATCAGTAATTTAAATATTAACAACGATGACAAATCTAAAATAAATCAATAAACTAACAAATAATAGTGAATGTGTAAATAATCCTTTAGATATTGCCAATATGCTCAATAACTATTTTATTAATTTGGCATTAATAATTCTTCATCAATATTTTTAAATTCCGTTACCGAAGATGAGTTAACATCCCTGATATTATCATTAAAAAATTCATGTTCTTCTGGAATTGATGAAATTTGGAACAATTTACTGAAAAATTGTTATGAAATAATAATTGCACCTTCATCTTATTGCATCAATTTGTCCTTACAAGAAGGTAAATTCCCAGATCTTCTGAAATATGTTAAAGTTATAGCTTTGCATTAAAGTGGAAACAAACAGTTAGTGTCTAATTATAGACCAATAACGTTGGTCTCTGCATTTCATAAAAAATTTTAAAAGGTAACACTTACAAGAACTCTTTCATTTCTAGAAGAGAATAAGATATTAATTGGGAACAACACGGCTTCCGAAAGGGTTTGAGCACAAGATCTGCTCTAGTGATTTTTTTTATCATGTTTATAACGCAGTTGACAAAAGCAATAGTATAATATTATTAATTGATTTATCAAAAGATTTTGATTGTGAATATCACAGTATTCTTACTGAAATATTAAATTTTTATGGTTTAAGAGGTGTATGTGCAAATTGGTTTTTGTCATATTTGCAACACAGAAAACAAGTTGTGATTTACGACAATCAAACTTCCGAATCTCAGACTGTTATATGGGGAGTACCTCAGGGGTCTATACTTGGCCGTATACTGTTCCTTTTATAAATGGCATATAATGGCATAAAAAATGTTGTAGAGGCACACAACTTTGTTGCCTATGCAGGTAATGTAACTATTTTATTATCTGATGTTAATGAAATATCAAAAATAGACACTAGTTTGTCAGCTTGGTTCGCTTCTTTAAATTTATCATTAAATATTAGTAAACTTCTGTTATGAGTTTTTCAAACAGAAAGAAAGATGAACAATTATATATTTCTTGTAATGGTGAACCGTTACACCAAGTGCAGAGTACTAAAATCTTGCGCCTTAATAACCTTGAAAATTTACTGTGGGATTTGCATATTGATATCATATGTAATACTCCTGTCTCGTTATGCTATCTTATTAAGAACCTGAGGCTACTTTCTTAAGTATCTACTGTAAAAAACCTTTTAGGCATAATTTTCTGGGGGTGCGCACTTATGGCAAAAAGCATTTTTAAACTACAAAAAATTGCATTACGTTAACATATATCAACTAGTCAGAAAGACATCTTGTAAAGATATTTTTAAAAATGAAAGCATTATAAATATCCCTTGTCTTTACATTTATACTGTTATTTTATATATTTACAATAACAAGAATAATTTCCCGACACAAAGTGATATACATAATCATGATACTCGCGATAAAAGAAATTTCACCGTTCCTAATATAAATTTAAATAAAGCCAGAAATAGTCCCAATTACTTCGGTTTGATATTCTTTAATAATTTGCCACCAAAGTTAAAAGATATTAAATCTAAAATACAGTTTAAGCAAGGTTTAAAAACTTATCTCACCAATAAATGTTATTATACTATAGATGAATTTCTTAATGATAAGCCTTAACTATAAATAAATATATAGGTTATTCTTAATATTGTGTATTTATTAAAAATATGTACTTTATGACTTGTATTTTTTTGGTCTCTGGTATAAATATTATTATTATTATTATATTTTCGTCCAATATATTTAAAACTAAATCTTTATTCTTTGTTGGACTAAGTGGCCGATTACAAAACCATCTGTCAGTTTTTTTCTTCGAGTTACTACTACAAACGGAATACTAAAATTTTGTAGAATAAAAATGTATACTAATATACATATTCTTTCAAAATTATGGTAGAATTGAAAACAAGTGATCACACGTAGCGTTATTGCCAAACCCTACTACAGTGCGTTAAATACTCAACGATGGACGCTCATATGGCTGAGATATATATCCGGGCAATATACGGCTTGGCGACACTAGCGCTCCTAGGAGATATGCTTGTGAACTAGAAATATACAAAAAATTTCATTCCACTATAATCAAGCGTCCACCTCAATTTTCGCTATTCGACCCTAGATGACGTTAAATGTTAATAAAAAAATTTTCAATAAGGATACACTAGAGCGTCCATATATGGACGCTCCAATGTAGGTGGACGTTGTAATGATGGCAAATACACAATGTACGGACGTCGGAATGATAGTAAGATGTAAATATATATATATATATATATATATATATATATATATATATATATACATTCATATACAGGGTGTTCCATTTAAGCGTGCCACCATTGCTATCTCGAGAACTATAAGAGCTACGAGGTTGGTTAAATTAGCAAAGAACCACCATTTTACAAGACTAATACAATGAGCAAAAAAAAATTTTTTTCAACCAGTGGTTCTCAAAATACGGAACAAAACTTTCTTATTTTAAATGGGAACATATGTTTATTTTTAGGTTATTCGATAGAGTATTTTTTTCTGAAATCAACGATATAAACATATCATATACTAATATAACAAAATAACTGAGAAAAATGCATGTACGAGGTTAGTGAACCACCATTCTACAAGACTAATACAATAAGCAAAAAAAATTTTTTTTCCGATCAGTGGTTCTCAAAATACGAGACACAACTTTCTTATTTTAAATGAGAACGTATGTTTATTTTTAGGTTATTCGATAGAGTATTTAACAAAAACCGGTCGACATAGCACATTTTTGTCTATTCTGCACGCTAGCTCTCAACAAGACGTTTCATTTGAGACCAAACTCGACATCCCTTTGAGTCCTTTTTGCAGAAAACAAAAGCCGATCGGAATGGAATATTTTTGTCAATTCTGCACGCTAGCCCTCAACAAGACCTTTCATTTGAGACCAAACTCGACATATCTTTGAGAAAATTTTGCAAAAACAAAAGCCGATCGACATATAACATTTTTGTCAATTCTGCACGCTAGCTCTCAACGAGACCTTTCATTTGAGACCAAACTCGACATATCTTTGAGAATATTTTGCAAAAAACAAAAGCCGATCAATATTGATCTTTTTTGTTAATTCTACACGCAAGCCCTTATCGAGTCTTTTCGTTTGATACTAAACACTACATACTTCTCACAACTTTTTCCAAAAAACAAAACCCGATCGACATAGCACATTTTTGTCAATTCTGCCCGCTAGCCCTCTCCGAGACCTTTCATTTTATACCAAACACGACATACTTCTGACAACTTTTTGCATAAAACAAAAGCCGATCGACAAGGAACATTTTTGTCAATTCTGCACGCTAGCCCTCTCCGAGACCTTTCATTTGATACCAAACACCACATACTTCTTACAAATTTTTCTAAAAAACAAAAACCGTTCGATATAGAACATTTTTTTAGATATTTTGCACGCTGGCCCTCATCATGACCTAGCCTATTATAACATTTACTGTCTTCAGTAACGTTCATTTGGGAATATTTGTTCTTTGTTTAGTTACTTTATTAAACATTTGGCAATATTGACTTATGTAAATCGAAAATACCCAAACACGACTTTTTTCTGATAACATTTTGCAAGAAACAAATTCTAATCTACATAGAACATTTTTGTCATTCGTGGTCACCAGTCCGTATTGTGTCGTTTCCTTAAAACCCAAGGACAACCTACTTCTAACAACTTTTTACGAAAAACAAATGCAGATCGACATGACACATTTTTTTGTCATTTTAAAACTGGCCCTTATGGTTTCCTTTCTTTTGATAACAAACACAGCAAAGTATTCAATTTATTTTATTTAGGAATATTTGATTTTTATTTAGTTACTTTATAATTTGGCAACACTGTTTGTATTAAAAAATAGTAGTTAATTTTTAAATTTATAAATTAATATTGTCAACCCTAATACAACTGCCATCGTCTTCAGTGAAGTTACTTTAGGAATATTTGGTTTTAATTTAGTTACTTCATCACACATTTGGCAACATTGTCTTTTGACATTGGAAACGTCAAAATTTATATTAATTAAATATGTTATGTTTTAAACTTTAATTAGTTGTAACACATTTGCTCAAGTCTATTATTCATGATACTGTTTTTAAATCTTTGATATCAATGTTCTACTAAAAGATATAATCATTTAAAGTTCATAGGCAGATTGTCAAAAGTGACGGATGACGGCGTGATTCTTCTTAAAGTTAGACATGGCCTCTGGGATCCATTGTTTCAAGGCAGCATTGGTGCAAATTTTTAATTTTTTACACGAAAACTACTAATAGTAAAAATATAAGACATCCAAAAGGCATCAGATCTCATTAGCCCCCACATATTAAAAAAAAAATTATAACAATCACTTGCATGGTTCAGGCTGTAGGCGATTACAAAAGTTACTCGATGCTCGTGATGAATCTATAGATAGATAGATAGATATATAGTGAATGTAATCGTTTAGTATATGGACTAGCGAATTCTCGGCTACGCCGAGCATTCCCTAGAGCTCCGCTGTCAGTGCAAAAAACAAATGCCGTTCGACATGGAACAATTATTTCATATTTGCACTTCAGGCCGATCCAGGACCTTTCATTAGATTGCAAACACGATATACTTCCAATATTTTTTTGCAAAAAACAAAAGCCCGTCGGCATGAATCATTTATGTTATTTATGTACCCCAGCCCTCACCGAGACCTTTCATTTGATACCAAACACGATATACTTCTGATAACTTTCTACATAAAACAAAAGTCGATCGACGTGAATCATTTTTATCATATCTGCGCGCTAGCCCACACCAAGACTTTTCATTTGATACCAAACACTATATACTTGTAACAACCTTTTGCAAAAAACAAAAGCCGATCGACATTGACAATTTTTGTTAATTCTGCACACCAGCCCTCATTGAAACCTTTCATTTGATACCAAACACCATACACTTCTGACAACTTTTTGCAAAAAACAAAAACCGATCGGCATATCACATTTTTGTCAATTCTGCACGCTAGCCCTCAACGTGACCTTTCATTCGATACCAAACACGACATATTTCTGACAACTTGTTGCATAAAACAAAAGCCGATCGACGTGGAACATTTTTGCCAATTCTGCACGCTAGCCCTCAACGAGACCTTTCATTTGAGACCAAACTCGACATACCTTTGAAAAATTTTTGCAAAAAACAAAAGCCGATCAACATTGATATTTTTGTTAATTCTACACGCCAGCGTTTATCGAGCCTTTTCATTTGATACCAAACACCACATACTTCTCACAATTTTTTGCGAAAAATACAAAAACCGGTCGACATAGCACATTTTTGTCTATTCTGCACGCTAGCTCTCAACAAGACGTTTCATTTGAGACCAAACTCGACATCCCTTTGAGTCCTTTTTGCAAAAAACAAAAGCCGATCGGAATGGAACATTTTTGTCAATTCTGCACGCTAGCCCTCAACGAGACCTTTCATTTGAGACCAAACTCGACATACTTCTGACAACTTTTTTCATAGAACAAAAGCCGATCGATATGGAACATTTTTGTCAATTCTGCACGCCAGCCCTCAACGAGACCTTTCATTTGAGACCAAACTCGACATACCTTTGAGAAATTTTTGCAAAAAACAAAAGCCGATCAATATTGACCTATTTTGTTAATTCTACACGCCAGCCCTTATCGAGCCTTTTCATTTGATACCAAACACCACATACTTCTCACAACTTTTTGCAAAATAAACAAAAACCGATCGACATAGCACATTTTTGTCAATTCTGCACGCTAGCCCTCAACAAGACGTTTCATTTGAGACCAAACTCGACATACCTTTGAGAACTTTTTGTAGAAAACAAAAGCCGATCGGAATGGAACATTTTTGTCAATTCTGCACGCTAGCTCTCAACAAGACGTTTCATTTGAGACCAAACTCGACATCCCTTTGAGTCATTTTTGCAGAAAACAAAAGCCGATCGGAATGGAACATTTTTGTCAATTCTGCACGCTAGCCCTCAACGAGACCTTTCATTTGAGACCAAACTCGACATACCTTTCAGAAATTTTTGCAAAAAACAAAAGCCGATCAATATTGACCTTTTTTGTTAATTCTACAAGCCAGCCCTTATCGAGCCTTTTCATTTGATACCAAACACCACATACTTCTCACAACTTTTTGCAAAATAAACAAAAACCGATCGACATAGCACATTTTTGTCAATTCTGCACGCTAGCCCCCAACAAGACGTTTCATTTAAGACCAAACTCGACATACCTTTGAGAACTTTTTGTAGAAAACAAAAGCCGATCGGAATGGAACATTTTTGTCAATTCTGCACGCTAGCCCTCAACGAGACCTTTCATTTGAGACCAAACATGATATACTTCTAATAATTTTTTGCAAGAAATAAAAGCCGGTCGACATGAAACATTTTTGTCATTTATGTACCGCAGCCCTCACCGAGACCTTTTATTTGATACCATACACGACATACTTTTGACAACTTTCTGCATAAAACAAAAGTCGATCGACATGAATCATTTTTATCATATCTACACGCTAGCCCACACCGAGACTCTTCATTTGATACCAAACACTATATACTCGTGACAACCTTTTGCAAAAAACAAAAGCCGATCGACATTCACTATTTTCGTTAATTCTGCACACCAGCCTTCATTGAAACCTTTCATTTGATACCAAACACCATACACTTCTGACAACTTTTTGCAAAAAACAAATACCGATCGACATAGCACACTTTTGTCAATTCTACACGCTAGCCCTCAACGAGACCTTTCATTTCAGACCAAACTCGACATATCTTTGAGAATTTTTTGCAAAAACAAAAGCCGATCAACATTGACCTTTTTTCTTAATTCTACACGCCAGCCCTTATCGAGCCTTTTCATTTGATACCAAACACCACATACTTCTCACAACATTTTCCAAAAAACAAAAGCCGTTCGATATAGAACATTTTTGTTCATTCTGCACGCTAGCCCTCATCGTGACCTAGCCTTCATTCACTGTCTTCAGTAACCTTTCATTTGGGAATATTTGTTCTTTGTTTAGTTACTTTATTAAACATTTGGCAACATTGACTTTTGTAATTTAAAAATACCCAAACACGACATATTTCTGACAACATTATGCAAAAAACAAATTCTAATCTACATGGAACATTTTTGTCATTCGTGCACACCAGTCCGTATTGTGTCGTTTCCTTAAAACCAAAGGACGACCTACTTCTAACAACTTTTTACGGAAAACAAATGCAGATCGACATGACACATTTTTTTTGTCATTTTAAAACTGGCCCTTATGGTTTCCTTTCTTTTGATAACAAACACAGCAAAGTATTCAATTTATTTTATTTAGGAATATTTGATTTTTATTTAGTAGTTAATTTTTAAATTTATAAATTAATATTGTCAACCCTAATACAACTGCCACCGTCTTCAGTGAAGTTACTTTAGTAATATTTGGTTTTAATTTAGTTACTTCATCACACATTTGGCAACATTGACTTTTGACATTGGAAACGTCAAAATTTATATTAATTAAATACGTTATGTTTTAAACTTAAATTAGTTATAACATATTTGCTCAAGTCTATTATTCATGATACTGTTTTTAAATCTTTGATATCAATGTTCTATTAAAAGATATAATCATTTAAATTTCATAGGCAGATTGTCAAAAGTGACGGATGACGGCGTGATTCTTCTTAAAGTTAGACATGGCCTCTGAGATTCATTGTTTCAAGGCAGCATTTGTGCAAAGTTTAAATTTTTTACACGAAAACTACTAATAGTTAAAATATGAGACACCCAAAAGGCACCAGATCTCATAAACCCCAACATATTAAAAAAAAAAATTATAACAATCACTTGCATGGTTCAGGCTGTAGGCGATTACAAAAGTTACTCGATGCTCGTGATGAATCTATAGATATATATAGTGAATGCAATCGTTTAGTATATAGGACTAGCGAATTCTCGGCTACGCCGAGCATTCCCTAGAGCTCCGCTGTCAGTGCAAAAAACAAATGCCGATCGACATAAAACAATTATTTCATATTTGGACGTCAGGCCTCACCAAGACCTTTCATTAGATTGTAAACACGATATACTTCCAATAGTTTTTTGCGAAAAACAAAAGCCGGTCAGCATGAAACATTTTTGTCATTTATGTACCCCAACCGTAGCCGAGACCTTTCATTTGCTACCAAACACGACATACTTCTGACAACTTTCTACATAAACCAAAGGTCGATCGACAGGAAACATTTTTATCATATCTGCACGTTAGCCCACACCGAGACTTTTTATTTGATACCAAACACTCTATACTTCTGACAACCTGTTGCAAAAAACAAAAGCCAAACGACATTGACAATTTTTGTTAATTCTGCACACCAGCCCTCATTGAAACCTTTCATTTGATACCAAACACCATACACTTCTGACAACTTTTTGCAAAAAACAAAAACCGATCGACATAGCACAATTTTGACAATTCTGTACGCTAGCCCTCTCCGAGACCTTTCATTTGATACCAAACACGACATACTTCTGACAACTTTTTGCATAAAACAAAAGCCGATCGACATGGAACATTTTTGTCAATTCTGCACGCCAGCCCTCAACGAGACCTTTCATTTCAGACCAAACTCGACATATCTTTGAGAATTTTTTGCAAAAACAAAAGCCGATCAACATTGACCTTTTTTCTTAATTCTACACGCCAGCCCTTATCGAGCCTTTTCATTTGATACCAAACACCACATACTTCTCACAACATTTTCCAAAAAACAAAAGCCGTTCGATATAGAACATTTTTGTTCATTCTGCACGCTAGCCCTCATCGTGACCTAGCCTTCATTCACTGTCTTCAGTAACCTTTCATTTGGGAATATTTGTTCTTTGTTTAGTTACTTTATTAAACATTTGGCAACATTGACTTTTGTAATTTAAAAATACCCAAACACGACATATTTCTGACAACATTATGCAAAAAACAAATTCTAATCTACATGGAACATTTTTGTCATTCGTGCACACCAGTCCGTATTGTGTCGTTTCCTTAAAACCAAAGGACGACCTACTTCTAACAACTTTTTACGGAAAACAAATGCAGATCGACATGACACATTTTTTTTGTCATTTTAAAACTGGCCCTTATGGTTTCCTTTCTTTTGATAACAAACACAGCAAAGTATTCAATTTATTTTATTTAGGAATATTTGATATTTATTTAGTTACTTTATAATTTGGCAACACTGATTGTTTTAAAAAATAGTAGTTAATTTTTAAATTTATAAATTAATATTGTCAACCCTAATACAACTGCCACCGTCTTCAGTAAAGTTAGTTTAGGAATATTTGGTTTTAATTTAGTTACATCATCACACATTTGGCAACATTGACTTTTGACATTGGAAACGTCAAAATTTATATTAATTAAATACGTTATGTTTTAAACTTAAATTAGTTGTAACACCTTTGCTCAAGTCTATTATTCATGATTTTCTTTTTAAATCTTTGATATCAATGTTCTATTAAAAGATATACTCAGTTAAAGTTTATAGACAGATTGTCAAAAGTGACGGATGACGGCGTGATTCTTCTTAAAGTTAGACATGGCCTCTGGGATCCATTGTTTCAAGGTACTAATTATGCACAGTAAAAATATGAAACCACAAAAGGATCGTAATTCACATTATTCCCTACAATCTAAAAAAAAATTACATTAATCTCTTGTATGGTTCAGGCTGTAGGCTTTTACAAAATTTACTCGATCTTCGTGATGAATCTATAGAGAGAAAGTGAATCTAATCGTTTAGTATATAGGACTAGCGAATTCTCGGCTACGCCGAGCATTCCCTAGAGCTCCGCTGTCCGAGTAAAAAACAAATGCCAATCGACATAAAACAGTTTTTTCATATCTGCATGTCAGTCCTCACCGAGACCTTTCATTAGATTCCAATCACGATATACTTCTATTAACTTTTGCAAAAAACAAAAGCCGGTCGACATGAAATATTTTTGTCAATTATGCACGCTAGCCCTCAACGAGACCTTTTATTTGACTCCAAACACAACATACTTCTGACATTTTTTTACATAAAACAAAAGTCGAGCAACATGGAACATTGTTGCAATTTCTACAGGCTAGCCCACACCGAGAACTTTCATTTGATACCAAACACCACATACTTCTGACAACTATTTGCGAAAACAAAAGCCGATCGACATGGAACATTTTTTCAATTCTGCACGCTAGCCCTCAATGAAACCTTTCATTTGAAACCAAACACCACACACTTCTGACAACTATTTTCGAAAAACAAAAGCCGATCGGCATGGAACATTTTTGTTAATTCTGCACGGTAGCTCTCAACCAGACGTTTTGTTTGATACCAAACTCGACATACTGTTGAGAACTTCTTGCAGAAAACAAAAGCCGATCGGAATGGAACATTTTTGTCAATTTTGCACGTTAGCCCTCAACGAGACCTTTCATTTGAGACCAAACTCGACCTACTTCTAAAAACTTTTTGCAAAGAACAAAAGCCGATTAAAATTTACCATTCTTGTTAATTCTGTACACCAGCCCTTATAGAAACCTTTCATTTGATACCAAACACCACACACTTCTGACAACTTTTTGCAAAAAACAAAAACCGATCGACGTTGTACATTTTTGTCAATTCTGCACGCTAGCCCTCAACGAGACCTTTCATTTGAGACCGAATTCGGCATACTTCTAAAACCTTTTTGCAAAAAAACAAAAGCCGATCAATATTAACCATTTTTGTTAATTCTGCACACCAGCCCTTATCGAAACCTTTCATTTGATACCAAACACCACACACTTGTCACAACTTTTTGCAAAAAACAAAAAACCAATGGATGTAGCACATTTTTGTCAATTCTGAACTCTAGCCCTCAACGAGTCGTTTCATTTGAGACCAAACTTGACGTACCTTGAGAAAGTTTTGCAAAAAACAAAAGCCGATCAACATTGATCATTTTTGTTAATTTTATACGCCAGCCCTTATCGAGCCCTTTCATTTGATACTAAACACCACATACATCTCACAACTTTTTCCAAACATGACATTTTTCTGACAACATTTTGCAAAAAACAAATTCTAATCTACGTAGAACATTTTTGTCATTCGTGCACACCAGTCCGTATTGTGTCGTTTCCTTAAATCCCAAGGACGACCTACTTCTAACAACTTTTTACGAAAAACAAATGCAGATCGACATAACACATTTTTTTCTCATTTTAAAACTGGCCTTTATGGCTTCCTTTCTTTTGATAACAAACACAGTTTATTTTATTTAGGAATATTTGATTTTTATGTAGTTACCTACTTCATAATTTGGCAACACTGTTTGTATTAAAAATAGTAGTTAATTTTTAAATTTGTAAATTAATATTGTCAACCCTAATACAACTGCCACCGTCTTCAGTAAAGTTAGTTTAAGAATATTTGGTTTTCATTTAGTTACTTCATCACACATTTGGCAACATTGACTTTTGACATTGGAAACGTCAAAATTTATATTAATTAAATACGTTATGTTATAAACTTAAAATATTGGTAAAACCTTTGCTCAAGACTATTATTCATTATACTGTTTTCAAATCTTGGATATCAATGTTTTATTAAAAGATATAATCATTTAAAGTTCATAAACAGATTGTCAAAAGTGACGCATGACAGCGTGATTCTTCTTAAATTTAGACATGGCCTCTGGGATCCATTGTTTCAAGGTACCAATTTTGCACAATTTTAATTTTTCACACGAAAACCACTCACAGTAAAAATGTGAGACCACAAAAGGATCGTAATTCACATTATTCCCTACAATCTAAAAAAAAATTACATTAATCTCTTGTATGGTTCAGGCTGTAGGCCTTTACAAAATTTACTCGATCTTCGTGATGAATCTATAGAGAGAAAGTGAATCTAATCGTTTAGTATAGTGACTAGCGAATTCTCGGCTACGTCGAGCATTCCCTAGAGCTCCGCTGTCATTGCAAAAAACAAATGCCGATCGATATGAAACAATTACTTCATATTTCTACGTCAGGCCTCACCGAGACCTTTCTTTAGATTGCAAACACAATATACTTTTAATAATTTTTTGCAAAAAACAAAAGCCGGGCGACATGAAACATTTTTGTCATTTATGTACCCTAACTCTCACCGAGACCTTTCATTTAATACCATACACGACATACTTGTGACAACTTTCTGCATAAAACAAAAGTCGATTGACATGAAACTTTTTTGCAATTTCTACAGGCTAGCTGACACTGAAATCTTTCATTTGATACCAAACATATTTTCAATTTTTTTTTTGCCAAAAACAAAAGCCGATCAACATTAACCTTTTTTGTTAATTCTGCCTTATCGAGCTCTTTCATTTGATACCAAACACCACACACTTCTGACAACTTCTTGCAAAAAACAAAAACCGATCGACATAGCACATATTTTTCAATTCTGCACGCTAGCCTTCAACAAGAAGTTTCATTTGAGACCAAACTCGGCATACCTTTGAGAACTTTTGCAGAAAACAAAAGCCGATCGGAATGGAACATTTTTGTCAATTCTGCACGATAGCCCTTACCGAGACCTTTCATTTGAGACCAAACACAACATACTTCTGACATTTTTTTTTCATAAAATAAAAGTCAATCGACATGGAAACTTTTTGCAATTTCTACAGGCTAGCCGACACCAATGAGTATAAAGTAATTATAGCTTTATACTCACTGCTGACATCAAGATCTTTCATTTGATATCAAACACTATAAACTTCTGACAACTTTTTGTAAAAAGAAGAGCAGACCGACATGGAACATTTTTGTCAATTCTGCATGCTAGCCCTCGACGAGACCATTCATTTGAGACCAAATTCGACATATTTGAGAACTTTTCGCAAAAAAACAAAAGCCGATCAACATTACGCAATTTTGTTAATTTTTCACGCAAATCCTCATGGAGACCTTTATTTTGATACCAAACACCACATACTTCTGACAATTATTTGCGAAAAACAAAAGCCGATTGACATGGCACATTTTTCTCAATTCTGCACGCTAACCCTCAACCACACGTTTTGTTTGAGACCAAACTCGACATACTTTTGAGAACTTCTTGCAGAAAACAAAAGCCGATCGGAATGGAACATTTTTGTCAATTCTGCATGTTAGCCCTCAACGAGACCTTTCATGTGAGACCAAACTCGACATACTTCCAAAAACTTTTTGCAAAAAACAAAAGCCGATCAACATCAACCAATTTTGTCAATTCTACACACCAGCCCTTATAGAGCTCTTTCATTTGATACCAAACACCACACACTTCTGATAACTTTTTGCGAAAAACAAAAACCGATCGACATAGCACATTTTTGTCAATTCTGCACGCTAGCCCTCAACAAGACGTTTCATTTGAGACCAAACTCGAAATACATTTGAGAACTTTTGCAGAAAACAAAAGTCGATCGGAATGGAACAGTTTTGTCAATTCTCCTCTCTAGCCCTCAATGAGACCTTTCATTTGAGATCAAACTCGAAATACCTTTGAGAACTTTTTGCAGAAAACAAAAGCCGATCGGAATGGAACAGTTTTTTTTTTATTTTTTTTATTTTATTTGAGAGAAACCAACAGTATACAAATACCAATAACAGATTTCTACGAATTACTTTACATACAGTGATTACAGTGTCAATCTTATTCTGAAATACAAGTATATATTTAAACAAATTAAAAGAAAAGAAAAAGAAAGTCAATAGGAAGAAGCATATCTATGAAAGGATATTTACAATTTCTTTTTTAAACATATTAATTGACAGTTGAAACAAATCAATATGTGAAAATGTAGAATTGTAAGTAGCCATGATACGATTTACTGGTGAATTTTCGTAATTGTTTGTATTACATGTAGGTAATGTGAATAAATGTAATGACCTAGTTTTAAAATTTGTCGAGAACCTTAATGATGAGGTTATTGACGGTGCATTTATTAAGTTATTAACTACTTTATAAAGGAATATCATGTCTGCTTGTATTCTTCTATTTTCTAGTGAAAGCATATTGAAATGTTTTAGTAAAAGCGAGTATTCGCTAATGTTAATTTTAAATTTAAAAACTAAAATTTTGAAAATTTTTTTCTGAATTTTTTCAACTAAATCAATATTTTTCTTATAATATGGATTCCATACAGTGGATGCATATTCCAACTTTGAACGAACTAGTGTGTTAAATAGATGAATTAAAGATTCAGGTTTGTTGAAAAGTTTACAATTTCGGAATATGAATCCCAATGTTCTGCAGGATTGTTTAATACAGTTATCTACGTATTCATTGAATAATAATTTTGAATCGAAAAGTATACCCAGATCTTTAATTGTGGACTTCTTTTGCAGAGTTATATTATTAACATGATAGTTAAAAGTCACAATCTCGTGATTTCTTGTGAAATGTACAACATGACATTTATTTACATTTATAGTTAAGTGGTTAAATTCGCAGTACTTTTGTAAATTATGTAAGTCATTCTGCAATGCTATGTTATCAGTATTGTTTTCTATAATTTTGAAGAATTTTAGGTCATCTGCATATAACAAAAAATTTGAATTTGTGAAACAATTATGTATATCATTTATAAATATGTTAAAGAGTAATGGACCCAAATGTGACCCTTGGGGTACTCCAGATGTAACTGAAATCAAGCGTGATTTAAAACCATTACAATTTACTAACTGAGACCGAATTGTGATATACGATTGAATCCAGCGTAATAAAGAACCACGTATTCCTAACATTTCCAGTTTATACATCAATGTGAAACGATGAACCCGATCAAAGACCTTACTGAAGTCCGTGTATATGACGTCAATCTGCTTTCTTTTATCCATGTTCGAACTTAAGAATTCAGTAAAGGTTATTAAATTTGTAGAAATTGATTTTCCGGGACAAAACCCGTTCTGTTCTGGAATAATTATATTGCAAATATCATTTCTTAAAACTTGTATCACCAGAGCTTCAAAAATTTTGCTAAAGGTTAATAATATTGAAATAGGGCGGTAGTTCATTGCATCATTAATATCGCCAGATTTAAATATTGGTGTTATGTATGAAGATTTCCATACTGTTGGAAAAACTCCGGACGTAAGTGATTGATTAAAAATGATATATAGAAGTTCAGTTAAATAATGAGCACAAACCCGGATAAATTGAGCTGATATCTGATCGGGTCCAGGACCTTTATTCACGTCTAGCGTAGATAAGTACTGAAAAATTGATTCATAATCAAGATATATTTTATGTAAATTTACAGAATTGTGATTATTATGGTTAACATTAACATGTACTGTTGTATTATTATCGTTTATAAATACTAATTCGAAATAATCTGCAAATAAATTAGAGACTTCTTGACCAGAAAGAGCTTCTTGATTATTATAACGAATAACATTTGGTATACTGTTTTTGTTGTTTCTAACCGTTTTAGCGTAAGTCCAAAAAGATTTGGGATTACTTTGTACATTTTGTTCTGTATTATGTACAAACGTATGTAAGTCGTGTTTAATTTGTATTTTGACTCTTGTTCTTAACAAAGAAAAAGAATTATAATCTGATTACCTCCCGTATATCTTCCATCTTTTGTGATATTTGTTTTTTTCTTTGATTAATCGTTGTGTTGCTTTTGAAAACCAAAATGGGAAATTATTTTTATGCGATGATTTAGTAGGTACATATTCAATAAATAAACTATTAAGAATTCTCGCTAGCCATCAATGAGACCTTTCATTTGAGACCAAACTCGACGTATCTTTGAGAAAGTTTTGCAAAAAACAAAAGCCGATCAACATTGACCATTTTTGTTAATTCTACACGCCAGTCCTTATCGAGCCCTTTTATTTGATAATAAACACCACATACTTCTCACAACTTTTTCCAAACACGACATTTTTCTGACAACATTTTGCAAAAACAAATTCTAATCATTGTAGAACATTTTTGTCATTCGTGCACACCCGTCCACAGTGTCTCGTTTGCTTAAAACCCAAGGATGACCTACTTCTAACAACTTTTTACGAAAAAGAAATGCAGATCGACATGACACATTTTTTTTGTCATTTCAAAACCGGCCCTTATGGTTTTCTTTCTTTTGATATCAAACAAAGCAAAGTGTTCAATTTATTTTGTAATTTGGCAACACTGTTTTAAAAATAGTAGTTAATTTTTAAATTTATAAATTAATATTGTCAACACTAATACAACTGCCACCGTCTTTAGTGAAGTTAGTTTAGGAATATTTGGTTTTAATTTAGTTACTTCATCACACATTTGGCAACATTGACTGTTGACATTGGAAACGTCAAAATTTATATTAATTAAATACGTTATGTTATAAACTTAAAATATTGGTAAAACCTTTGCTCAAGACTGTTATTCATGATACTGTTTTCAAATCTTGGATATCAATGTTCTATTAAAAGATATAATCATCTAAAGTTCATAGACAGATTGTCAAAAGTGACGGATGACAGCGTGATTCTTCTTAAATTCAGACATGGCCTCTGGGATCCATTGTTTCAAGATACCAATTTTGCACAATTTTAATTTTTTTACACGAAAACCACTCACAGTAAAAATATGAGACCACAAAAGGATCGTAATTCACATTATTCCCTATAATCTAAAAAGAAAATTACATCAATCCCTTGTATGGTTCAGGCTGTAGGCCTTTACAAAATTTACTCGATCTTCGTGATGAATCTATAGAGAGAAAGTGAATCTAATCGTTTAGTATATAGGACTAGCGAATTCTCGGCTACGCCGAGCATTCCCTAGAGCTCCGCTGTCAGTACAAAAAACAAATGCCAATCGACATGAAACAATTTTTTCATATCTGCTCGTTAGCCCTTACTGAGACCTTTCATTAGATTCCAAACACGATATATTTCCAATAACTTTTTTGCAAAAAAACAAAAGCCGATCGACATGAAACATTTTTGTAATTTATGCACACCAGCCTTAACCGAGACCTTTCATTTGATATCAAACACGACATACTTCTGACAACTTTTTTCACAAAACAAAAGTCGATCGACATGTATCATTTTTACATTTCTGCACGCTAGCCCACAACGAGACCTTTCATTTGATACCAAACATGACATATTTCTAACAATTTTTTGAAAAGAACAAAAGCCGGTCGACGTAAAATATATTTGTCATTTATTCAAGACAGAAAACATTTACATAGAAAACAACCATTTTTAAAATAATAATAACTTTAACAAAAATTAATAATTAATATCAATTATAACATTTACTAGAATGATATAATAACAATAATAAACTCTGAAATAACTGTCTGATTTTTAGCGAAAAAGTTACATTTTATATTTAATATATTTCATACAATAGACGTGCGGTACAATCGATTATGATTTTATCTGATGTAGAATTGAAATTTCAACAACTTTATACTTTTATAGTTTTGCTCTAAATATATCAGAAGAGAAAGTATTCAAAAATTTTTGAAATCCCATTTTTAAGTTCTATGTTCCTTGTTTTGCACAGCTGTATACCGGGTGTAGATTTTAATGTTATTTTTTTTAATACTTCAGTATCTCTTTACCTATTTATTTTAGCGCTAAAAGCCTAGGAATATAAGTTGTTGAAAAATTAAAAAGGCATCCTATAAAGTCAACTTACCTTCATAATTATTCATATTTAATGATATATTAATGAAATAAAATTTAAGGTATTTTAGAAAATAAATTAAGATTGTCTTGATAAATGAAACAAATTTTTGAATAAATTTTCTATTTACACTTTCCGGTCATCGATAATTTATTATTTTATTTAAAATTATTGTATTCTTGTATTAAAAATAACTATAACTTTGTTTATACATTTAATTACTATACAATAATATTTTTGAATTAATAAATCTGTATTTTTAAATAATATATACACATAATTTTTATAGGTTTAACAATACCGTTTAAACCAGTCTTTGTAAAATTTGTTTCTGTGTATATCAGAAAAATCAATATTTTAATAGTTAAAAAAAATCACATAGATGTCACTATTTATGAATTTTATTGCATCTGCTAAAGAAGGAATCGATATAATTATTCAACAATTAAATATGTTTATATTTAATTTTATATGTATATGGGTAAAAATATTATTTGTAGGCATAAATGAAATTTATTATTTTAAGCAAAAACAAGTACATAATAATATTTTGAATACTTTGTGACATATCAAACTAACTGGTGGCGCTAGTGTTGTTTTATTTATTTCCAAATCACCAGTATGATGTGAAAAGAAACAAATTATTTACAGCTGACTTATTATTTTGTAAATATAGAATGAATTTGTTTTGACAGGAATAAGGACATCTTATTTCCAAAAGTTCAAATCCATTTTCTATTTTCATTAAACCATCATCACTACCTGCTAAGTATGGTTAGTTAGATAATATTACAACACAAAGTCCAATTTCATTTATAATATATTAGTTGAATCTTGAAATACTGATCTCACTTTACTTTCGGTTTGCAAGCCTTAACGCATAGCTTGATTACAATAAAAATTGTAGACATTGATTCTTATCAACAACATTTTCATTATAATAATCAGTGTCATATTTTCTCTGTACCAATCTAATTCTATTGGCACATATGTACATCTACAATGAAAGAGTTCATTGTAGAATATGTAGTATTATTGCGAATATGTCTATCGTATGAAATTTTTATTACGGTTTTTATTTCTTGGCTTCTACTTTCTACTCATTCTTTCTTTACACTTTCAGCCCTATTTAATGTGCTTTCAATTTCGCTATAAGTATAATACTTTATGCACTCGTTTCAGACAAAATTTCTTTGCTTATGTTCTGAAAATGTAAAAAGAGTACCAGGATAATTTCCAGAATGTTTATGTAGAATGATTTTATTGAAACTTTGTGATATTTTTCAACCTGCGCTTGTAAAGGCTTGTTCCAAATCATAGACTGATCAGTTTTGGACTGTATTTTAGAATTCTTATTTAAATGTGACTTCACTACACAGTTATAGTTAAAGATAAAATCATAGAAATAACACCTATGATAAACAACAACTTTGTTTGTTGCAGTAGTTTCATTTGTACAAGTTGTGATACACATAAATTGCTAACTTCTTTACATTTCTTAATAACATGAAGTCCTAGATACTTATATTTTCAGCAATGTCAAAATGACAAGATAATTTGACAACTATATTTTGGATGCGTTCAAACATGTGTTACACAGTCGGATTACTGAATGTAACCATTAAGGGTGAATTTTATAGTATGTTCCGTAACTCAACCAAAAAAACCAGGATCATGATCCTGGTTGAACCAGGGTTCCTGAATATATTTACCTATTTCGGGACACTTTGACATCAGTCATTATGACATTTGACATAAGTCATTATGACATTTTAAAATTGACATTGTAAAAAATGAATCTAGACGATAACGTAGGATATGACAGTGGATTGGATTTATACTTACATCCATAATAGTTATTTATCACTCGCGGTGCATACAATAACACAATATTTAATGACGTTAAATGTCAAACTGTTCTTTTGTTATAAATAAACCAGGAAAACCAGGAATATTTCGTGGTCGCTGTGGTCCGACTTTTTACCAACCTTTTTCAGGAACCGCGTTCCGAATAGAAACCGGTAAATGAATTTCAGGACTTACGGAACAGTAAACCACAAACCTGGTCGAACCGGTTGCGTTACGGAACATAATATTAAAATTCAAAGACACTTGTTAATAAATGTAATTAGAACACAATATTTTTTTAATAAAAATATTATAAATATATCTTAACAATTAACAATGGGCTTTTAGGATCCCGAAAATTTACAAAAAGAGCAGCTAACAATCAAAGCCGTCCGTTTTCTTTTAAATTTTCGGTAACCTAAAGCTCACTGTTAAATTTTAAATATTTTTTGTTTCTAAATAAATCTCTTTAAAATATATCGTACAATTTTAATAGGGACACTTCGTTCGACAAATTTTAATTCAATAAAATATATGAAATAATAATGTTCATAAAGTAATTTTCATTTACTATCCAATTAACATAAAAGAATAATAATATATTTTAAAATGATATATGTTTATAACTACAGAATAATAATTAAAACTAACTGTGAGAACTTGCAAACCCTGCTCGCAACTTTCATCATCCAAAATTTACCTTAAACTAATTTTCATGCAATTCATTCACAGTCACATTCGACTGAGAGCGTATGTCATCAAACTTATTTCTCGATTAATATTTGGTTTCAGAAAGTGTTTATTGTTTGAAATATCAATTAAAATGAATAATTGGATAGATACTTTATTTTTTTAAACGTTTTCATTTAAAAAATCATCTCACTCCATAACAAAACATAATAGAATTTTTAAAAATCTAATCTTTGTTGTAATCAATTTCATCGTTTCAATTTGATGAAATGCATAAAGAATGTATAAAATGCAGTTACTTACAGTTTAATATAATCCAGATACATAATTCAAAATAATTATTGTACAATAAATTGTTAAACATTTCTTCCAAAAGGGTATGAAGGAAAGGTTTGTCAGTATTTTTAAATAAATGAGTTTATGACTGAATGCGACGCGCCTTGTTTGATTTCCAGAATTTAGTTTTTTGTCAATAGTGTTATTGTCCGTAATTTTGTGATATTTCTTTTCTATAAATATAATCTTGTTTGGATAACTTACCAATTAAAAACTATAACTGAAATGAAAACACATCTAAATACAGCCAAGAAAATATAAAATTACACACTTACATTACAAAATGTAGTGTAATTTTACTTTTAAACTAATTTTACTATATATTTCTCCAAGCAAATACAAGACTTGCATTATAATTGTTTGATTATAACTGACGTTTTGACAAACGTCATAAGACATGAAAATTTAAATATTGTAAATAAGGTTTACCGATATATATTATGTACAATGCTCTTTTATGATAATCAGTTTCAGTTACACTTCAGTAGTGTTATTATCAGTAATTTTAAGTTATTTCTCTTCTATAAATGTACTCTTGTTTGGGTAACCAATTACAAATTATAACTGAAATAAAAATACATATTTAAATACAGCGAAACAAATTAAAAATGATATACTTACATCACAAAGTGTATTGTACATATTCTTTTAAACATAGTTTACTTTATATTTCTGTATATCTCTCTTTGAAAATATAAAACTTGTGTAATGATTTTTTTGGTTATAGACCACCGGATGATAAACGTCAAAACGTCATAAAATTAAATATTTTAAAAACACCACACTTAACATTCAGTGTATTTGTATATATTTCGCTCACTATTATAATGTATAAAAATATATTTATATTTACAATATCCCTTTTCATTTTCAAAATAAATCAAATAAAAGTTTCATATTGAATTGTCAAATTTGACGTATGACAACCGTGATTCTTCTCACATTTGACATGGCTTCTGGGATTTTTTGTTTCAAGGTACCAATTTTGCACAGTTTTTAATTTTTTAAACAAAAACCACTCACAGTAAAAATATGAGACCCCCAAAAGACACTCCAGCACATTAGACCCTACAACTTGAAAAAAAAATTACAGCAATTACTTAAATGGTCTAAGAGTTTGCGCTGGACAAACGATGCCCGATCGTCGTGATGAATCCAAATATAGATAGATAGATAGATAGATAGATAGATAGATATATAGATAGTAAATCTATCAAAATAGTATATGACTAGCGAATTCTCGGCTACGCCGAGCATTTCCTAGAGCTCCGCTGTCAGTGCAAAAAACAAATCCCGATCGACATGAAACAATTATTTTATATTTGCACGTCAGGCCTCACCGAGACCTTTCCTTAGATTGCTAACACGATATACTTCTAATAATTTTTTGCAAAAAACAAAAGCCGATCGACATCAAACATTTTTGTCATTTATGTACTCCAAATCTCACCGAGACCTTTCATTTGATACCATACACGACATACTTCTGACAACTTTCTGCATTAAACAAAAGTCGATCGACATGAAACATTTTTATCATATCTACACGCTAGCCCACACCCAGACTTTTCATTTGATACCAAACACTATATACTTGTGACAACCTTTTGCAAAAAACAAAAGCCGATCGACATTGACCATTTTCGTTAATTCTGCATACCAGCTTTCATTGTAACCTTTTATTTGATACCAAACACCACACACTTCTGGGTACTTTTTGCAAAAAAACAAATACCGATCGACATAGCACATTTCTTGTCATTTCTGCACGCTAGCCCTTTTCGAGACCTTTCATTTGATACCAAACACGACATACTTCTGACAACTTTTTGCATGAAACAAAAGCCTATCGACATGGAACATTTTTGTCAATTCTGCACGCTAGCCCTCAACGAGACTTTTCATTTGATACCAAATACCACACACTTCTGACAACTTTTTGCAAAAAACAAAAACCGATCGACATAGCACATTTTTATCAATTCTGCACGCTAGCCCTCTCCGAGACCTTTCATTTGATACCAAACACGACATACTTCTGACAACTTTTTGCATAAAACAAAAACCGATCGACATGGAATATTTTTGTCAATTCTGCACGCTAGCCCTCAACGAGACCTTTCATTTGAGACCAAACTCGACATATCTTTGAGAAATTTTTGCAAAAACAAAAGCCGATCAACATTGTCCTTTTTTGTTAATTCTACACGCCAGCTCTTATCGAGCCTTTTCATTTGATACCAAACACCACATACTTCTCACAACATTTTCCAAAAAACAAAAGCCGTTCGATATAGAACATTTTTGTTCATTCTGCACGCTAGCCCTCATCGTGACCCAGCCTAATATAACATTCACTGTCTTCAGTAACCTTTCATTTGGGAATATTTGTTCTTTGTTTAGTTACTTTATTAAACATTTGGCAACATTGACTTTTGTAATTTGAAAATACCCAAACACGACATTTTTCTGACAACATTATGCAAAAAACTAATTCTAATCTACATGGAACATTTTTGTCATTCGTGCTCACCAGTCCGTATTGTGTCGTTTCCTTAAAACCCAAGGACGACCTACTTCTAACAACTTTTTACGGAAAACAAATGCAGATCGACATGACACATTTTTTTTGTCATTTTAAAACTGGCCCTTATAGTTTCCTTTCTTTTGATAACAAACACAGCAAAGTATTCAGTTTATTTTATTTAGGAATATTTGATTTTTATTTAGTTACTTTATAATTTGGCAACACTGTTTGCATTAAAAAATAGTAGTTAATTTTTAAATTTATAAATTAATATTGTCAACCCTAATACAACTGCCACCGTCTTCAGTGAAGTTAATTTAGGAATATTTGGTTTTAATTTAGTTACTTCATCACACATTTGGCAACATTGACTTTTGACATTGGAAACGTCAAAATTTATATTAATTAAATACGTTATGTTTTAAACTTAAATTAGTTGTAACACATTTGCTCAAGTCTATTATTCATGATACTGTTTTTAAATCTTTGATATCAATGTTCTATTAAAAGATATAACCATTTAAAGTTCATAGGCAGATTGTCAAAAGTGACGGATGACGGCGTGATTCTTCTTAAAGTTAGACATGGCCTCTAGGATCCATTGTTTCAAGGCAGCATTTGTGCAAAGTTTTAATTTTTTACACGAAAACTACTAATAGTAAAAATATGAGACACCCAAAAAGCACCAGATCTCATTAGCCCCCACATATTAAAAAAAAAATTATAACAATCTCTTGCATGGTTCAGGCTGTAGGCGATTACAAAAGTTACTCGATGCTCGTGATGAATCTATAGATATATATATAGTGAATGTAATCGTTTAGTATATAGGACTAGTAAATTCTCGGCTACGCCGAGCATTCCCAAGAGCTCCGCTGTCAGTGCAAAAAACAAATGCCGATCGACATGAAACAATTATTTCATATTTCCACGTCAATTCTCACCGAGACCTTTCATTAGATTGAAAACACGATATACTTCTATTAATTTTTGCAAAAAACAAAAGCCGGTCGACATAAAACATTTTTGTCAATTATGCACGTCAGTCCTTACCGAGACCTTTTATTTGACACCAAACACAACATACTTCCGACATTTTTTTTACATAAAACAAAAGCCGATCAACATTGAACATTTTTGCAATTTCTACAGGCTAGCCCACACCGAGAACTTTCATTTGATACCAAACACCACATACTTCTGACAACTATTTGCGAAAAACAAAAGCCGATCGGCATGGAACATTTTTGTCAATTCTGCACGTTAGCCCTCAAGCAGACGTTTTGTTTGATGCCAAACTCGACATACTTTTGAGAACTTTTTGCATAAAACAAAAGCCGATTGACATGGCACATTTTTGTCAATTCTGCACGCTAGCCCACAACGAGACGTTTCATTTGAGACCAAACTCGACATACTTTTGAGAACTTCTTGCAGAAAACAAATGCCGATCGTAATGGACCCTTTTTATTAATTCTGTACGCTAGCCCGGAACGAGATCTTTCATTTGAGACCAAACTCGACATACTTCCAAAAACTTTTTGCAAAAAACAAAAGCCGATCCACATTACCCATTTTTGTTAATTCTGCACACCAGCCCTTATCGAAACCTTTTATTTGATACCAAACACCACACACTTGTCACAACTTTTTGCAAAAAACAAAAGCCGATTGACATGGCACATTTTTGTCAATTTTGCTCGTTAGCCCTCAACCAGACGTTTTGTTTGATACCAAACTCGACATACTTTTGAGAACTTGTTGCAGAAAACAAAAGCCGTTCTGAAGGGAACATTTTTGTCAATTTTGCACACTAGCTCTCAACGAGACCTTTCATTTGAGACCAAACTCGACATACTTCTAAAAACTTTTGGCGAAAAACAAAAGCCGATCGGCATGGAACATTTTTGTCAATTCTGCACGCTAGCCCTTAACGAAACCTTTCATTCGAGACCAAACACCACACACTTCTGACAACTTTTTGAAAAAAACAAAAGCCGATTGACATGGCAAATTTTTGTCAATTCTGCTCGCTAGCCCTCAACCAGACGTTTTGATTGATACTAAACTCGACATACTTTTGAGAACTTCTTGCAGAAAACAAAAGCCGATCGGAATGGAACATTTTTGTCATTTTTGAACGCTTGCCCTCAGCGAGATTTTTCATTTAAGAGCAAACTCGACATACTTCTAAAAACTTTTTGCAAAGATCAAAAGCCGATCAACATTAACAACTTTTGTTAATTCTGTACACCAGCCCTTATCGAAACCTTTTATTTGATACCAAACACCACACACTTCTGACAACTTATTGCAAAAACAAAAACCGATCGATATAGCACATTTTTGTCAATTCTGCACGCTAGCCCTCAACGAGACGTTTCATTTGAGACCAAACACCACACACTTGTGACAACATTTTGCAAAAAAACAAAAACCAATCTACATAGCATATTTTTGTCAATTCTGCACGCTAGCCCTCAACGAGACGTTTCATTTGAGACCAAACTCGACATACCTTTGAGAACTTTTTGCAGAAAACAAAAGCCGATCGGAATGGAACATTTTTGTCAATTCTATTCGCTAGCCCTCAACGAGACCTTTCATTTGAGACCAAACTCGACGTACCTTTGAGAAAAGTTTTGCAAAAAACAAAAGCCGATCAACATTGATCATTTTTGTTAATTTTACACGCCAGCCCTTATCGAGCCCTTTCATTTGATACTAAACACCACATACTTCTCACAACATTTTCCAAACACGACATTTTTCTGTAAACATTTTGCAAAAAACAAATTCTAATCTACGTTGAACATTTTTCTCATTCATGCACACCCGTCCACATTGTGTCGTTTCCTTAAAACCCAAGGACGACCTACTTCTAAGAACTTTTTACGAAAAACAAATGCAGATCGACATGACACATTTTTGTGTCATTTCAATATCGGCCCTTATGGTTTTCTTTCTTTTGATATCAATTTTTTTTTAATCAATTGTTTTTTATTTAGTTACTCAATAATTTGGCAACACTGTTTGTATTAAAATACTGTAGTTAATTTTTAAATTTATAAATTACCCTCGGCAATCCTAATATATAATAGCCACTGTCTTCAGTGAAATTCATTTAGGAATATTTGTTTTTTGTTTAGTAATTTCATCACACATTTGGTAACATTGACTTATGTAATTCGAAACGTCAAAATTTAAAATAATTAAATGTGTTGCGTAATAAACTTGAAATAATGGTAAAACCTTTGCTCAGGACTATTATTCATGACACTGTTTTCAAATCTTTGATATCAATGTTCTATTAAAAGATACAATCATTTAAAGTTCATAGACAGATTGTCAAAAGTGACGGATAACTGCGTGATTCTTTTTAAAGTTAGACATGGCCTCTGGGATCCATTGTTTCAAGGTACCAATTTTGCACAGTTTTTGATTTTTTACACGAAAACCACTCACATTAAAAATATGAGACCCTAAAAAGGCCCTATTCCACTTTAAACCACATCTAATGGAATAAAATTTAAAATTATTATATGAATGGTTTGACCTGTACAAAGGAGCAAAATTTACTTGATGCGCATGATTATTTAAAATATATATATATATAGATATATAGATAGTGAATCTATCAAAATAGTATATGACTAGCGAATTCTCGGCTACGCCGAGCATTCCCTAGAGCTCCGCTGTCAGTGCAAAAAACAAATGCCGATCGACATGAAACAATTATTTCATATCTGCACGTCCGGCCTCACCGAGACGTTTCATTAGATTGCAAACACCATATACTTCTAATATTTTTTTGCAAAAAACAAAAGCCGGTCGACATGAAATATTTTTGTCAATTATGCACGCCAACCCTCACCGAGACCTTTCATTTGATACCAAACACCACACACTTCTGACAATTTTTTGCAAAAAACAAAAGCCGATTGACATGGCACATTTTTGTCAATTCTGCACGCTAGCCCTCAACCAGACGTTTTGTTTGAGACCAAACTCGACATACTTTTGATAACTTCTTGCAGAAAACAAAAGCCGATCGGAATGGAACATTTTTGTCAATTCTGCACGCTAGCCCTCAACGAGACCTTTCATTTGAGACCAAACACCACACAGTTTTGACAACTTTTTGCAAAAAAACAAAAGCCGATTGACTTGATCAAAAGCAAGTGATAATCACGGGACCACCAATTTTCTTTAAAAATAACAAAACTATATGTCTAGGAAGAAAATTTTAAATTTATGTTCGTGGACTTGCGAATTTTTATTATACCGTATTTTTATTTTAGTAATTTGATTAAATTCAAAACCAAGCAGATAATAAAGAAGATAATAATAAATAATGAATGTAAGGTATATTTGAAGTATAGACATCAAATTGATTGTACAAAAAAATAATAATAATAAACGCCTATTGAAGCAAATGTTAATATTTATTTCCAGGAATTAAAATTTAAGAACTTCACAGTTTTGCTATAACCAATCATACTATTAAGAGTACTTTTAATAATATATAATGACGATGATGAAATTAATAAAAATTTGTTGTAATGTATATTATTTATTTATAACAATTTCAAAGCGGCACGCGAGACCGTTTAGGAAATAAATAAAAATATATGTTGAATTTGTCAAGTTCTGAACTTGAGGAATTATTTTCACACCCTCTTACGGCAGGCGCTACTATGTGTTATACCTAGAAACATTTGTTGTAATGTATATTATTTATTTATAACAAATTTCAAAGCGGCACGCGAGACCGTTTAGAAAATAAATAATAATAACTTACCACTTGCTCTGGTTTGAGACCACCTCGATCCTAATTTTTTTTGTTATTATTTATATTTATTATTTATATCATACCTTGAAAAAAATTATTCAAAGATGAATTTAACTAATTTTCATACATTCTTTTTTATTATATTTTAGCAAAATTTGTATTTTCATACAATACATTAAGTTTGACAGCATAACTGTCATCACTTGACACAATAAGTATGAAGTTAGATAAAGAATGTAAAAAAATATATTATTTTGAAAATAATTATCTATTTTATAAATATAAATAATGTGAAATAACATACCGAAATTTATAAACTGATACATTTTTATATTACCAAAAAACATGATTACAGTTATGTTTTTCTGTTCCTATGTTCATTTATATCTTTATGAACCTGAATTATATATGTATTTATCTACAACTATTTATAAATAATATATTTTTGATTATAAATATCAATACAAATGATTATGAAAGTATAATAAATACAATTGGAATAGTTATTTGGAATTTAAGTGCTACTATCGCGCCATCTGTTGTGGTATATATGAACTACTCACACATAACTGAAAATTTATCAAATATCAGATTTTTTATATGCCTGTTAGTTGTAGATAATGTAACTAATTTTTATACGTTCTCTTGCATTATTTCTTAATGAAAACATGAATTTTCGTTCAGTACAATCACATTCAAGTTCGACTAAGAGCAAATGCCATCAGCTGGTAATCAGACGCACTACTCGGTGAATATTTGGTTAGAAAAGGTGTTTATTGTTTCATACATCAGTTACAAATAGATAAATGGATAGATACTTTGTTTATATAAACGTTTACATCTGAGAAATCATCTCATTTCATTATAAAATACTACAGAATTTTGAAAAATGTAATCTCTATTGTAATCAAATGTTTTCTTCAGAAATGTTAAGAAATGCGTAAAGAAAGAGTAAATTGCAACTAATAAAAGTTTAATAAAGTCCAGATACATCATTTATTTATATACTAATTATTGTACATTAAATTGTTAAACAATTCCCTCCAAAACTGTATGAAATAAAGGCTTGTCAGTTTTTCCACGTAATCAGACAAAATGTATAGTCTAACTATTTAAAATATGTATAAATTATATTTAAAAAGTATTTTTATATAAGGGAAGAATACTGTACAGTATAAATTTACCTTTGGAAGTGTTTGAATAGTAATCAAATTTAGTTTTTTAAAGGTCAGATTGTAAATCAGTTTTGAAATGCAGTTTTCTTCATTTAATAATCCATTCTGTTATATTCTTTAGTTTGCATTTAATAAAGAATATGTTTTACTATGACTTATTTTTATAATTATTGCCCAATAGATTGTTTTAGTTTATTAAAAATTCCATGTTAGAGTATCTGAGTACGTGTAGGTTATAGTCTCATCTAAAAAATAAAATATTTAACTATTAATATATAAGTATTTATATTCTATATAAAAGTACCTGTATTAGAGATGATTTCTTATTAAATTTCGTACAAAATTTCATTATACATTTTAGTAAATATGACATTTTTCACTTAGTTGTCTCCAACTCAAGTGTCAAATGATCCATTTTTGTTAAATTTTATAATATCGTGCAATTTTTCTGGTTTCATTTTCAAGGATACATTATAATAATGATTTTCATCCAACGAATTGCCTTATTATAGAAAACGCATTTCTCGATTAATATTTGGTTTCAGAAAGTGTTTATTGTTTGAAATATCAATGATAAATGAATAATTGAATAGATACGTTGTTTTTATAAACGTTTTTATCTAAAAAATCATTTCATTCCATAACAAAATTCAATAGAATTTTTTAAAATCAAATCTTTGTTGTAATCAACTACTTTCATCTGAAATTTGATGAAAGAATACATAAAGAATGTATAAAATGCAGTTACTTACAGTTTATTATAATCCAGATACATAATTCAAAATAATTATTGTACAATAAATTATTAAACATTTCTTCCAAGTGAATACGAAGGAAAGGTTTGTCAGTATTTTTAAATAAATGTGTTTATGACTGAATACGACGCGCCTTGATTGATTTTCCAGAATTAATTTTCTTGTCAATAGTGTTATTATCCGTAATATTATGTTATTTCTTTTCTATAAATATATTCTTGTTTGGATATCTTAACCAATTAAAAACTATAACTGAAATGAAAACACATATCTAAATACAGCCAAGAATATATAAAATTACATACTTACATTACAGAACGTAGTGTAATATTACTTTTAAACTAATTTTGCTATATATTTCTCCAAGCAATTACAAGACTTGCATTATGATTGTTTGATTATATTGTAAATAAGGTTTGCCGTAAATTATTATGTACAATGCACTTTTATGATAATCAGTTACACTTCAGTAGTGTTATTGTCAGTAATTTTATGTTATTTCTCTTCTATAAATGTACTCTGGTTTGGGTAACCAATTAAACATTATAACTGAAATGGATATACATATTTAAATACAGCGAAACAAATTTAAAATGATATACTTACATCACAAAGTGTATTGTACATATTCTTTTAAATATAGTTTACTTTATATTTTTGTATATTTCTTTTTAAAAATATAAAACTTGTGCCACGAATTTTTTGATTGACTGACCAAACGTCAAATGTCATAAAATTAAATATTTTAAATACACCACAATTAACATTCAGTGTATTTGTATATATTTCGCTCACTATTATAATGTATAAAAATATAATTACCTTTACAATATCTCTTTTCGTTTTCAAAATAAATCAATTAAAAGTTTCATATTGAATTGTCAAAAATGACGGATGGCACAGTAATTCTTTTTAAATTTAAAACTGGCATCTAGGATATTTTTTTCAGTTTTGTTCCAGTTTTCCTTTTTCGCTTAGTTTTCGATTTTTTACACGAAAACCACTCACAGTAAAAATATGAGACCCCAAAAAGGCCCTATTTCACTTTAAACCACATCTAATAAAATAATATTAAAATTATTACATGAATGGTTTGACCTGTACCAGTGAGCAAAGTTTTTGCGATGCTCGAGATAAATCCAAATATAGATATATATATATATAGTGAATCTATCAAAATAGTATATGACTAGCGAAGGCTCAGCTACGCTGAGCTTCACTAGGCCTCCGGCATCATTGAAATATTTACAGTTGACGTCTAATTTCATTTCTGTACACCAGCTCTCGACGAGACCTTTCATATGATACCAAACACGACATACTTGTGACAAATTTTGCAAAAAAAAAACAAAAGCCGATCGACCTGGCAAATTTTTGTTATTTCAATATGGCTGCCCTACTCGAGTGCTTTCATTTGATACCAAACACGGCATACTTCTGACATTTTTTCACAAAAACAAAAGCCGATCAAAAATTTTGTGATTTCTGCAAACCAGCTCTTATCGACTCCTTTCATACGATACCAAACACAACATACTTCTGACAACTTTTCGCTGAAAACAAAAGCCGATCGACATGGGACTATTTTATCATTTTTGCAAGCTAAGCCCTTGTCCAGTGCTTTCAATTAATACCAAGCACGGTATACCTTAGACAAATTTTTCATTGCTATAATCAAATTTTTAGGCTGTAAACCTTAATTACAAGTTCATTTTTGTTAAAAAAAAGGATTAATTAAAATACGCCTTGTGGTTGATATAATCAAAATTAAAATTTTATAAAATTTGATTACATTTTCTTCTATTATCTTACTCAAAATTTTCACTTCGTTTTAGACTATTGCATTTAACGAACAAACCTTTTGAATGGATAATTTTGGGGAACAAATTATAATAATTTGAAGAAGATTTTATAATATTTACCGACATACCTCCTTAATAAAACAGTTATTATTCAACAAAGTAGATTACTTGCTTCACTTGAAAGTAATTTTGCTTACATTTAAGGAAGTTACTACAAGTTTTTTAGTTGATATAATCAAATGTGTTGTTTGTAAACCTTAATGGTATATATGACCTAATTTCTTTTTTTCCATTTTATGGTTCTGTACAAAAAATAAAATACCCGTATTTTTTTAAATCGCTCTAGTATTGATAATTCCGGAGAAAAACATTAATAAAATTTTGGAGAGGGGATATGTGACGTCACGTAGGAAACTTTGAGGATATCTCCGTTTATCATTGTTGTTAAAAATTAACTTAATTAAAACATGCCTTATGATTGTAGTGATCAAAGTTTAAATTTTATAAATTAAATGTAATCATAATTTAAGCTTTGTTTTGCACTATTTACTTATGAGAAATCATCTTATTTCATTTTAAAATATCATAGAATTTCGTAAAATCTAACCGTTTTGTAATCGGAAAATTTCATCAGTAATTTAATAACATACATAAAGAATTAAAAAAAAAAAAGTCGGCCGACGTAAAACATATTTGTCATTTCTGCACGTCAGAAAACATTAATTATAATGACATAATAACAATAATAAACTCTCAGGTAAATATTTTTTTATTTCCGTAACTGTCTGATTTTTAGCGCAAAAGTTACATTTTTTATTTAATATATCTCATACTACAGACATGCAGTTCCATCAGATATGATATTATTTGATGTAGAATTGAAATTTGAACATCTTTGTACTTTTGTAGTTTTGCTCTAAATGCATCAGGAGAGAAAGTATTCGTAATTTTTTGAAATCCCATGTTAAAGTCCTATATTCCGTGTTTTATTGCACAGTTGTATAGGTACCGGGTGTAGAAATGAAAAGTGGCACATAGCGATTTCAATGTTATTTTTTTCATACTTCTGTATCTCTTTACCTATTCATTTTAGCGCTAAAAGCTTTAGAATATAAGTAGTTCAAAAATTAAAAAGGCTTCCTATAAATTCAAATTACTTTCTTAATTATTCATATTTAACGATATATTAATTAAATAAAATTTATAGTTTTTTAGAAAATGAATTAAGATTGCCTTGGTAAATAAAACAAATTTTTGATTAAATTATCTATCAACACTTTTCACTCATCAATAAATTATTATTTTATTTAAAATTATTGTATTCTTGTATTAAAGATAACAATAACTCTGTTCATAAAATTAATTACCATACAATATTATTTTTGAATTAATACATCTATGTTTTTAAGCAATATATACACATAATTTTTATAGGTTTAACAATACCGTTTAAACCAGTCTTTGTAAAATTTGTTTCTGTGTATATCGGACGAATATTATTGCATCTGCTAAAGAAGGAATCGATATAAGTATTTAACAATTAAATATTTTTATATTTAATTTTATATGTATAAGCATTAAAATATTATTTTTAGGCATAAATGAAATTTATATTCTAAGCTAAAACAAGAACATAATAATATTTTGGTTACATTGCGACATGCCAAACTAACTGGTGGCGCTAGTGTTGTTTTATTTATTTCCAAATCACCAGTATGATGTGAAAATAAAAAAACTGAATCACCAGAGTAATTCTAAAGGGCTTTTATAATATTTATTATTGAAAATAAAATTATGAAATATTTAATCAAAATGCATAAAACTTTATTACTATGTACAATAATAGATTACTATACCCATTATTTCATGTGTTTGTAACAAATATACAATTAAAACTTATTCAGAACAAACTGAATGAAATATTTAAAATAAAAGTCGTGAATCTTTGGAATTAATGTAGATAGAAACTTTTCATCTCTTTCTACGAATAATGAAAGAATGTCGGTAACATATGTACCTAGAGTACCATCATAATAAATGACTACTAATTTCATTCCGTGAAAGATAATTTTGATTGTATTGTAATATCGTAGTTTTTTCATTAACGATATTTAATTTTATTTCTTGTCAGATTGAAAATGAAATGTAAATATAGTATAATAAAATCACCTAAAATAATTGCGTAATTTAAATTCTAATTTCCTTGATATCTACAACAGTTAAAAATTTACATAAATTAAAAAAAAAACTACCTTAAAATTAACCTTTCATAACTGAGTATATGATAATGGCGGTAACACCCATACCTATTGATATTCGCTGGAATTGAGAATGCGCGAGTATAATGTGCACTCTGCCTTACGTTTGAAGATAGTTACGTACCAGTTAGTAAACGTAAACCGTTTTTTGTATGTTTTTCATAAACCAGAGATCAGTTGTATTTATTTTTTACATTTAAATAATGACACATCGTCAACATGTTTCTTATGTAAAATTTTAAATATATATGAATGCATATGTTTTGTTCTCTGTACTCTGAGCACAATAAGAAGAATTTTGTAAAAGCGCGCGTTATTTAAATTACAAATGGGGTATGTGACTATAATTAAATTTCAGTACATAAGTCCTAAAATATAACAACTAACCACCCTAACTTCTCATTGTAATAATAAAAACTAAACAATTGTTTGTAAGAAGAAAGTTATTAGCAATTTCATCATTTACAAAAACTAGGTAGACTGTTTCTTACAGTAACCGCCTACCTAACTTCTTTTACGGTTCGGCCAAGATGATGTCGCAGCATCCCCTCCCCAAATCTTTAATAATTTACAAAAATATGGATTTTTTTTTCTGTATTACATATATAAAAATCAAAATTTAGTCACATTCCTCATTGTAATTTTATTCAATTAAAAAAATTCAACAGAAAAGGGAACAAATATCTTCATATTTACTTACACCATCCATAAAGCATTACGTTGTTACTAACGTGTCGTTTAGAATACACATTTAGTTTTGATTTCATTTCACGGTTGTAATTAATAAATAAAGTAGAAACGAATCCGTAAACACATACTTTATTTATGTAGTTTCACAGAAATATTACCTACTTCCGTATATTTACTAATAAAATCAAGTCTTTTTATAACGATTATTTAGTTCTAGAGTTTATAATTTGTCGTTTTTTTTTGTTTCGTATTTCGTTTTATAGTAACGTCGAATATCTTATAGGCCTAAAATTTACCAGTTTTCATTTAGAAAAATACATAGAAATCTAACCGTAAGTATAAGTATTTTTATAAAGGACATGCTGTACTAAACACGAACACACATTTTCATTTCAATTTGTACTAAGTAAAAGGAAGTATTGTACTCGCGAAAATTTTCGGTTTTGAGTTTTCAACGGAAATATTCATTTTGACCATCCCTGAATCCATTTTGCCTAGCTTCAGCGTGACAAAACGTACGTATGTCTCAAAAACAAATTTTTTTATTGCAATCGGCATTGCCAAAAGGGCACTTTGCTTATAGTGTTTTCTTGAATTTTTAACATAACTCAGAAAAGATTAACAGTAGAATGTTGAAATTTTGTTTGCTATAATATCTAGTTATTACCTCCATTTTTGGTTCCAATTGTCCTTTCCAAAAGAGTAGTATAATTTTTGTAGGAAACATTTAATTTATTAAATTGACATTGACAGCTGGCAAAATATATTACTGAGAATTATGAACGAAATAAATGATAACAACATCTCTTTCTTTACAAGTTTTCCAGCGATTACAATAATTTTGTGTAGTGCAATAAGAAATAGTGATAAAAATTTTTATATATATTTTTTTTAAATGATCCATTTTGAAGGGAAGTTCGAAGATATGAAACGAATGGAAGTTAAAGCATGATTAGCCGTAGAATGATCTCACTTTCCAGCGATGACAGTAATTCTTCTTAAATTTAGACATGGTTTCTGGATCTTCTGGGTCAAGTTACACTTTGGCTCAGTTTTAATTTAATTACGCAAAAGTATGCACGGTAAAAATATGAGACCTCAAAAAGGCACTATTCCTTATGAAACCACATATAACGGTATAAAATTTTAAATTATTACATAAATAGTTTGACCTGTATGGGATGACCAAAAACCGGCGACTGCGATTCCAAAATTTTTTCACTAACGTGAAATTATTTAACAATTAAAATTTGGTGGAATATGTATTTATATTATGAAAAGTATTTTAATAATAATATATTTATATAACCCGAAACGTCAAAATTTCTAAAATAAAAATTGTACATCTGATGTGATGTTTTATTTGTGTATAATTGTATTTCTTAAACGAAACTTTCATTATAATAGCACTAAAAATAGGAACTAATTTCACATATATATATATATATATATATATATATATATATATATATATATATATATTTTGAAAAATATTGCCATGGGTACAAATAAAATTTATTAGTAATTTTTGAAAAAAAAAAAAATTGATTCGATCTTGTAGTGCAGCAGAAATGGAAGAAGGAAAGAGTAAGTAATTATTTTAAATTATAATTTATTACTTATTGTTATTAATAGATTTATATTTTCCTACGGCAGGTACAATGGAAGATCTAAAACGAGAGATTAAAGAAAGTGAAAATTATGTGAAAGAATTAAGGCGCCAACTAAAGACATTGGAAGGGAAGGAGGACGGGAAGGAGGACGCGAAGGAGGACGGGAAGGAGGACGGGAAGGAAAACGATGAGAGGAAGAAAGAAGAAACTATTCGCGGCAGAAGTCACGAAAGTTTCCGCGGCCATGGAAGTTTTCGTGGCCGAGGAAATTTTCGAGGTAATGGTAATTACCGTGGTGGTCGAGGCCAGAGAAATTACCGTGGATGGAATCGTGGCCGTTCATATTGGGCCCACCACAATGCTACAGTAAGGAAGAAACATCAACATATATATATATATATATATATATATATATATATATATATATATATATATTTTTATAACTCATACAAATTTTTTTTATAGAATACTAAGAAGTGGTGGGCGGCGTACAAGTTAGTAAATAAATTACTAAGTAAATAATTTTTTTTTTTAGTTAATAAAATTTGTTCTTAAGTTATAAATTGTTCATTCTTCATTGTTTTCTTCTAATGCTGTGTTGTTGTTGTTGTTGTTGTTATAATCGGGGGGCCTCAAAGAAGCCGCATGCACTTAGGCCTGAAGGCCCATTGTGCTACCCGAGTGTACACAGAGTCCTAACAGAGTCCCGCTGCTTCAATGAAGCTAGCTAGCCTACTGCCAGGGATGCCCTGGATGTCGCAAGGCTCAATGCTGTGTTAGAGTGAATGTTTGCCCGAGCTGCTTCGTTCTGATTTTTTATTTGTCGCCTTGTTGTGGTAGTGACCTACGATTGACAGATCGAATTAGCGCACAGTGAACTTATAGGAGCAAAAATGAATGTATTCAGAGTGTTTAGAATAGAGTCAGGAAAAGAAAATTATTTTTATTAATTCTATTAAAGCACGTATGAGTCTCTAACTTTTCTTATTCCTCTTTTTATTTATATTATCAAAATTTTATAAATAAATTCTACCCAAGCTCCGTATACAAGACTTTATAAATTAATTGCTGTTAAAAGATTATTATGACATATGGACATGATAAAAAGATTTTTTATATACTCCCAGTGTATAATGAACAGATTAATATGTAATGTTTGTAATTAATAAAATCGTGTGTCAATCAAACCAAATTATATTCAAGAAACCAATGTAATTTATTAATTTTAACAATGATCGCATGCAAACTCAGTTAATGCTAACAACTATACAGTATTGTAAAAAAATATAAAATATTTGGTGTCATAGACCGTATTTATTTGTAACTTTTTAAGTAACCTGATATGTTAATTCTGTTTACTTCGTACGTTTGAAGTAACCTAGAACAGATCTCGAACTGATCAAACTTATCCAGCTATTTTGCTGGGATGATGAGTTGAACATACATATTTTCTATCTTTGTTTAGACATTTCTTTCTCGTTCTATATCTGTCAGAACACCACTTAAAATTTTCACTTACTATGAAATTTGATTGTTTATTTGGTACCAATATGAATAAGTTTAAGTTTGCATTCACATTTTCCAAATAAATACAGCCTACTAAAATATTTTCAAAATTTGAGGTTATATTGAATTTTCAAATTTGACGTTTAAAGTAAATGTCATCTAGCAAACATTTACAGTTAAACATAACCAATTATAAATTATAATACATTATATTGAAGCTTTGTCCAGTTCTCTACTTACTTTTTTATTCCTAAGAACAAATATGAACATAATTTGTATAGAATGAAATTGCAAACGTCATTGATTTATCGGAATGTCGGTAACAAAGGTACCATAATTAATAAATGACAACTAATTTTATTCCATGTGTAGGGCACGAGAGCAGCACCGTCGACTTTGCCCAAGCCTCTCATCTCATTTCACAGAATTCCAGTGGCGGAAATTTAAATAAAAGTCAAAATATACTCTTCCATCGAAAACAAGTTGTATTTATATAGATTTAATGTTCACTGACATTGTTATACTATTTTACGTTTAATAAATCATTTAAAACTTACTAATAAAATTTGCTTTCAAATGTCGATCTTGTCCCTCTTATCTCACTTCAGACCATTCTATGATTGTTTCATTTAACGTCATTCCATGATTGCCTTATTTCATACCAATCCAGGCGGAAGAGAAAAAGTGGTGGCAGAAATTTAAATCGACGGCATTGGCGGGTTTTGTATTCATTCCATTTTGCGATTTCCATGTGTGGTTTATCAATTGCGCTCTTTTAAGTGTTTCTCGTGTTAGTTATTTGTTGTCGATTTTGTTATTATTGTTGAGTTTGTTATTGTTGTTGAGTTCGTTATTGTTATTTTTGTTCTTTATTGAGAATGAGAGGTGATATATGATTTGGCTAGTGTCTACTGCGTCCTGGAATGCAAAAACAATAACAAACTCAACAACAATAACATCAACATTGATCATTTTTGTTAATTTTATACGCCAGCCCTTATCGAGCCCTTTCATTTGATACTAAACACCACATACATCTCACAACTTTTTCCAAACATGACATTTTTCTGACAACATTTTGCAAAAAACAAATTCTAATCTACGTAGAACATTTTTGTCATTCGTGCACACCAGTCCGTATTGTGTCGTTTCCTTAAATCCCAAGGACGACCTACTTCTAACAACTTTTTACGAAAAACAAATGCAGATCGACATAACACATTTTTTTCTCATTTTAAAACTGGCCTTTATGGTTTCCTTTCTTTTGATAACAAACACAGTTTATTTTATTTAGGAATATTTGATTTTTATGTAGTTACCTACTTCATAATTTGGCAACACTGTTTGTATTAAAAATAGTAGTTAATTTTTAAATTTGTAAATTAATATTGTCAACCCTAATACAACTGCCACCGTCTTCAGTAAAGTTACTTTAAGAATATTTGGTTTTCATTTAGTTACTTCATCACACATTTGGCAACATTGACTTTTGATATTGGAAACGTCAAAATTTATATTAATTAAATACGTTATGTTATAAACTTAAAATATTGGTAAAACCTTTGCTCAAGACTATTATTCATTATACTGTTTTCAAATCTTGGATATCAATGTTTTATTAAAAGATATAATCATTTAAAGTTCATAAACAGATTGTCAAAAGTGACGCATGACAGCGTGATTCTTCTTAAATTTAGACATGGCCTCTGGGATCCATTGTTTCAAGGTACCAATTTTGCACAATTTTAATTTTTCACACGAAAACCACTCACAGTAAAAATGTGAGACCACAAAAGGATCGTAATTCACATTATTCCCTACAATCTAAAAAAAAATTACATTAATCTCTTGTATGGTTCAGGCTGTAGGCCTTTACAAAATTTACTCGATCTTCGTGATGAATCTATAGAGAGAAAGTGAATCTAATCGTTTAGTATAGTGACTAGCGAATTCTCGGCTACGTCGAGCATTCCCTAGAGCTCCGCTGTCATTGCAAAAAACAAATGCCGATCGATATGAAACAATTACTTCATATTTCTACGTCAGGCCTCACCGAGACCTTTCTTTAGATTGCAAACACAATATACTTTTAATAATTTTTTGCAAAAAACAAAAGCCGGGCGACATGAAACATTTTTGTCATTTATGTACCCTAACTCTCACCGAGACCTTTCATTTAATACCATACACGACATACTTGTGACAACTTTCTGCATAAAACAAAAGTCGATTGACATGAAACTTTTTTGCAATTTCTACAGGCTAGCTGACACTGAAATCTTTCATTTGATACCAAACATATTTTCAATTTTTTTTTTGCCAAAAACAAAAGCCGATCAACATTAACCTTTTTTGTTAATTCTGCCTTATCGAGCTCTTTCATTTGATACCAAACACCACACACTTCTGACAACTTCTTGCAAAAAACAAAAACCGATCGACATAGCACATATTTTTCAATTCTGCACGCTAGCCTTCAACAAGAAGTTTCATTTGAGACCAAACTCGGCATACCTTTGAGAACTTTTGCAGAAAACAAAAGCCGATCGGAATGGAACATTTTTGTCAATTCTGCACGATAGCCCTTACCGAGACCTTTCATTTGAGACCAAACACAACATACTTCTGACATTTTTTTTTCATAAAATAAAAGTCAATCGACATGGAAACTTTTTGCAATTTCTACAGGCTAGCCGACACCAATGAGTATAAAGTAATTATAGCTTTATACTCACTGCTGACATCAAGATCTTTCATTTGATATCAAACACTATAATTTATTTATTAATAATTATGAGTTCTGAAAGCTTCTTTCAATATTTAAAACACTATAAACTTCTGACAACTTTTTGTAAAAAGAAGAGCAGACCGACATGGAACATTTTTGTCAATTCTGCATGCTAGCCCTCGACGAGACCATTCATTTGAGACCAAATTCGACATATTTGAGAACTTTTCGCAAAAAAACAAAAGCCGATCAACATTGCGCAATTTTGTTAATTTTTCACGCAAATCCTCATGGAGACCTTTATTTTGATACCAAACACCACATACTTCTGACAATTATTTGCGAAAAACAAAAGCCGATTGACATGGCACATTTTTGTCAATTCTGCACGCTAACCCTCAACCACACGTTTTGTTTGAGACCAAACTCGACATACTTTTGAGAACTTCTTGCAGAAAACAAAAGCCGATCGGAATGGAACATTTTTGTCAATTCTGCATGTTAGCCCTCAACGAGACCTTTCATGTGAGACCAAACTCGACATACTTCCAAAAACTTTTTGCAAAAAACAAAAGCCGATCAACATCAACCAATTTTGTCAATTCTACACACCAGCCCTTATAGAGCTCTTTCATTTGATACCAAACACCACACACTTCTGATAACTTTTTGCGAAAAACAAAAACCGATCGACATAGCACATTTTTGTCAATTCTGCACGCTAGCCCTCAACAAGACGTTTCATTTGAGACCAAACTCGAAATACATTTGAGAACTTTTGCAGAAAACAAAAGTCGATCGGAATGGAACAGTTTTGTCAATTCTCCTCTCTAGCCCTCAATGAGACCTTTCATTTGAGATCAAACTCGAAATACCTTTGAGAACTTTTTGCAGAAAACAAAAGCCGATCGGAATGGAACAGTTTTTTTTTTATTTTTTTTATTTTATTTGAGAGAAACCAACAGTATACAAATACCAATAACAGATTTCTACGAATTACTTTACATACAGTGATTACAGTGTCAATCTTATTCTGAAATACAAGTATATATTTAAACAAATTAAAAGAAAAGAAAAAGAAAGTCAATAGGAAGAAGCATATCTATGAAAGGATATTTACAATTTCTTTTTTAAACATATTAATTGACAGTTGAAACAAATCAATATGTGAAAATGTAGAATTGTAAGTAGCCATGATACGATTTACTGGTGAATTTTCGTAATTGTTTGTATTACATGTAGGTAATGTGAATAAATGTAATGACCTAGTTTTAAAATTTGTCGAGAACCTTAATGATGAGGTTATTGACGGTGCATTTATTAAGTTATTAACTACTTTATAAAGGAATATCATGTCTGCTTGTATTCTTCTATTTTCTAGTGAAAGCATATTGAAATGTTTTAGTAAAAGCGAGTATTCGCTAATGTTAATTTTAAATTTAAAAACTAAAATTTTGAAAATTTTTTTCTGAATTTTTTCAACTAAATCAATATTTTTCTTATAATATGGATTCCATACAGTGGATGCATATTCCAACTTTGAACGAACTAGTGTGTTAAATAGATGAATTAAAGATTCAGGTTTGTTGAAAAGTTTACAATTTCGGAATATGAATCCCAATGTTCTGCAGGATTGTTTAATACAGTTATCTACGTATTCATTGAATAATAATTTTGAATCGAAAAGTATACCCAGATCTTTAATTGTGGACTTCTTTTGCAGAGTTATATTATTAACATGATAGTTAAAAGTCACAATCTCGTGATTTCTTGTGAAATGTACAACATGACATTTATTTACATTTATAGTTAAGTGGTTAAATTCGCAGTACTTTTGTAAATTATGTAAGTCATTCTGCAATGCTATGTTATCAGTATTGTTTTCTATAATTTTGAAGAATTTTAGGTCATCTGCATATAACAAAAAATTTGAATTTGTGAAACAATTATGTATATCATTTATAAATATGTTAAAGAGTAATGGACCCAAATGTGACCCTTGGGGTACTCCAGATGTAACTGAAATCAAGCGTGATTTAAAACCATTACAATTTACTAACTGAGACCGAATTGTGATATACGATTGAATCCAGCGTAATAAAGAACCACGTATTCCTAACATTTCCAGTTTATACATCAATGTGAAACGATGAACCCGATCAAAGACCTTACTGAAGTCCGTGTATATGACTTCAATCTGCTTTCTTTTATCCATGTTCGAACTTAAGAATTCAGTAAAGGTTATTAAATTTGTAGAAATTGATTTTCCGGGACAAAACCCGTTCTGTTCTGGAATAATTATATTGCAAATATCATTTCTTAAAACTTGTATCACCAGAGCTTCAAAAATTTTGCTAAAGGTTAATAATATTGAAATAGGGCGGTAGTTCATTGCATCATTAATATCGCCAGATTTAAATATTGGTGTTATGTATGAAGATTTCCATACTGTTGGAAAAACTCCGGACGTAAGTGATTGATTAAAAATGATATATAGAAGTTCAGTTAAATAATGAGCACAAACCCGGATAAATTGAGCTGATATCTGATCGGGTCCAGGACCTTTATTCACGTCTAGCGTAGATAAGTACTGAAAAATTGATTCATAATCAAGATATATTTTATGTAAATTTACAGAATTGTGATTATTATGGTTAACATTAACATGTACTGTTGTATTATTATCGTTTATAAATACTAATTCGAAATAATCTGCAAATAAATTAGAGACTTCTTGACCAGAAAGAGCTTCTTGATTATTATAACGAATAACATTTGGTATACTGTTTTTGTTGTTTCTAACCGTTTTAGCGTAAGTCCAAAAAGATTTGGGATTACTTTGTACATTTTGTTCTGTATTATGTACAAACGTATGTAAGTCGTGTTTAATTTGTATTTTGACTCTTGTTCTTAACAAAGAAAAAGAATTATAATCTGATTACCTCCCGTATATCTTCCATCTTTTGTGATATTTGTTTTTTTCTTTGATTAATCGTTGTGTTGCTTTTGAAAACCAAAATGGGAAATTATTTTTATGCGATGATTTAGTAGGTACATATTCAATAAATAAACTATTAAGAATTCTCGCTAGCCATCAATGAGACCTTTCATTTGAGACCAAACTCGACGTATCTTTGAGAAAGTTTTGCAAAAAACAAAAGCCGATCAACATTGACCATTTTTGTTAATTCTACACGCCAGTCCTTATCGAGCCCTTTTATTTGATAATAAACACCACATACTTCTCACAACTTTTTCCAAACACGACATTTTTCTGACAACATTTTGCAAAAACAAATTCTAATCATTGTAGAACATTTTTGTCATTCGTGCACACCCGTCCACAGTGTCTCGTTTGCTTAAAACCCAAGGATGACCTACTTCTAACAACTTTTTACGAAAAAGAAATGCAGATCGACATGACACATTTTTTTTGTCATTTCAAAACCGGCCCTTATGGTTTTCTTTCTTTTGATATCAAACAAAGCAAAGTGTTCAATTTATTTTGTAATTTGGCAACACTGTTTTAAAAATAGTAGTTAATTTTTAAATTTATAAATTAATATTGTCAACACTAATACAACTGCCACCGTCTTTAGTGAAGTTAGTTTAGGAATATTTGGTTTTAATTTAGTTACTTCATCACACATTTGGCAACATTGACTGTTGACATTGGAAACGTCAAAATTTATATTAATTAAATACGTTATGTTATAAACTTAAAATATTGGTAAAACCTTTGCTCAAGACTGTTATTCATGATACTGTTTTCAAATCTTGGATATCAATGTTCTATTAAAAGATATAATCATCTAAAGTTCATAGACAGATTGTCAAAAGTGACGGATGACAGCGTGATTCTTCTTAAATTCAGACATGGCCTCTGGGATCCATTGTTTCAAGATACCAATTTTGCACAATTTTAATTTTTTTACACGAAAACCACTCACAGTAAAAATATGAGACCACAAAAGGATCGTAATTCACATTATTCCCTATAATCTAAAAAGAAAATTACATCAATCCCTTGTATGGTTCAGGCTGTAGGCCTTTACAAAATTTACTCGATCTTCGTGATGAATCTATAGAGAGAAAGTGAATCTAATCGTTTAGTATATAGGACTAGCGAATTCTCGGCTACGCCGAGCATTCCCTAGAGCTCCGCTGTCAGTACAAAAAACAAATGCCAATCGACATGAAACAATTTTTTCATATCTGCTCGTTAGCCCTTACTGAGACCTTTCATTAGATTCCAAACACGATATATTTCCAATAACTTTTTTGCAAAAAAACAAAAGCCGATCGACATGAAACATTTTTGTAATTTATGCACACCAGCCTTAACCGAGACCTTTCATTTGATATCAAACACGACATACTTCTGACAACTTTTTTCACAAAACAAAAGTCGATCGACATGTATCATTTTTACATTTCTGCACGCTAGCCCACAACGAGACCTTTCATTTGATACCAAACATGACATATTTCTAACAATTTTTTGAAAAGAACAAAAGCCGGTCGACGTAAAATATATTTGTCATTTATTCAAGACAGAAAACATTTACATAGAAAACAACCATTTTTAAAATAATAATAACTTTAACAAAAATTAATAATTAATATCAATTATAACATTTACTAGAATGATATAATAACAATAATAAACTCTGAAATAACTGTCTGATTTTTAGCGAAAAAGTTACATTTTATATTTAATATATTTCATACAATAGACGTGCGGTACAATCGATTATGATTTTATCTGATGTAGAATTGAAATTTCAACAACTTTATACTTTTATAGTTTTGCTCTAAATATATCAGAAGAGAAAGTATTCAAAAATTTTTGAAATCCCATTTTTAAGTTCTATGTTCCTTGTTTTATTGCACAGCTGTATACCGGGTGTAGATTTTAATGTTATTTTTTTTAATACTTCAGTATCTCTTTACCTATTTATTTTAGCGCTAAAAGCCTAGGAATATAAGTTGTTGAAAAATTAAAAAGGCATCCTATAAAGTCAACTTACCTTCATAATTATTCATATTTAATGATATATTAATGAAATAAAATTTAAGGTATTTTAGAAAATAAATTAAGATTGTCTTGATAAATGAAACAAATTTTTGAATAAATTTTCTATTTACACTTTCCGGTCATCGATAATTTATTATTTTATTTAAAATTATTGTATTCTTGTATTAAAAATAACTATAACTTTGTTTATACATTTAATTACTATACAATAATATTTTTGAATTAATAAATCTGTATTTTTAAATAATATATACACATAATTTTTATAGGTTTAACAATACCGTTTAAACCAGTCTTTGTAAAATTTGTTTCTGTGTATATCAGAAAAATCAATATTTTAATAGTTAAAAAAAATCACATAGATATCACTATTTATGAATTTTATTGCATCTGCTAAAGAAGGAATCGATATAATTATTCAACAATTAAATATGTTTATATTTAATTTTATATGTATATGGGTAAAAATATTATTTGTAGGCATAAATGAAATTTATTATTTTAAGCAAAAACAAGTACATAATAATATTTTGAATACTTTGTGACATATCAAACTAACTGGTGGCGCTAGTGTTGTTTTATTTATTTCCAAATCACCAGTATGATGTGAAAAGAAACAAATTATTTACAGCTGACTTATTATTTTGTAAATATAGAATGAATTTGTTTTGACAGGAATAAGGACATCTTATTTCCAAAAGTTCAAATCCATTTTCTATTTTCATTAAACCATCATCACTACCTGCTAAGTATGGTTAGTTAGATAATATTACAACATAAAGTCCAATTTCATTTATAATATATTAGTTGAATCTTGAAATACTGATCTCACTTTACTTTCGGTTTGCAAGCCTTAACGCATAGCTTGATTACAATAAAAATTGTAGACATTGATTCTTATCAACAACATTTTCATTATAATAATCAGTGTCATATTTTCTCTGTACCAATCTAATTCTATTGGCACATATGTACATCTACAATGAAAGAGTTCATTGTAGAATATGTAGTATTATTGCGAATATGTCTATCGTATGAAATTTTTATTACGGTTTTTATTTCTTGGCTTCTACTTTCTACTCATTCTTTCTTTACACTTTCAGCCCTATTTAATGTGCTTTCAATTTCGCTATAAGTATAATACTTTATGCACTCGTTTCAGACAAAATTTCTTTGCTTATGTTCTGAAAATGTAAAAAGAGTACCAGGATAATTTCCAGAATGTTTATGTAGAATGATTTTATTGAAACTTTGTGATATTTTTCAACCTGCGCTTGTAAAGGCTTGTTCCAAATCATAGACTGATCAGTTTTGGACTGTATTTTAGAATTCTTATTTAAATGTGACTTCACTACACAGTTATAGTTAAAGATAAAATCATAGAAATAACACCTATGATAAACAACAACTTTGTTTGTTGCAGTAGTTTCATTTGTACAAGTTGTGATACACATAAATTGCTAACTTCTTTACATTTCTTAATAACATGAAGTCCTAGATACTTATATTTTCAGCAATGTCAAAATGACAAGATAATTTGACAACTATATTTTGGATGCGTTCAAACATGTGTTACACAGTCGGATTACTGAATGTAACCATTAAGGGTGAATTTTATATTATGTTCCGTAACTCAACCAAAAAAACCAGGATCATGATCCTGGTTGAACCAGGGTTCCTGAATATATTTACCTATTTCGGGACACTTTGACATCAGTCATTATGACATTTGACATAAGTCATTATGACATTTTAAAATTGACATTGTAAAAAATGAATCCAGACGATAACGTAGGATATGACAGTGGATTGGATTTATACTTACATCCATAATAGTTATTTATCACTCGCGGTGCATACAATAACACAATATTTAATGACGTTAAATGTCAAACTGTTCTTTTGTTATAAATAAACCAGGAAAACCAGGAATATTTCGTGGTCGCTGTGGTCCGACTTTTTACCAACCTTTTTCAGGAACCGCGTTCCGAATAGAAACCGGTAAATGAATTTCAGGACTTACGGAACAGTAAACCACAAACCTGGTCGAACCGGTTGCGTTACGGAACATAATATTAAAATTCAAAGACACTTGTTAATAAATGTAATTAGAACACAATATTTTTTTAATAAAAATATTATAAATATATCTTAACAATTAACAATGGGCTTTTAGGATCCCGAAAATTTACAAAAAGAGCAGCTAACAATCAAAGCCGTCCGTTTTCTTTTAAATTTTCGGTAACCTAAAGCTCACTGTTAAATTTTAAATATTTTTTGTTTCTAAATAAATCTCTTTAAAATATATCGTACAATTTTAATAGGGACACTTCGTTCGACAAATTTTAATTCAATAAAATATATGAAATAATAATGTTCATAAAGTAATTTTCATTTACTATCCAATTAACATAAAAGAATAATAATATATTTTAAAATGATATATGTTTATAACTACAGAATAATAATTAAAACTAACTGTGAGAACTTGCAAACCCTGCTCGCAACTTTCATCATCCAAAATTTACCTTAAACTAATTTTCATGCAATTCATTCACAGTCACATTCGACTGAGAGCGTATGTCATCAAACTTATTTCTCGATTAATATTTGGTTTCAGAAAGTGTTTATTGTTTGAAATATCAATTAAAATGAATAACTGGATAGATACTTTATTTTTTTAAACGTTTTCATTTAAAAAATCATCTCACTCCATAACAAAACATAATAGAATTTTTAAAAATCTAATCTTTGTTGTAATCAATTTCATCGTTTCAATTTGATGAAATGCATAAAGAATGTATAAAATGCAGTTACTTACAGTTTAATATAATCCAGATACATAATTCAAAATAATTATTGTACAATACATTGTTAAACATTTCTTCCAAAAGGGTATGAAGGAAAGGTTTGTCAGTATTTTTAAATAAATGAGTTTATGACTGAATGCGACGCGCCTTGTTTGATTTCCAGAATTTAGTTTTTTGTCAATAGTGTTATTGTCCGTAATTTTGTGATATTTCTTTTCTATAAATATAATCTTGTTTGGATAACTTACCAATTAAAAACTATAACTGAAATGAAAACACATCTAAATACAGCCAAGAAAATATAAAATTACACACTTACATTACAAAATGTAGTGTAATTTTACTTTTAAACTAATTTTACTATATATTTCTCCAAGCAAATACAAGACTTGCATTATAATTGTTTGATTATAACTGACGTTTTGACAAACGTCATAAGACATGAAAATTTAAATATTGTAAATAAGGTTTACCGATATATATTATGTACAATGCTCTTTTATGATAATCAGTTTCAGTTACACTTCAGTAGTGTTATTATCAGTAATTTTAAGTTATTTCTCTTCTATAAATGTACTCTTGTTTGGGTAACCAATTACAAATTATAACTGAAATAAAAATACATATTTAAATACAGCGAAACAAATTAAAAATGATATACTTACATCACAAAGTGTATTGTACATATTCTTTTAAACATAGTTTACTTTATATTTCTGTATATCTCTCTTTGAAAATATAAAACTTGTGTAATGATTTTTTTGGTTATAGACCACCGGATGATAAACGTCAAAACGTCATAAAATTAAATATTTTAAAAACACCACACTTAACATTCAGTGTATTTGTATATATTTCGCTCACTATTATAATGTATAAAAATATATTTATATTTACAATATCCCTTTTCATTTTCAAAATAAATCAAATAAAAGTTTCATATTGAATTGTCAAATTTGACGTATGACAACCGTGATTCTTCTCACATTTGACATGGCTTCTGGGATTTTTTGTTTCAAGGTACCAATTTTGCACAGTTTTTAATTTTTTAAACAAAAACCACTCACAGTAAAAATATGAGACCCCCAAAAGGCACTCCAGCACATTAGACCCTACAACTTGAAAAAAAAATTACAGCAATTACTTGAATGGTCTAAGAGTTTGCGCTGGACAAACGATGCCCGATCGTCGTGATGAATCCAAATATAGATAGATAGATAGATAGATAGATAGATAGATATATAGATAGTAAATCTATCAAAATAGTATATGACTAGCGAATTCTCGGCTACGCCGAGCATTTCCTAGAGCTCCGCTGTCAGTGCAAAAAACAAATCCCGATCGACATGAAACAATTATTTTATATTTGCACGTCAGGCCTCACCGAGACCTTTCCTTAGATTGCTAACACGATATACTTCTAATAATTTTTTGCAAAAAACAAAAGCCGATCGACATCAAACATTTTTGTCATTTATGTACTCCAAATCTCACCGAGACCTTTCATTTGATACCATACACGACATACTTCTGACAACTTTCTGCATTAAACAAAAGTCGATCGACATGAAACATTTTTATCATATCTACACGCTAGCCCACACCCAGACTTTTCATTTGATACCAAACACTATATACTTGTGACAACCTTTTGCAAAAAACAAAAGCCGATCGACATTGACCATTTTCGTTAATTCTGCATACCAGCTTTCATTGTAACCTTTTATTTGATACCAAACACCACACACTTCTGGGTACTTTTTGCAAAAAAACAAATACCGATCGACATAGCACATTTCTTGTCATTTCTGCACACTAGCCCTTTTCGAGACCTTTCATTTGATACCAAACACGACATACTTCTGACAACTTTTTGCATGAAACAAAAGCCTATCGACATGGAACATTTTTGTCAATTCTGCACGCTAGCCCTCAACGAGACTTTTCATTTGATACCAAATACCACACACTTCTGACAACTTTTTGCAAAAAACAAAAACCGATCGACATAGCACATTTTTATCAATTCTGCACGCTAGCCCTCTCCGAGACCTTTCATTTGATACCAAACACGACATACTTCTGACAACTTTTTGCATAAAACAAAAACCGATCGACATGGAATATTTTTGTCAATTCTGCACGCTAGCCCTCAACGAGACCTTTCATTTGAGACCAAACTCGACATATCTTTGAGAAATTTTTGCAAAAACAAAAGCCGATCAACATTGTCCTTTTTTGTTAATTCTACACGCCAGCTCTTATCGAGCCTTTTCATTTGATACCAAACACCACATACTTCTCACAACATTTTCCAAAAAACAAAAGCCGTTCGATATAGAACATTTTTGTTCATTCTGCACGCTAGCCCTCATCGTGACCCAGCCTAATATAACATTCACTGTCTTCAGTAACCTTTCATTTGGGAATATTTGTTCTTTGTTTAGTTACTTTATTAAACATTTGGCAACATTGACTTTTGTAATTTGAAAATACCCAAACACGACATTTTTCTGACAACATTATGCAAAAAACTAATTCTAATCTACATGGAACATTTTTGTCATTCGTGCTCACCAGTCCGTATTGTGTCGTTTCCTTAAAACCCAAGGACGACCTACTTCTAACAACTTTTTACGGAAAACAAATGCAGATCGACATGACACATTTTTTTTGTCATTTTAAAACTGGCCCTTATAGTTTCCTTTCTTTTGATAACAAACACAGCAAAGTATTCAATTTATTTTATTTAGGAATATTTGATTTTTATTTACTTACTTTATAATTTGGCAACACTGTTTGCATTAAAAAATAGTAGTTAATTTTTAAATTTATAAATTAATATTGTCAACCCTAATACAACTGCCACCGTCTTCAGTGAAGTTAATTTAGGAATATTTGGTTTTAATTTAGTTACTTCATCACACATTTGGCAACATTGACTTTTGACATTGGAAACGTCAAAATTTATATTAATTAAATACGTTATGTTTTAAACTTAAATTAGTTGTAACACATTTGCTCAAGTCTATTATTCATGATACTGTTTTTAAATCTTTGATATCAATGTTCTATTAAAAGATATAACCATTTAAAGTTCATAGGCAGATTGTCAAAAGTGACGGATGACGGCGTGATTCTTCTTAAAGTTAGACATGGCCTCTGGGATCCATTGTTTCAAGGCAGCATTTGTGCAAAGTTTTAATTTTTTACACGAAAACTACTAATAGTAAAAATATGAGACACCTAAAAGGCACCAGATCTCATTAGCCCCCACATATTAAAAAAAAAATTATAACAATCTCTTGCATGGTTCAGGCTGTAGGCGATTACAAAAGTTACTCGATGCTCGTGATGAATCTATAGATATATATATATAGTGAATGTAATCGTTTAGTATATAGGACTAGTAAATTCTCGGCTACGCCGAGCATTCCCAAGAGCTCCGCTGTCAGTGCAAAAAACAAATGCCGATCGACATGAAACAATTATTTCATATTTCCACGTCAATTCTCACCGAGACCTTTCATTAGATTGAAAACACGATATACTTCTATTAATTTTTGCAAAAAACAAAAGCCGGTCGACATAAAACATTTTTGTCAATTATGCACGTCAGTCCTTACCGAGACCTTTTATTTGACACCAAACACAACATACTTCCGACATTTTTTTTACATAAAACAAAAGCCGATCAACATTGAACATTTTTGCCATTTCTACAGGCTAGCCCACACCGAGAACTTTCATTTGATACCAAACACCACATACTTCTGACAACTATTTGCGAAAAACAAAAGCCGATCGGCATGGAACATTTTTGTCAATTCTGCACGCTAGCCCTCAAGCAGACGTTTTGTTTGATGCCAAACTCGACATACTTTTGAGAACTTTTTGCATAAAACAAAAGCCGATTGACATGGCACATTTTTGTCAATTCTGCACGCTAGCCCACAACGAGACGTTTCATTTGAGACCAAACTCGACATACTTTTGAGAACTTCTTGCAGAAAACAAATGCCGATCGTAATGGACCCTTTTTATTAATTCTGTACGCTAGCCCGGAACGAGATCTTTCATTTGAGACCAAACTCGACATACTTCCAAAAACTTTTTGCAAAAAACAAAAGCCGATCCACATTACCCATTTTTGTTAATTCTGCACACCAGCCCTTATCGAAACCTTTTATTTGATACCAAACACCACACACTTGTCACAACTTTTTGCAAAAAACAAAAGCCGATTGACATGGCACATTTTTGTCAATTTTGCTCGTTAGCCCTCAACCAGACGTTTTGTTTGATACCAAACTCGACATACTTTTGAGAACTTGTTGCAGAAAACAAAAGCCGTTCTGAAGGGAACATTTTTGTCAATTTTGCACACTAGCTCTCAACGAGACCTTTCATTTGAGACCAAACTCGACATACTTCTAAAAACTTTTGGCGAAAAACAAAAGCCGATCGGCATGGAACATTTTTGTCAATTCTGCACGCTAGCCCTTAACGAAACCTTTCATTTGAGACCAAACACCACACACTTCTGACAACTTTTTGAAAAAAACAAAAGCCGATTGACATGGCAAATTTTTGTCAATTCTGCTCGCTAGCCCTCAACCAGACGTTTTGATTGATACTAAACTCGACATACTTTTGAGAACTTCTTGCAGAAAACAAAAGCCGATCGGAATGGAACATTTTTGTCATTTTTGAACGCTTGCCCTCAGCGAGATTTTTCATTTAAGAGCAAACTCGACATACTTCTAAAAACTTTTTGCAAAGATCAAAAGCCGATCAACATTAACAACTTTTGTTAATTCTGTACACCAGCCCTTATCGAAACCTTTTATTTGATACCAAACACCACACACTTCTGACAACTTATTGCAAAAACAAAAACCGATCGATATAGCACATTTTTGTCAATTCTGCACGCTAGCCCTCAACGAGACGTTTCATTTGAGACCAAACACCACACACTTGTGACAACATTTTGCAAAAAAACAAAAACCAATCTACATAGCATATTTTTGTCAATTCTGCACGCTAGCCCTCAACGAGACGTTTCATTTGAGACCAAACTCGACATACCTTTGAGAACTTTTTGCAGAAAACAAAAGCCGATCGGAATGGAACATTTTTGTCAATTCTATTCGCTAGCCCTCAACGAGACCTTTCATTTGAGACCAAATTCGACGTACCTTTGAGAAAAGTTTTGCAAAAAACAAAAGCCGATCAACATTGATCATTTTTGTTAATTTTACACGCCAGCCCTTATCGAGCCCTTTCATTTGATACTAAACACCACATACTTCTCACAACATTTTCCAAACACGACATTTTTCTGTAAACATTTTGCAAAAAACAAATTCTAATCTACGTTGAACATTTTTCTCATTCATGCACACCCGTCCACATTGTGTCGTTTCCTTAAAACCCAAGGACGACCTACTTCTAAGAACTTTTTACGAAAAACAAATGCAGATCGACATGACACATTTTTGTGTCATTTCAATATCGGCCCTTATGGTTTTCTTTCTTTTGATATCAATTTTTTTTTAATCAATTGTTTTTTATTTAGTTACTCAATAATTTGGCAACACTGTTTGTATTAAAATACTGTAGTTAATTTTTAAATTTATAAATTACCCTCGGTAATCCTAATATATAATAGCCACTGTCTTCAGTGAAATTCATTTAGGAATATTTGTTTTTTGTTTAGTAATTTCATCACACATTTGGTAACATTGACTTATGTAATTCGAAACGTCAAAATTTAAAATAATTAAATGTGTTGCGTAATAAACTTGAAATAATGGTAAAACCTTTGCTCAGGACTATTATTCATGACACTGTTTTCAAATCTTTGATATCAATGTTCTATTAAAAGATACAATCATTTAAAGTTCATAGACAGATTGTCAAAAGTGACGGATAACTGCGTGATTCTTCTTAAAGTTAGACATGGCCTCTGGGATCCATTGTTTCAAGGTACCAATTTTGCACAGTTTTTGATTTTTTACACGAAAACCACTCACATTAAAAATATGAGACCCTAAAAAGGCCCTATTCCACTTTAAACCACATCTAATGGAATAAAATTTAAAATTATTATATGAATGGTTTGACCTGTACAAAGGAGCAAAATTTACTTGATGCGCATGATTATTTAAAATATATATATATATAGATATATAGATAGTGAATCTATCAAAATAGTATATGACTAGCGAATTCTCGGCTACGCCGAGCATTCCCTAGAGCTCCGCTGTCAGTGCAAAAAACAAATGCCGATCGACATGAAACAATTATTTCATATCTGCACGTCCGGCCTCACCGAGACGTTTCATTAGATTGCAAACACCATATACTTCTAATATTTTTTTGCAAAAAACAAAAGCCGGTCGACATGAAATATTTTTGTCAATTATGCACGCCAACCCTCACCGAGACCTTTCATTTGATACCAAACACCACACACTTCTGACAATTTTTTGCAAAAAACAAAAGCCGATTGACATGGCACATTTTTGTCAATTCTGCACGCTAGCCCTCAACCAGACGTTTTGTTTGAGACCAAACTCGACATACTTTTGATAACTTCTTGCAGAAAACAAAAGCCGATCGGAATGGAACATTTTTGTCAATTCTGCACGCTAGCCCTCAACGAGACCTTTCATTTGAGACCAAACACCACACAGTTTTGACAACTTTTTGCAAAAAAACAAAAGCCGATTGACTTGATCAAAAGCAAGTGATAATCACGGGACCACCAATTTTCTTTAAAAATAACAAAACTATATGTCTAGGAAGAAAATTTTAAATTTATGTTCGTGGACTTGCGAATTTTTATTATACCGTATTTTTATTTTAGTAATTTGATTAAATTCAAAACCAAGCAGATAATAAAGAAGATAATAATAAATAATGAATGTAAGGTATATTTGAAGTATAGACATCAAATTGATTGTACAAAAAAATAATAATAATAAACGCCTATTGAAGCAAATGTTAATATTTATTTCCAGGAATTAAAATTTAAGAACTTCACAGTTTTGCTATAACCAATCATACTATTAAGAGTACTTTTAATAATATATAATGACGATGATGAAATTAATAAAAATTTGTTGTAATGTATATTATTTATTTATAACAATTTCAAAGCGGCACGCGAGACCGTTTAGGAAATAAATAAAAATATATGTTGAATTTGTCAAGTTCTGAACTTGAGGAATTATTTTCACACCCTCTTACGGCAGGCGCTACTATGTGTTATACCTAGAAACATTTGTTGTAATGTATATTATTTATTTATAACAAATTTCAAAGCGGCACGCGAGACCGTTTAGAAAATAAATAATAATAACTTACCACTTGCTCTGGTTTGAGACCACCTCGATCCTAATTTTTTTTGTTATTATTTATATTTATTATTTATATCATACCTTGAAAAAAATTATTCAAAGATGAATTTAACTAATTTTCATACATTCTTTTTTATTATATTTTAGCAAAATTTGTATTTTCATACAATACATTAAGTTTGACAGCATAACTGTCATCACTTGACACAATAAGTATGAAGTTAGATAAAGAATGTAAAAAAATATATTATTTTGAAAATAATTATCTATTTTATAAATATAAATAATGTGAAATAACATACCGAAATTTATAAACTGATACATTTTTATATTACCAAAAAACATGATTACAGTTATGTTTTTCTGTTCCTATATTCATTTATATCTTTATGAACCTGAATTATACATGTATTTATCTACAACTATTTATAAATAATATATTTTTGATTATAAATATCAATACAAATGATTATGAAAGTATAATAAATACAATTGGAATAGTTATTTGGAATTTAAGTGCTACTATCGCGCCATCTGTTGTGGTATATATGAACTACTCACACATAACTGAAAATTTATCAAATATCAGATTTTTTATATGCCTGTTAGTTGTAGATAATGTAACTAATTTTTATACGTTCTCTTGCATTATTTCTTAATGAAAACATGAATTTTCGTGCAGTACAATCACATTCAAGTTCGACTAAGAGCAAATGCCATCAGCTGGTAATCAGACGCACTACTCGGTGAATATTTGGTTAGAAAAGGTGTTTATTGTTTCATACATCAGTTACAAATAGATAAATGGATAGATACTTTGTTTATATAAACGTTTACATCTGAGAAATCATCTCATTTCATTATAAAATACTACAGAATTTTGAAAAATGTAACCTCTATTGTAATCAAATGTTTTCTTCAGAAATGTTAAGAAATGCGTAAAGAAAGAGTAAATTGCAACTAATAAAAGTTTAATAAAGTCCAGATACATCATTTATTTATATACTAATTATTGTACATTAAATTGTTAAACAATTCCCTCCAAAACTGTATGAAATAAAGGCTTGTCAGTTTTTCCACGTAATCAGACAAAATGTATAGTCTAACTATTTAAAATATGTATAAATTATATTTAAAAAGTATTTTTATATAAGGGAAGAATACTGTACAGTATAAATTTACCTTTGGAAGTGTTTGAATAGTAATCAAATTTAGTTTTTTAAAGGTCAGATTGTAAATCAGTTTTGAAATGCAGTTTTCTTCATTTAATAATCCATTCTGTTATATTCTTTAGTTTGCATTTAATAAAGAATATGTTTTACTATGACTTATTTTTATAATTATTGCCCAATAGATTGTTTTAGTTTATTAAAAATTCCATGTTAGAGTATCTGAGTACGTGTAGGTTATAGTCTCATCTAAAAAATAAAATATTTAACTATTAATATATAAGTATTTATATTCTATATAAAAGTACCTGTATTAGAGATGATTTCTTATTAAATTTCGTACAAAATTTCATTATACATTTTAGTAAATATGACATTTTTCACTTAGTTGTCTCCAACTCAAGTGTCAAATGAACCATTTTTGTTAAATTTTATAATATCGTGCAATTTTTCTGGTTTCATTTTCAAGGATACATTATAATAATGATTTTCATCCAACGAATTGCCTTATTATAGAAAACGCATTTCTCGATTAATATTTGGTTTCAGAAAGTGTTTATTGTTTGAAATATCAATGATAAATGAATAATTGAATAGATACGTTGTTTTTATAAACGTTTTTATCTAAAAAATCATTTCATTCCATAACAAAATTCAATATAATTTTTTAAAATCAAATCTTTGTTGTAATCAACTACTTTCATCTGAAATTTGATGAAAGAATACATAAAGAATGTATAAAATGCAGTTACTTACAGTTTATTATAATCCAGATACATAATTCAAAATAATTATTGTACAATAAATTATTAAACATTTCTTCCAAGTGAATACGAAGGAAAGGTTTGTCAGTATTTTTAAATAAATGTGTTTATGACTGAATACGACGCGCCTTGATTGATTTTCCAGAATTAATTTTCTTGTCAATAGTGTTATTATCCGTAATATTATGTTATTTCTTTTCTATAAATATATTCTTGTTTGGATATCTTAACCAATTAAAAACTATAACTGAAATGAAAACACATATCTAAATACAGCCAAGAATATATAAAATTACATACTTACATTACAGAACGTAGTGTAATATTACTTTTAAACTAATTTTGCTATATATTTCTCCAAGCAATTACAAGACTTGCATTATGATTGTTTGATTATATTGTAAATAAGGTTTGCCGTAAATTATTATGTACAATGCACTTTTATGATAATCAGTTACACTTCAGTAGTGTTATTGTCAGTAATTTTATGTTATTTCTCTTCTATAAATGTACTCTGGTTTGGGTAACCAATTAAACATTATAACTGAAATGGATATACATATTTAAATACAGCGAAACAAATTTAAAATGATATACTTACATCACAAAGTGTATTGTACATATTCTTTTAAATATAGTTTACTTTATATTTTTGTATATTTCTTTTTAAAAATATAAAACTTGTGCCACGAATTTTTTGATTGACTGACCAAACGTCAAATGTCATAAAATTAAATATTTTAAATACACCACAATTAACATTCAGTGTATTTGTATATATTTCGCTCACTATTATAATGTATAAAAATATAATTACCTTTACAATATCTCTTTTCGTTTTCAAAATAAATCAATTAAAAGTTTCATATTGAATTGTCAAAAATGACGGATGGCACAGTAATTCTTTTTAAATTTAAAACTGGCATCTAGGATATTTTTTTCAGTTTTGTTCCAGTTTTCCTTTTTCGCTTAGTTTTCGATTTTTTACACGAAAACCACTCACAGTAAAAATATCAGACCCCAAAAAGGCCCTATTTCACTTTAAACCACATCTAATAAAATAATATTAAAATTATTACATGAATGGTTTGACCTGTACCAGTGAGCAAAGTTTTTGCGATGCTCGAGATAAATCCAAATATAGATATATATATATAGTGAATCTATCAAAATAGTATATGACTAGCGAAGGCTCAGCTACGCTGAGCTTCACTAGGCCTCCGGCATCATTGAAATATTTACAGTTGACGTCTAATTTCATTTCTGTACACCAGCTCTCGACGAGACCTTTCATATGATACCAAACACGACATACTTGTGACAAATTTTGCAAAAAAAAACAAAAGCCGATCGACCTGGCAAATTTTTGTTATTTCAATATGGCTGCCCTACTCGAGTGCTTTCATTTGATACCAAACACGGCATACTTCTGACATTTTTTCACAAAAACAAAAGCCGATCAAAAATTTTGTGATTTCTGCAAACCAGCTCTTATCGACTCCTTTCATACGATACCAAACACAACATACTTCTGACAACTTTTCGCTGAAAACAAAAGCCGATCGACATGGGACTATTTTATCATTTTTGCAAGCTAAGCCCTTGTCCAGTGCTTTCAATTAATACCAAGCACGGTATACCTTAGACAAATTTTTCATTGCTATAATCAAATTTTTAGGCTGTAAACCTTAATTACAAGTTCATTTTTGTTAAAAAAAAGGATTAATTAAAATACGCCTTGTGGTTGATATAATCAAAATTAAAATTTTATAAAATTTGATTACATTTTCTTCTATTATCTTACTCAAAATTTTCACTTCGTTTTAGACTATTGCATTTAACGAACAAACCTTTTGAATGGATAATTTTGGGGAACAAATTATAATAATTTGAAGAAGATTTTATAATATTTACCGACATACCTCCTTAATAAAACAGTTATTATTCAACAAAGTAGATTACTTGCTTCACTTGAAAGTAATTTTGCTTACATTTAAGGAAGTTACTACAAGTTTTTTAGTTGATATAATCAAATGTGTTGTTTGTAAACCTTAATGGTATATATGACCTAATTTCTTTTTTTCCATTTTATGGTTCTGTACAAAAAATAAAATACCCGTATTTTTTTAAATCGCTCTAGTATTGATAATTCCGGAGAAAAACATTAATAAAATTTTGGAGAGGGGATATGTGACGTCACGTAGGAAACTTTGAGGATATCTCCGTTTATCATTGTTGTTAAAAATTAACTTAATTAAAACATGCCTTATGATTGTAGTGATCAAAGTTTAAATTTTATAAATTAAATGTAATCATAATTTAAGCTTTGTTTTGCACTATTTACTTATGAGAAATCATCTTATTTCATTTTAAAATATCATAGAATTTCGTAAAATCTAACCGTTTTGTAATCGGAAAATTTCATCAGTAATTTAATAACATACATAAAGAATTAAAAAAAAAAAGGTCGGCCGACTTAAACATATTTGTCATTTCTGCACGTCAGAAAACATTAATTATAATGACATAATAACAATAATAAACTCTCAGGTAAATATTTTTTTATTTCCGTAACTGTCTGATTTTTAGCGCAAAAGTTACATTTTTTATTTAATATATCTCATACTACAGACATGCAGTTCCATCAGATATGATATTATTTGATGTAGAATTGAAATTTGAACATCTTTGTACTTTTGTAGTTTTGCTCTAAATGCATCAGGAGAGAAAGTATTCGTAATTTTTTGAAATCCCATGTTAAAGTCCTATATTCCGTGTTTTATTGCACAGTTGTATAGGTACCGGGTGTAGAAATGAAAAGTGGCACATAGCGATTTCAATGTTATTTTTTTCATACTTCTGTATCTCTTTACCTATTCATTTTAGCGCTAAAAGCTTTAGAATATAAGTAGTTCAAAAATTAAAAAGGCTTCCTATAAATTCAAATTACTTTCTTAATTATTCATATTTAACGATATATTAATTAAATAAAATTTATAGTTTTTTAGAAAATGAATTAAGATTGCCTTGGTAAATAAAACAAATTTTTGATTAAATTATCTATCAACACTTTTCACTCATCAATAAATTATTATTTTATTTAAAATTATTGTATTCTTGTATTAAAGATAACAATAACTCTGTTCATAAAATTAATTACCATACAATATTATTTTTGAATTAATACATCTATGTTTTTAAGCAATATATACACATAATTTTTATAGGTTTAACAATACCGTTTAAACCAGTCTTTGTAAAATTTGTTTCTGTGTATATCGGACGAATATTATTGCATCTGCTAAAGAAGGAATCGATATAAGTATTTAACAATTAAATATTTTTATATTTAATTTTATATGTATAAGCATTAAAATATTATTTTTAGGCATAAATGAAATTTATATTCTAAGCTAAAACAAGAACATAATAATATTTTGGTTACATTGCGACATGCCAAACTAACTGGTGGCGCTAGTGTTGTTTTATTTATTTCCAAATCACCAGTATGATGTGAAAATAAAAAAACTGAATCACCAGAGTAATTCTAAAGGGCTTTTATAATATTTATTATTGAAAATAAAATTATGAAATATTTAATCAAAATGCATAAAACTTTATTACTATGTACAATAATAGATTACTATACCCATTATTTCATGTGTTTGTAACAAATATACAATTAAAACTTATTCAGAACAAACTGAATGAAATATTTAAAATAAAAGTCGTGAATCTTTGGAATTAATGTAGATAGAAACTTTTCATCTCTTTCTACGAATAATGAAAGAATGTCGGTAACATATGTACCTAGAGTACCATCATAATAAATGACTACTAATTTCATTCCGTGAAAGATAATTTTGATTGTATTGTAATATCGTAGTTTTTTCATTAACGATATTTAATTTTATTTCTTGTCAGATTGAAAATGAAATGTAAATATAGTATAATAAAATCACCTAAAATAATTGCGTAATTTAAATTCTAATTTCCTTGATATCTACAACAGTTAAAAATTTACATAAATTAAAAAAAAAACTACCTTAAAATTAACCTTTCATAACTGAGTATATGATAATGGCGGTAACACCCATACCTATTGATATTCGCTGGAATTGAGAATGCGCGAGTATAATGTGCACTCTGCCTTACGTTTGAAGATAGTTACGTACCAGTTAGTAAACGTAAACCGTTTTTTGTATGTTTTTCATAAACCAGAGATCAGTTGTATTTATTTTTTACATTTAAATAATGACACATCGTCAACATGTTTCTTATGTAAAATTTTAAATATATATGAATGCATATGTTTTGTTCTCTGTACTCTAAGCACAATAAGAAGAATTTTGTAAAAGCGCGCGTTATTTAAATTACAAATGGGGTATGTGACTATAATTAAATTTCAGTACATAAGTCCTAAAATATAACAACTAACCACCCTAACTTCTCATTGTAATAATAAAAACTAAACAATTGTTTGTAAGAAGAAAGTTATTAGCAATTTCATCATTTACAAAAACTAGGTAGACTGTTTCTTACAGTAACCGCCTACCTAACTTCTTTTACGGTTCGGCCAAGATGATGTCGCAGCATCCCCTCCCCAAATCTTTAATAATTTACAAAAATATGGATTTTTTTTTCTGTATTACATATATAAAAATCAAAATTTAGTCACATTCCTCATTGTAATTTTATTCAATTAAAAAAATTCAACAGAAAAGGGAACAAATATCTTCATATTTACTTACACCATCCATAAAGCATTACGTTGTTACTAACGTGTCGTTTAGAATACACATTTAGTTTTGATTTCATTTCACGGTTGTAATTAATAAATAAAGTAGAAACGAATCCGTAAACACATACTTTATTTATGTAGTTTCACAGAAATATTACCTACTTCCGTATATTTACTAATAAAATCAAGTCTTTTTATAACGATTATTTAGTTCTAGAGTTTATAATTTGTCGTTTTTTTTTGTTTCGTATTTCGTTTTATAGTAACGTCGAATATCTTATAGGCCTAAAATTTACTAGTTTTCATTTAGAAAAATACATAGAAATCTAACCGTAAGTATAAGTATTTTTATAAAGGACATGCTGTACTAAACACGAACACACATTTTCATTTCAATTTGTACTAAGTAAAAGGAAGTATTGTACTCGCGAAAATTTTCGGTTTTGAGTTTTCAACGGAAATATTCATTTTGACCATCCCTGAATCCATTTTGCCTAGCTTCAGCGTGACAAAACGTACGTATGTCTCAAAAACAAATTTTTTTATTGCAATCGGCATTGCCAAAAGGGCACTTTGCTTATAGTGTTTTCTTGAATTTTTAACATAACTCAGAAAAGATTAACAGTAGAATGTTGAAATTTTGTTTGCTATAATATCTAGTTATTACCTCCATTTTTGGTTCCAATTGTCCTTTCCAAAAGAGTAGTATAATTTTTGTAGGAAACATTTAATTTATTAAATTGACATTGACAGCTGGCAAAATATATTACTGAGAATTATGAACGAAATAAATGATAACAACATCTCTTTCTTTACAAGTTTTCCAGCGATTACAATAATTTTGTGTAGTGCAATAAGAAATAGTGATAAAAAATTTTATATATATTTTTTTTAAATGATCCATTTTGAAGGGAAGTTCGAAGATATGAAACGAATGGAAGTTAAAGCATGATTAGCCGTAGAATGATCTCACTTTCCAGCGATGACAGTAATTCTTCTTAAATTTAGACATGGTTTCTGGATCTTCTGGGTCAAGTTACACTTTGGCTCAGTTTTAATTTAATTACGCAAAAGTATGCACGGTAAAAATATGAGACCTCAAAAAGGCACTATTCCTTATGAAACCACATATAACGGTATAAAATTTTAAATTATTACATAAATAGTTTGACCTGTATGGGATGACCAAAAACCGGCGACTGCGATTCCAAAATTTTTTCACTAACGTGAAATTATTTAACAATTAAAATTTGGTGGAATATGTATTTATATTATGAAAAGTATTTTAATAATAATATATTTATATAACCCGAAACGTCAAAATTTCTAAAATAAAAATTGTACATCTGATGTGATGTTTTATTTGTGTATAATTGTATTTCTTAAACGAAACTTTCATTATAATAGCAATAAAAATAGGAACTAATTTCACATATATATATATATATATATATATATATATATATATATATATATTTTGAAAAATATTGCCATGGGTACAAATAAAATTTATTAGTAATTTTTGAAAAAAAAAAAATTGATTCGATCTTGTAGTGCAGCAGAAATGGAAGAAGGAAAGAGTAAGTAATTATTTTAAATTATAATTTATTACTTATTGTTATTAATAGATTTATATTTTCCTACGGCAGGTACAATGGAAGATCTAAAACGAGAGATTAAAGAAAGTGAAAATTATGTGAAAGAATTAAGGCGCCAACTAAAGACATTGGAAGGGAAGGAGGACGGGAAGGAGGACGCGAAGGAGGACGGGAAGGAGGACGGGAAGGAAAACGATGAGAGGAAGAAAGAAGAAACTATTCGCGGCAGAAGTCACGAAAGTTTCCGCGGCCATGGAAGTTTTCGTGGCCGAGGAAATTTTCGAGGTAATGGTAATTACCGTGGCGGTCGAGGCCAGAGAAATTACCGTGGATGGAATCGTGGCCGTTCATATTGGGCCCACCACAATGCTACAGTAAGGAAGAAACATCAACATATATATATATATATATATATATATATATATATATATATATATATATATATATATATATATATATATATTTATAACTCATACAAATTTTTTTTATAGAATACTAAGAAGTGGTGGGCGGCGTACAAGTTAGTAAATAAATTACTAAGTAAATAATTTTTTTTTTTAGTTAATAAAATTTGTTCTTAAGTTATAAATTGTTCATTCTTCATTGTTTTCTTCTAATGCTGTGTTGTTGTTGTTGTTGTTGTTGTTATAATCGGGGGGCCTCAAAGAAGCCGCATGCACTTAGGCCTGAAGGCCCATTGTGCTACCCGAGTGTACACAGAGTCCTAACAGAGTCCCGCTGCTTCAATGAAGCTAGCTAGCCTACTGCCAGGGATGCCCTGGATGTCGCAAGGCTCAATGCTGTGTTAGAGTGAATGTTTGCCCGAGCTGCTTCGTTCTGATTTTTTATTTGTCGCCTTGTTGTGGTAGTGACCTACGATTGACAGATCGAATTAGCGCACAGTGAACTTATAGGAGCAAAAATGAATGTATTCAGAGTGTTTAGAATAGAGTCAGGAAAAGAAAATTATTTTTATTAATTCTATTAAAGCACGTATGAGTCTCTAACTTTTCTTATTCCTCTTTTTATTTATATTATCAAAATTTTATAAATAAATTCTACCCAAGCTCCGTATACAAGACTTTATAAATTAATTGCTGTTAAAAGATTATTATGACATATGGACATGATAAAAAGATTTTTTATATACTCCCAGTGTATAATGAACAGATTAATATGTAATGTTTGTAATTAATAAAATCGTGTGTCAATCAAACCAAATTATATTCAAGAAACCAATGTAATTTATTAATTTTAACAATGATCGCATGCAAACTCAGTTAATGCTAACAACTATACAGTATTGTAAAAAAATATATAATATTTGGTGTCATAGACCGTATTTATTTGTAACTTTTTAAGTAACCTGATATGTTAATTCTGTTTACTTCGTACGTTTGAAGTAACCTAGAACAGATCTCGAACTGATCAAACTTATCCAGCTATTTTGCTGGGATGATGAGTTGAACATACATATTTTCTATCTTTGTTTAGACATTTCTTTCTCGTTCTATATCTGTCAGAACACCACTTAAAATTTTCACTTACTATGAAATTTGATTGTTTATTTGGTACCAATATGAATAAGTTTAAGTTTGCATTCACATTTTCCAAATAAATACAGCCTACTAAAATATTTTTAAAATTTGAGGTTATATTGAATTTTCAAATTTGACGTTTAAAGTAAATGTCATCTAGCAAACATTTACAGTTAAACATAACCAATTATAAATTATAATACATTATATTGAAGCTTTGTCCAGTTCTCTACTTACTTTTTTATTCCTAAGAACAAATATGAACATAATTTGTATAGAATGAAATTGCAAACGTCATTGATTTATCGGAATGTCGGTAACAAAGGTACCATAATTAATAAATGACAACTAATTTTATTCCATGTGTAGGGCACGAGAGCAGCACCGTCGACTTTGCCCAAGCCTCTCATCTCATTTCACAGAATTCCAGTGGCGGAAATTTAAATAAAAGTCAAAATATACTCTTCCATCGAAAACAAGTTGTATTTATATAGATTTAATGTTCACTGACATTGTTATACTATTTTACGTTTAATAAATCATTTAAAACTTACTAATAAAATTTGCTTTCAAATGTCGATCTTGTCCCTCTTATCTCACTTCAGACCATTCTATGATTGTTTCATTTAACGTCATTCCATGATTGCCTTATTTCATACCAATCCAGGCGGAAGAGAAAAAGTGGTGGCAGAAATTTAAATCGACGGCATTGGCGGGTTTTGTATTCATTCCATTTTGCGATTTCCATGTGTGGTTTATCAATTGCGCTCTTTTAAGTGTTTCTCGTGTTAGTTATTTGTTGTCGATTTTGTTATTATTGTTGAGTTTGTTATTGTTGTTGAGTTCGTTATTGTTATTTTTGTTCTTTATTGAGAATGAGAGGTGATATATGATTTGGCTAGTGTCTACTGCGTCCTGGAATGCAAAAACAATAACAAACTCAACAACAATAACAAAATCAACAACAACTAATACTGACACAAGAAACACTAAAAGGTGCAATGGATAAACCACACAGAGATCGCAGAGGCAGAATGGAATGAATACAAAACCCGCCAATGCCGTCGATTTAAATTTCTGCCACTTCTTTTCCGCCTGAAATAAGTGCGAACTGAGAACATAGAATGGTGTGAAATGAGCTGAGGCTTGGGCACAGGTTGACGGTGCTCTCGTGCCCTATAATTAATGAAAATTGAAGGTGCATTCACATCAAACAAATTAGTGGCATAGGTAGAATTAGTGGTTTTGGTTGAGGTAACAAAATTAAAAAATTAAGGTCTAGCTTTCCAAATAAAGAAAATATAGAATTGGCTGATGTACCGCCATTATTCTTTGGCGGGAAAATTTGAATATGCATTACGGACCATATTTTTTACCAATATTTTATTTGAAAATTGTTAAATAGTTATTGTAACAAAAGCAAAAGACTTTTACAAACTGCAACTTTTTTTATCATTTTAATAGTATTATACAATGAAGTATTGAAATATTTCATTTAAAAAATGATATAATTTAAAACAGTTGTTTGATTTCTGCTGTCAACTAACTGTCAGCTGTGAAAAATATTTGATTTGATAAACGTCAAAATTTTCTTTTCGCATTTTAACTAATTTTGGAATTTAGTTTTCTAAAAAATGTTGTTTGATTCTTGATTGCGAAATGCTTTTGTATTCTCGAGTGCAAAAGTGACATTTCACAATCTAGAATCAAAAATAACAACGTCTTAAACAAATGTTTAATTATAACTTAGATACACAAAATAGGAAAGTAATAAATTATTAAAACATTACAATATATAATAACATCAATAAGTTATACAGCAAGAAGCTTCTGGACGGGACGAATCAGTCTTCAGGATTCCCTGTAAATGCTAACGGAAAACCGTCCAAAAAACGTTAGCAAAAGACGATCACTATACACAAAGAATAATTTAAAATAATGAGATATATCAGTAGTAAAAAAATGACTTATATTATTTAAATATATTGGAATTGTTTCATCTATAAAGGATGAGCGTTTTGTCGCAGAAGGATTGGGCTAAGTATCTATAATCTATAACCAAATAAAATAAAATATATTATGGCCGCAAAGAACTTTAGTAAGAATTTGACTTACTTTATTTGAACACTGCAAACTTTTCTTGTAGAATTTATAATGCAATATTTGAGAAATTGTTCTTTCAGCTAATGTAGTAACTTTATTGTATATTTTGTCTGAAAAAAATTTAATGAGTAAATATTAATAATTAGTTACAAATAAATATTACCTATGTTTAATAAGTTATTTGATAATTCGAAGAAGTATTCTGCCAGTGATGTAAGCGTTGTGCATTCTGTTAAATAAAAAATAATAATTAATAAAGATGTTTTTTTTTTAATATAAATGTATTTACCATTCTTATTAAACTTTGTCTATAATATTGAAGTTTTTCCAATGGCAGGAAAATTGTCAGCGAATAGGTTTCAAAGTTCGGTTCCAAAATATTCAATATCGCTTCTCAGTCGAGATTATTGTTGACAAGTATTTCAAAAAGACATTCTGGTGAAACTCCTGTCCTCTACAAATAAAGACTAATATAATTGAGGAAGATTATTTTCTTTTAATTGTTACCTCCTTTTTACAGTGGATTCAGTGTCTGACATAAAAATATAAACTACTATATTTCATTTATCATTTGAATTAAAATATGCTATATGCTTCGATTAAAATTGAATTATTTTCTTGTGATTGAAATGAATGAAATATTTAACGAAGAAAAATTCAACTTGTAGATTTTATCCCAGGGTATGATCGATCCAGTTTTCTGTTTTTAAAAAGGAACATTATTAATTTATATAAAATATGTTAACATTCAAACACTTTTTTTATAAAAAAAAATGTTCGCCCCAGTTGAAAAAACTTCGGTATTACGATTTCACATAAGTAATTCTCCAAATACTGGTATACTTGTATCCCATATTTATTATATTCGACATAGTTTACAGCCATAATGCAGTGTAGATTTCAGTTTTTATTATCTAAAAATATGATATACAAAAATTTTATTTCCCAGAACTTGATAATAACATACCATATTATATCGATGTGAATCAAATGAAATTTTTTTGATATTTGTGTATCTTTATTATATACTATGAATTTAACTTTTAATTAGTTACAAAAGTTAAACAAATCATTCTACATTTTTTTTTAAGAAATATATAATTTTGAAAAAGTTTTCTGATATTATATTTTAATTTTTATTAGAAATTATTTGAGTTGCCAGATAATTTTTAATACAAATAAATTAAATAATTTAAAAATATGAATGTATAATAATATTAATAAAAATTTCATTTACATTTTAGATAATTTATAGAAATATTTCACTCAACTCAACAAAATATTAAAAGAATACGATTTGTTTACTAACTGTAGTTATTATTGTTAAAATTGTATAATCTTTCATATAAAATAAAATACAAATTTTGATAACCTGGCAACTCGATTTCATACAAACATTTACACACTTTCATACTTTTGCGATTTATTACTCTCTTATTTTTCTTTTATTGGATCGCTTTGTGGTTTTATTATTATTATTATTATTTTATAATGTCTTGTGCTTCATTTGCTTCATTCCAGCCAGCCAATTTGTGACGATTAATTATGATGAAGCTTATTTTTTCTTATTTATTTTTTTTAATTTTTTTAACCACGGGCTATTATAATATTGAAGCAAAGTACAGCAAAAATCCCAAATACCACTGGTATAGGGTTTTAAAGTATTACGTAACAAGTCATTGTCTTGCCAAGTCTACCAAGGAATTATAGATAATATGGTACACATTATGTACATAAAAATGTAATTTAAAACAAAAAAATATAAATTGAATCTACTCTTACCAAATAAATTACAGTTATATTTGTACTTTTGTAGTTTTTTAAAAATGAAAATCTTGTTACTCAAAATCATACAACAGTGACAATGACTTAATTACATAACACTTCAAAACCCACCAGCAGTAGATGGAATTTTTACCATACTTTGCGGTTTTGTAGTAGTATGTAGTATATTGCCAAATAAATGTGGATTTATGTTCTGTTGCATGAATTTTGAGGTACAATGGTAGACTGGCCCGCCCACATGTTGCGATTTATTATATACTTTTGTTTAACGTCACATTTCTAATACATATTATAGAGAGACGCAACATGTTTTAACTTAAGCCTGGTATTAGATAGTTTTCGTATAACGTCTTTCTTTTTGATGGTATTAATTAAAAATTATTGACAGAAGTATTGTTTAAGCTCTATTACATTAAAGAAAAATATTAATGCAAACTAATGACTGTTGTATTATAATAAAAGAATGTTTCTTTAACCATAGAGGGTAAATAAATGGAATAAAATATAATTTTATTATATTTGTCTTTTAATGTAAAAAACAATAAATATTTTTTATATAAACCTGCATATAAAATAAGTTTTCTTTTTACCATTAGATGTAGGGACCTTTTTATCAGAAAATAAAATTTGTAATGTACATATATTTTTTAAAAATATTAGTAACACATAGACTAAACCGGGATTTTAGACGTTATAGAAACTTTTTCTAATACTAAACCATTGCTTTATACTTTTTATTTTATTTATGATTTTCATTGTGAGTATTTTTTTATTATCTTTTATCATAATATTTCTTACATTTTCATGTTGTTTAGATTGTGATTGCTTTATATTTAATTTATTACATACTTATAATAATTAGTTTTATAAATAATTGCCTTTTACAATTATTCTTTTTATTATACCTTCATTTTGGCAAGGTCCGTAAAATATGTAAAAGGCGCAATGGTTTTATCAGACTTAAGTTCTTTTTGTTTTAATCTTTTACAATATTTTACGAACCACTTTTCATGTTGAAATAATTTTTCATTTTTATATTAATTACATGCAGTGTATATAAAATATATTGTATATTATATTATATTTAACAAATCAAATATTGTCATCATAATAACTTTTTTATTATAATACATGTTTTAATTTATTTATTTCATTCATATTATTTTGTATCAAATTTATCAATAATGTTTCAACATGTTTTTAATTTATAATTTAAATTGATCTTTATTGCTTTCTTATATAAGATTTTTAAATTTTATTAATTTAATTTTTATAAACATGTACTTAATATATTTTTTTTTGTTGTATAATTGGTTCAATGAGTAGAATGTAATTGTACATTGTACTTTTCAACATGATTTTAATATATTATACTTTTAACATTAAATATTTCGCTAAATAGTTTTTAAATTATTTATAATACAATTTCATAATCATATTTAAAATTTATCAATTGTTTTCAAAGATTTCTACTTGTTTAATTTAATATTTTCAATTTATTCATTTTATTTCTTTATATATTATTACATACATATTTTTTAATTTACGTTTCAAATTTATTATGAATGTTTCTACATGCTTTTATTTAATACTTCAAATAGATCTTTCTTGCTTTTTTTCTCATATTTGATTTTTAATATATCATTTAATTTTTATAAACATATAAATGATATGACATTTTTTGTTATATAATTAGTTTACTGATTAAAATGTAATTGTTAATATGTTGAATTTTTAAACATGATTTTAATATCTTTTACTTTTAACATGAAATATTTTGCTCGGTAGTTTTTAAATTAATTTTAATACAATTTAGATATTATAAATATTTCTTTCTTTCATGTTCATTTTGACATTATTTTAATATCTTTTACATTTAAAATTGTATATTTAGCTTAATAGTTTTTAATTTAATTATAATACAATTTACATTTTATTGCTATTTCGTTCATAGTCAGTTAAAATTTGTCAATTGTATTCATTGATTTCTACTTGTATAATTTAACATTTTAAATTTATATATTTAATTCATATTATTCCTTTTTATATTATTACATATTTTTAATTTGCGTTTCAAATTTATTATGAATATATCTACATACTTTTATTTTATACTTTAAATTGATCTTTATTGCTTTCTCATAATTGATTTTTAAAATATGATTTAATTTTTATAAACTTGTATAAGAAATTTTTGTTATATAATTATGTTACTGATTAAAATGTAATTGGAGATATATTGTATTTTTTAACATGATTTTAATATCTTTTACTTTTAACATTAAATATTTTGCTCGGTAGTTTTTAAATTAATTTTAATACAATTTAAATATTTCTTTCATATTCATATTTCAAATTTGTCACTTGTTTTAAATGATTTAAACTTGTTTAATTTAAAATTTCTTTAAACACTACATTCCTTGTGAATGCTTCTTTTGTATTTTTAATAATATTTGAATCTGGCAATTTTATCTTTAAATTGTTTGAACTTCTTACTCTTGACATTGCCACATACAATTGGCCATGTGAAAAGACTGGATTTTCTAAATTTATTCCTACATAATTAAATGTTTGGCCTTGGGATTTATTTATTGTCATTGAAAAAGCTAATCTTATTGGGAATTGCCTTCGTTTCAAGGTGAATGGTAAATCTGTTTCGGTAGTTAAATCAAAACGTGGTAAATAGAGCCGGCTACCTGCACTCTGTCCTGTTAGAACTTCTACATCTAAATAATTAGTTTTCATGTCTTTTATTATGAACCTTGTTCCATTACACAGACCACGCTTTGGATTCATATTTCTTAATAACATAACTATTGCTCCAATTTTTAGTGTTAATTTGTGAGGAGGCATTCCGGTTGGTGTTAAGCCATTCAATAATTCGGCGGGGTAATTAATTTTGTTTATCTCATCACATTCACAAGAATCAGCACTTAAATATACTCTAGATGACCCTACAACTTTATTTAATACGTGTTCATTAATTATCATTGTGTCATCATTTTTTGGTGCTAAAATGGCTCTATCTGTAAATTTATAAATATCATCAGGTTGTATGTCATCTTCACCGAATATTTCATTTGCTAGACATGTTTCGGAAACGCAATGTGCAGGAATTTTGACAATTTCATTTTCACCGTTGCCTATTTTCAATAAATATTCTGAAAATTCTTTTTCGTCTTTATTTACGCGCATATTTTGTTTTAATGAAAATTTTGTAAATAGTGGCCATAAATGACTTTTTACAACACATGTTTCAATTATTACAGTTCGATGGTTTGTGTAATTGACTATTGGCAAGCACTGTCTGAAATCGCCACCTAAAACTATTACTTTTCCCCCAAATGGTATTTTATTATCCATCAAATCTTGTAATAATAAATTTATTGCATCGAGTGCGTGTTTAGGTATCATTGTTACCTCATCACAGATTATTACACTTGCCTCTTTTATTAATTTACCCGCTTTGCTATTTGATTTCACTCTACATACACATCCGTCATTTACAGGCACTGGTAACTTGAACACTGAGTGAACTGTTTGACCACCTTTTAACAGAGTAGCTGCTATTCCCGTCCAAGCTACAGCTATAACTTTTTGATTTTGGCCCCTTAAAATACTTATCAATGTGTTATACAGAAATGTTTTCCCTGTTCCCCCGGGACCGTCAACAAAGAAATATCTACTTGTGCAATTATTGTCATTTACGGCATTTAATATGTTATTTAAAATTTCTATTTGGTCTCTGTTAAATAAAGCTACATTTTGTTCTCCCTCTAATTTTTCGGCTGCTACATCAAAAGAATTAGTTTCATTTTCTAAATCATCAATATTTTCGGGTTGGGGCAAACCGAAATCACTTAAGGTGAATTTATGCATATCGAGTATTTCCTGTATTTTCAATAAACATTTACTTTGTGCAACTTTTTCAGAATTATGTAATAAATAGTCTTCCATTAAATAATGTTTAAATTTTTCCCATAAGCTTAAGGCATTGGTTGACGTATGGAAGCAAATTAAATAAGCAAATAATTCACGCAATTGTCTGGGAAATTTACTCAACACAGCCTCGTCTAAACAATTTTCGCACTCTTTATCATTAGCTAAAAGACCTAATGCACGGGCAGCTTCCTGATATGTATTATATAATTTTCCGTCGACGGTACGCAAGTCTTGGAAGCTTGTGACACCTTTTGCATGCACTAAAATTAATCTTAAATGAAATCTTTCAATATCTCTAGGGCTAACGGAAATCATTCGGCCGATAGGTGGCTTTGTCTCACGTTGTCTAGCTTTCCATGCATTATTAACAAATACATAATATTTAGGAATTTCCATGTAAACATATTGCCGGGCATTAACGTCTATTTCATTGAGTAGGAACCAAGCTGTTAATGTTGTATTTTTTTTCGCTGCTCGTTCAACAGCTTTTTTTTCTTGACCGTTAGTGAAAAATACCGCTTGTTGATTTTTTAAATGTACTGCTAATTCCATTATTGTATGAGACTTGTCATGCAACGGATATTCTAAAAGCCTCCAACAACATTCTGGGGCAGATACATACCTAGCATCTAAATAACCGTTTATTTCATCCCACTGTATAACTTTATTTTTATCAAGTTGTCCTAATTTGACGCTTGCGCAATCATGCCCCTTGCACAAATAATCACATATATATTTTATACTTTTTACTGATGCGCATATTTCAACATTTATGTGGGTTCTATATTTTTTTAACAAATACGGATTGTACGGAACTATCCACCTATTGTCTACCGTGTATTTAACTAAACCATTTTTCCAAAGAATATACATTTTTGCATTATTATTTGACCGTTTATACAGGGGGTAACCGTTAATATTTTCATGTGTTTCATTTCTAAAATCTTTGGGAAACATTTTTGAACATTTATTTTCGTTCATACACGGCGAATTTTTGTTTAGAATACCGCACGGACCGTGAATCATATGTGAGCGAACTAATTGGTACAATTCCGGTTCTGCGTCTTCGTCTGGAATTTGTGCACTGACTATTTCATCAATGTCATCTTTGTTACGAATTTTACTTGCACTATCTAAAGTTAATAATAAATGCATGTGAGGCAAACCGCGTTTTTGGAATTCAATTACATATATGAATGCCACAACTTTTCCAAAAATATCATCGTGTAAAAATTCATGCAACATACTTTTTATTTTTCCGTTAAAAACTCTTGCCGTTATATCGGGACGGTCTGCTGAGGTTTGACCCTCACGCAATTGTGCTACTATTTCTGGCCATTTTGGGTTACATGTCACTGTTATAAATAGATCAGGTCGGTCAAATTCTCTAACAATGGACATGGCATTTTGATACATTTTCAACATAAATCTACTGCCACCCTGAAATGTTGACGGTAAAATAATCATGGTGCCTGCTTTTCCGCCTTCATTCTCTGCCAAATTATTAATGTGGTCCATCAACCCACTATATAGCTCTACCCTGAGAGTAGGCTGATTTAATCTAATGTACGTTAATCTTTCGGCTTCGACTTTAACATACGCATCTACAATGTATTGTTGGGTTAGTTTACCGGCTTCTAAACATGGGTTAAATGTGTTTCTAACCGCTAATCTGTTCATGTAAAATTGTAACATGCTTTGTTTTTTAACACCGTCAGCTTGCTTTGAATTCATGTTCCAGCCACATTCACCGCGAGGAAATAGTAAAGGATAGGACATGGGATCGCAGTTTTCACTAAACTGATTTATTCGAACTAAACCGCCAACTTTTGGATGGACACAAATGTCCCTATCTATTGGTGGCTCACCGTCATTGGATGTAAAAACGACTGCCACCTCATTACATGTTGGGATATTGTACCTACGTTTATCTTTTTTTCTATCATTTACAATCCACAAATTTATTTCTGGTACCGACTGATTTGTTTGATTAGCTTTGGCTACTTCCCTTTGCTCTACTTCTTTCAACATCATATACGCCTGACAATACGGATTAACCTCCCTAAGTATTACATCTAATTGCCCCATGATATTTGGCTTACAATTTTTATTATACTCTACGTTCATTCGCTTCTCTAACGCTTCATTTGAATTGATGATATATAATTATGCATATTTTTCTGTTTCATTTTGTTTAGGATACATTGAGGTTGCAGAATCATGATAAATTTGACCGTGAATGCGGAAACAGTAGGGCCCCCTGCCAGGAGGTGCAGAAATTTTAGCCCCAAAGGATGCGAATGCTAACGCGCTATTGTATTGTCTAACATTTTCTCTAAAGTTTCTACTGTCTGAATCTTTACCTAACATTAGATTTTTGATATATTCAGGAAACTCATTTAATTGGTCTGCGTTTAATTTTCCTTTTCGACAGCAGTAAGTGAATTTTCCGTCTGACGGTTTTTCATATGAAAAATTAAGAGATGAACAATATGAACATAAAACATTCATTGATCCCAAGGAGTGGGGCTCAATTTGAACTCCTAATCCCTTTCTAGCTAACAAATATGTATCATTAAAAACCTTGTTTTTGCGCGCTTTTATTTTATTTTTATTAATAATATTATTTTTCTTTAATCGTTCCTGTTTTTGTTCTACTGTTTCCGTTTTAATTAAATTATCAAAATTATTTTTATACTTTTCTAATCGTTTCTGTTTTTGTTCAAAAGTTTCGTTCTTTATGTACTCTTTTAAATTAAATTTTAATTTTTCCAATCTATTTGCTTTTTGCTGTGACGTTTCGCGAGCAATAGAATTAGAAATTATTTCTTTTTGTTTCTCTAAACGTTTTATTTTATCTTCAATTTTTTCATCAGCTAAATATTTTAATTTATAGTTGTCGTTCTCTCTAAGACGTTTAGCTCGTACTTCGTCCGTTTCGTTCGCCTTACGTTTTAAATAATTTTCTTTTAATTGTTGCTGGCGATTTACTGGAAAAGCTGTTATATTACGTGTTCGAAACATTTGCAAAACGTGTGATCTAAATCTATTAATATCGTAAGTTTCATGCTCAGGATTACGATTAAGAATTAAACTTGTACAGAAAGCTATCGCAAACAACCCGCAATCATAAGTATTAGTCTGGTGTTGAACTCGTACGAATCTAATTGTGGGACTGTAAGGAAATAATCTTTCTAAATATAATTTAACACCTGCATTTAAATATTGGGAATTCATGCTATCGTAAATCGTAATTTCTAATCCGTCATAATATACTGTTAACCAATGACCAACGCTCCCAATATTTGCACCTGGCACGAATAAAATTTGTAGGTGTCTAGTTCCCTGCTCGATTGCAACTATTCGGTCTGGAGCATCTACATACACTGTGGGCTGAGGGTCGAACTCAGTTACTGAACGTACTAAAGAAAAGTAAAAGTCTATATGAATGTCTTCTAAATATCCTGCAGGATTTATTAAAGTATTATAATCATGTTCTATTAGCTGTATTTCATTGCCAACTCTTTCAATATCTGTATTTAAATTACCCGTTTGAATATTATTTTCTACTTCATAATCTTTACTTCGTTCTATAAATAATTTTCCTGAATTGCCTGACATTACCTGACGATTTAAACATTCATTTTCTACAATGCTATTATCCGTATTTATGCAGCTATTATTATTAATTATATTTTTCGCGTGTCTTTGTTTACGCTTAAGGCGATTTTTTTTACTTTTAGTTGGCATTTTGTTACACTTGTTTTATTACAGATATTAAAATAAACACTTACAGGTTTTGAGTGCGTTGTTATTTTCAGTGTTACCTTTACCAGCAATAAGTCAGGGTTCTGTGTTAATATTATCAGCAATGCGTCAGGCTTTAGCTTCAAAGAGGATCACTTTATTTTCTATCTTGAAGAGATAGTCTTGCACTCTTACGGCCTGGCAACTGCAGATTATTTTCACACCTACAGTAAAATAAAAATTAAAATACTTGTCCAACATTATAAATATATGTATATAAAAATTAAATGGTAATTCCGCGGGTAAATTATTTTATTTTATTAATAATTAGAAGGAAAAAAACATTAAATATTCATCCATGAAATCACCTATAGTTAAATAAAAGTTATGAAAAATAAATTCTCACCTTAGATTCAAATTAGGCGGCACAACAAACGGGATTTTTAAAATGAATTATTCTGCAGTTGAGAACAAATTTTCAAAAATATCAATTTGATTCAAAAGTAGATTTATTGAAATCACAATAAATATAACTGTTTTACACAGAAGTGAAAGAACAATTAAGTAAATAAACAATTTTTGTTTTCCTAAGCATGCCTAATTATAAAAATGAAATTATATTTTAATAAATGTCAATAACGAAACAATCTGTAATAACGACAGGACATTATGGTAAATACGAAATATTAGTTACCGACAGTGTTACAATAATTATATAGAACAATAATGTTTTGATAATTCAATAAATGTATATTGTAAAATTTTAAAGTAGAAACATACAATTCAAAATTTTATTTGTAATAATTATATAGCATGATCAAAAGCATGTGATAGTCATGTGACCATTAATTTTCTTTAAAGGCAACTAAACTATATTTCTAGAAAGAATTTTTTTTATGGACGTGCGAATTTTTATTAAAACAAATTTTTTATTTTAGTAATTTGATGATTGAATTCAATATCATGCAAATAATGAACACGATAATATATAATAAATAAAAAATGTTCGGTATATTTGAAGTATTGACACCACATTGATTGTTCAAATAAATAATAACAATAAACACCTGTGAAAGCAAAATATTTACTTCAACACCACGAAATAAAATTTAAGAACTACTCAGTTGTACGATAACCAATCGTACTTTTAAGACTACTTTTAATAATATATAATGACGATGATGAAACTAATAAATTAAAATATAGACTCACATAAAATGATACGATTCTTATCTTCCATACCTTGCATTCCATAAACAAAAAATTCTTCTCCTCACTATGTAGAATTATAAAAAATGCAGAACTTGTTCAGTCTTCACATTTATTTCTCATTCAAATTAAAAGCTGTAAATGATAATAAATATAAATAAATAGAAAACCATTAAAATAAACTTATACTTTGTTGCCTGTACTACTTCCACTTGATTATTCTAAACTGCAAAAGTAAATCATTTTACAATGATCCGATAATTTTTTATACACCAGACAATTGTTCCAAGAAAGAAATGTCTAATTCTACTTTTAAATAATGATATATCTGCTAACCTGAATCTCATCTAAAAATTTTAGAAGTGTATAACAAATAAATATCATACAGATAAATACATACTTTATCCATTGGTTTATATGTACAATGAATGTAAATATTTTGAACTATTATTTCAAATATAATTCCTGTTTTCTCCGAATGTGTGTGGATTTATAATTATTGTACACATTTTTTGGCACTTCTTTATTGTTCTTGTAATTACTTTTCGCAAATAACCATTTACATGTTCAAATTATTTCATGCTTGACACCACAAAAATCATGTGTTGATATAAATTGTTAGATAATTTGCCATCAAAATCTAAATGTCATCAGGGCATGTGTGCATGTGCCCACTGTACTCAAAGTAAAATAAGAAGACTCTACAAAAAGGCGCCTCATTTGAATACCAAATCCCAATTTCACAATTGTACTGGCTGCCAATTATAATTAATATTATTAATATAATGTACAATAAAACGAAATAATATACTCACATTAAAAAAAATCTTTTCATTCAGCAATACAATGTCTTGTTGTAAATGTGTTGTTTAGAATTCAGATTTATAGTTGTTGTTTAATTTCACAGCCGTTACTGATAAATATAAATTATAGCAATATACAGTGAGGTTAAGATTTACATTTGGCGCGAAACCCTAATTCAAATCTGAGTGCATGCATTTCGTATGGGAGTACATTTTCAATTCACGATATTAAAGCATTTTGGCGATTCTTAATTATAACATAGATTTTTCATGTAAAGTACAAATAAAATAATAAATTATGAAAAATTTCATTTTAAAGAAAGTTGTATCGCAAATAGTAACATATGTCGTTACTTGGTGCAGCAGATTAAAAACGCCGAGTTAAAGCGTAGACATATGTCGATGAGTTAAAGTGGCAGGTTCAACCACAAAACATTAACATAACATTCTTAATTATAACATAGGGTTTTTTTATATTCTAAAACATTACTCTTTGGTTTCCGTACAGAAAAAGTACAAATAGAAGAATAAATTAAGAAAAAATTGATTTTAAAGAATAGAAGAAATAGTAACATATGTCGTTACTTGGTGCAGCAGCTTAAAAACGACGCGTAAAAATGACAGGTTCAACTGAATACTAAGACAGCTACGACATACGTTTTCAGAAATTTGCACCTACTGTTTAAATTGAATTTTATTAAATAATATTATGTTTTTTGGGTGTGTATATTATATTAGAAGAAGAAGAAGATAGATAAAACATTAGAGATAAGTATTTATACGGTTTAATAATTAAGATTTGCATTTTATAATACTTTCCAGCAGCTTAAAGATAGCATATTTTTATTCACATAAGAATAACATGGGCGCATAAATCGGCGGAGGCGAGTTAGGGTTTCAGTTTGAATTTGCCGCCACAAAATGACCGTTACACTAATGCAATCTATTAAAACTTATTCAGAACAAACTGAATAAAATATTTCAAATAAAAGTCTTGAATCTTTAGAATTAATGTACAAAGAAACTTCTCATCTCTTTCTACGAATAATGAAATGGTAAACGGTAATATAAAGTATGTGCTTTAAAAGGGGTCTTGTGTGTAATATTTGTCAATTTTTTTGAGTTTAACGTTACTATTTTCATCGAATTCTAAATCATTTACAGCTGACTTCTTATTTTGTAAATCTACAATGATTTTGTTTTGACAGGAATAAGGACATTTTATTTCTAGAAGTTCAAATCCGTTTTTCGTTTTCATAAAACCATCAACACTACATGCTACGTATGATTGGTTAGATAATATTTCATGTATAATATATTAGTTGAAGCTTGAAATACTGACCTCGCTTCACTTTCGGTTTCCAAGCCATAACGCATAGCTTGATTACAATAGAAATTGTAGCCTTTAATTCTTATCAACAACATTTTCATTATAATAATCATTTTTACTCTGTACCAATCTAATTCTAATGGTACATATGTACATCTACAATGAAAGAGTTCATTACAGAAAATGTAGTATTATTGCGAATTTGTCTATCGTATGAAATTTTTATGAAGGTTTTTATTTTTTGATTTCTTCTTTCTACTCATTTTTCTTTAGACTTCCAGCCCTATTTAATGTGCTTTCAATTTCGCTATAAATATAATACTTTATGCACTCGTTTCAGACAAAATTTCTTTGCTTATATTTTGAAAATGTAAAAAGAGTATCAAGAAAATTTCAAGACGTATTTATGTAGAATGATTTTATTGAAACTTTGTGATATTTTTCTAACTGGGCTTGTAAAGGCTTGTTCCAAATGATAGACTGATCAGTTTTAGACTGTATTTTAGAATTCTTATTTAAATGTGACTTCTCTACACAGTTATAATTGAAGGTAAAATTACAGAAATAATACATATGTAAAGAAATACTTTGTTTCTTGCAGTAGTTTCTTTGGTACAAGTTGTGATATACAATAAATTGGTAGCTTCTTTACATTTCTTAATAAAATGAAGTCTCTTTATGATAATACAGCAAAATGAATATTATATTATTGATTTTAAATGCATAATACAGTCTAATACTTATATTTTCAGCAATGTCAAAATGACAAGATAATTTGACAACTTGTGTTAAGCGTAAATTGTAAAATTCAAAGACACTTACATCACAAAGTGTATTGTACATATTCTTTTAAACATAGTTTACTTTATATTTCTGTATATCTCTCTTTGAAAATATAAAACATGTGTAACGAATTTTTTGGTTATAGACCAACGTCAGATGTCATAAAATTAAATATTTTAAATACACAACACTTAACATTCAGTGTATTTGTATTTATTTCGCTCACTATTATAATGTGTAAAAATATAATTACATTTACAATATCTCTTTTCATTTTCAAAATAAATCAATTAAAAGTTTCATATTGAATTGTCAAAAATGACGGATGGCACAGTAATTCTTTTTAAATTTAAACCTGGCATCTAGGATATTTTTTTCAGTTTTGTTCCAGTTTTCCTTTTTGGCTTAGTTTTCGATTTTTTACACGAAAACCACTCACAGTAAAAATATGAGACCCCAAAAAGGCCCTATTCCACTTTAAACCACATCTAATAAAATAATATTAAAATTATTCAATGAATGGTTTGACCTGTACCCGTGAGCAAAGTTTTTGCGATGCTCGAGATGAATCCAAATATATATAGTGAATCTATCGTTTTAGTATATAAGACTAGCGAATTCTCGGCTACGCCGAGCATTCCCTAGAGCTCCGCTGTCAGTGCAAAAAACAAATGCCGATCGACATGAAACAATTATTTCATCCGGCCTCACCGAGACGTTTCATTAGATTGCAAACACCATATACTTCTAATATTTTTTTGCAAAAAACAAAAGCCGGTCGACATGAAATATTTTTGTCAATTATGCACGCCAACCCTCACCGAGACCTTTCATTTGATACCAAACACCACACACTTCTGACAATTTTTTGCAAAAAACAAAAGCCGATTGACATGGCACATTTTTGTCAATTCTGCACGCTAGCCCTCAACCAGACGTTTTGTTTGAGACCAAACTCGACATACTTTTGATAACTTCTTGCAGAAAACAAAAGCCGATCGGAATGGAACATTTTTGTCAATTCTGCACGCTAGCCCTCAACGAGACCTTTCATTTGAGACCAAACACCACACAGTTATGACAACTTTTTGCAAAAAAACAAAAGCCGATTGACTTGATCAAAAGCAAGTGATAATCACGGGACCACCAATTTTCTTTAAAAACAACAAAACTATATGTCTAGGAAGAAAATTTTAAATTTATGTTCGTGGACTTGCGAATTTTTATTATACCGTATTTTTATTTTAGTAATTTGATTAAATTCAAAACCAAGCAGATAATAAAGAAGATAATAATAAATAATGAATGTAAGGTATATTTGAAGTATAGACATCAAATTGATTGTACAAAAAAATAATAATAATAAACGCCTATTGAAGCAAATGTTAATATTTATTTCCAGGAATTAAAATTTAAGAACTTCACAGTTTTGCTATAACCAATCATACTATTAAGAGTACTTTTAATAATATATAATGACGATGATGAAATTAATAAAAATTTGTTGTAATGTATATTATTTATTTAAACAATTTCAAAGCGGCACGCGAGACCGTTTAGGAAATAAATAAAAATATATGTTGAATTTGTCAAGTTCTGAACTTGAGGAATTATTTTCACACCCTCTTACGGCAGGCGCTACTATGTGTTATACCTAGAAACATTTGTTGTAATGTATATTATTTATTTATAACAAATTTCAAAGCGGCACGCGAGACCGTTTAGAAAATAAATAATAATAACTTACCACTTGCTCTGGTTTGAGACCACCTCGATCCTAATTTTTTTTTTTATTATTTATATTTATTATTTATATCATACCTTGAAAAAAATTATTCAAAGATGAATTTAACTAATTTTCATACATTCTTTTTTATTATATTGTAGCAAAATTTGTATTTTCATACAATACATTAAGTTTGACAGCATAACTGTCATCACTTGACACAATAAGTATGAAGTTAGATAAAGAATGTAAAAAAATATATTATTTTGAAAATAATTATCTATTTTATAAATATAAATAATGTGAAATAACATACCGAAATTTATAAACTGATACATTTTTATATTACCAAAAAACATGATTACAGTTATGTTTTTCTGTTCCTATGTTCATTTATATCTTTATGAACCTGAATTATATATGTATTTATCTACAACTATTTATAAATAATATATTTTTGATTATAAATATCAATACAAATGATTATGAAAGTATAATAAATACAATTGGAATAGTTATTTGGAATTTAAGTGCTACTATCGCGCCATCTGTTGTGGTATATATGAACTACTCACACATAACTGAAAATTTATCAAATATCAGATTTTTTATATGCCTGTTAGTTGTAGATAATGTAACTAATTTTTATACGTTCTCTTGCATTATTTCTTAATGAAAACATGAATTTTCGTGCAGTACAATCACATTCAAGTTCGACTAAGAGCAAATGCCATCAGCTGGTAATCAGACGCACTACTCGGTGAATATTTGGTTAGAAAAGGTGTTTATTGTTTCATACATCAGTTACAAATAGATAAATGGATAGATACTTTGTTTATATAAACGTTTACATCTGAGAAATCATCTCATTTCATTATAAAATACTACAGAATTTTGAAAAATGTAATCTCTATTGTAATCAAATGTTTTCTTCAGAAATGTTAAGAAATGCGTAAAGAAAGAGTAAATTGCAACTAATAAAAGTTTAATAAAGTCCAGATACATCATTTATTTATATACTAATTATTGTACATTAAATTGTTAAACAATTCCCTCCAAAACTGTATGAAATAAAGGCTTGTCAGTTTTTCCACGTAATCAGACAAAATGTATAGTCTAACTATTTAAAATATGTATAAATTATATTTAAAAAGTATTTTTATATAAGGGAAGAATACTGTACAGTATAAATTTACCTTTGGAAGTGTTTGAATAGTAATCAAATTTAGTTTTTTAAAGGTCAGATTGTAAATCAATTTTGAAATGCAGTTTTCTTCATTTAATAATCCTTTCTGTTATATTCTTTAGTTTGCATTTAATAAAGAATATGTTTTACTATGACTTATTTTTATAATTATTGCCCAATAGATTGTTTTAGTTTATTAAAAATTCCATGTTAGAGTATCTGAGTACGTGTAGGTTATAGTCTCATCTAAAAAATAAAATATTTAACTATTAATATATAAGTATTTATATTCTATATAAAAGTACCTGTATTAGAGATGATTTCTTATTAAATTTCGTACAATATTTCATTATACATTTTAGTAAATATGACATTTTTCACTTAGTTGTCTCCAACTCAAGTGTCAAATGAACCATTTTTGTTAAATTTTATAATATCGTGCAATTTTTCTGGTTTCATTTTCAAGGATACATTATAATAATGATTTTCATCCAACGAATTGCCTTATTATAGAAAACGCATTTCTCGATTAATATTTGGTTTCAGAAAGTGTTTATTGTTTGAAATATCAATGATAAATGAATAATTGAATAGATACGTTGTTTTTATAAACGTTTTTATCTAAAAAATCATTTCATTCCATAACAAAATTCAATAGAATTTTTAAAAATCAAATCTTTGTTGTAATCAACTACTTTCATCTGAAATTTGATGAAAGAATACATAAAGAATGTATAAAATGCAGTTACTTACAGTTTATTATAATCCAGATACATAATTCAAAATAATTATTGTACAATAAATTATTAAACATTTCTTCCAAGTGAATACGAAGGAAAGGTTTGTCAGTATTTTTAAATAAATGTGTTTATGACTGAATACGACGCGCCTTGATTGATTTTCCAGAATTAATTTTCTTGTCAATAGTGTTATTATCCGTAATATTATGTTATTTCTTTTCTATAAATATATTCTTGTTTGGATATCTTAACCAATTAAAAACTATAACTGAAATGAAAACACATATCTAAATACAGCCAAGAATATATAAAATTACATACTTACATTACAGAACGTAGTGTAATATTACTTTTAAACTAATTTTGCTATATATTTCTCCACGCAATTACAAGACTTGCATTATGATTGTTTGATTATATTGTAAATAAGGTTTGCCGTAAATTATTATGTACAATGCACTTTTATGATAATCAGTTACACTTCAGTAGTGTTATTGTCAGTAATTTTATGTTATTTCTCTTCTATAAATGTACTCTGGTTTGGGTAACCAATTAAACATTATAACTGAAATGGAAATACATATTTAAATACAGCGAAACAAATTTAAAATGATATACTTACATCACAAAGTGTATTGTACATATTCTTTTAAATATAGTTTACTTTATATTTTTGTATATTTCTTTTTAAAAATATAAAACTTGTGCCACAAATTTTTTGATTGACTGACCAAACGTCAAATGTCATAAAATTAAATATTTTAAATACACCACAATTAACATTCAGTGTATTTGTATATATTTCGCTCACTATTATAATGTATAAAAATATAATTACCTTTACAATCTCTCTTTTCGTTTTCAAAATAAATCAATTAAAAGTTTCATATTGAATTGTCAAAAATGACGGATGACACAGTAATTCTTTTTAAATTTAAAACTGGCATCTAGGATATTTTTTTCAGTTTTGTTCCAGTTTTCCTTTTTCGCTTAGTTTTCGATTTTTTACACGAAAACCACTCACAGTAAAATATGAGACCCCAAAAAGGCCCTATTTCACTTTAAACCACATCTAATAAAATAATATTAAAATTATTACATGAATGGTTTGACCTGTACCCGTGAGCAAAGTTTTTGCGATGCTCGAGATGAATCCAAATATAGATATATATATATATATATATATATATATATATATATATATATATATATATATATATATATATAGTGAATCTATCAAAATATTATATGACTAGCGAATTCTCGGCTACGCCGAGCATTCCCTAGAGCTCCGCTGTCAGTGCAAAAAACAAATGCCAATCGACATGAAACAATTATTTCATATTTGCACTTCAAGCCTCTCCAAGACCTTTCATTAGATTGCAAACACGATATACTTCCAATATTTTTTTTGCAAAAAAACAAAAGCCGGTCGACATGAAATTTTTTGTCATTTATGTACCCCAGCCCTCAACGAGAGATTTCATTTGATACCAAACACGACATACTTCTGACAACTTTCTACATAGCCTACACCAAGACTTTTCATTTGATACCAAACACTATATATTTGTGACAACCTTTTGCAAAAAACAAAAGCCGATCGAAATTGACAATTTTTGTTAATTCTGCACACCAGCCCTCATTGAAACCTTACATCTGATACCAAACACCATACACTTCTGACAACTTTTTGCAAAAAACAAAAACCGATCGACATAGCACATTTTTGTCAATTCTGCACGATAGCTCTCAACAAGACGTTTTATTTGAGACCAAACTCGACATACTTTTGAGAACTTTTTGCAGAAAACAAAAGCCAATCGGAATGGAACATTTCTGTCAATTCTGCACGCTAGCCCTCAACGAGACCTTTCATTCGATACCAAACACGACATATTTCTGACAACTTGTTGCATAAAACAAAAGCCGATCGACATAGATCATTTTTGTCAATTCTCTACGCGAGCCCACGACAAGACCTTTCATTCGATACCAAACACGACGTATTTCTGACAACTTTTTGCAAAAAACAAAAGCCGGTCGATATGAAACATTTTTCTTAATTATGCAAGCCAGCCCTCAACGAGACCTTTCATTTGAGACCATAATCGACATATTTCTGAGAACTTTTCGCATAAAACAAAAGCCGATCAACATTGCGCAATTTTGTTAATTTTTCACGCAAACCCTCATCGAGACCTTTATTTTGATACCAAACACCACATTCTTCTGACAATTATTTGCGAAAAACAAAATCCGATCGGCAAAGAATATTTTTGTCAATTCTGCACGCTAGCCCTCAACGAGACCTTTCATTTGAGACCAAACTCGACAAACTTCTAAAAACTTTTTGCAAAAAATAAAAGCCGATCAACATTAACCATTTTTGTTAATTCTGCACACCAGCCCTCATCGAAACCTTTTATTTGATACCAAACACCACACACTTGTAACAACTTTTTGCGAAAAACAAAAACCAATCGACATAGCACATTTTTGTCAATTCTGCACGTTAGCCCTCAACGAGACGTTTCATTTGAGCCCAAACTCGACATACCTTTGAGAACTTTTTGCAGAAAACAAAAGCCAATCGGAATGGAACGTTTTCGTCAATTCTGTTCGGTAGCCCTCAACGAGACCTTTCATTTTAGACCAAACTCGACGTACCTTTGAGAAATTTTTCTAAAAAACAAAAGCCGATCAACATTGATCATTTTTGTTAATTTTACACGCCAGGCCTTATCGAGCCCTTTCATTTGATACCGAACACCACATAGTTCTCACATCTTTTTCCAAACACGATACTTTTCTGACAACATTTTGCAAAAAACAAATTCTAATCTATGTAGAACATTTTTGTCATTCATGCACACCCGTCCACATTGTTTCGTTTCCTTAAAACCCAAGGACGACCTACTTTTAAGAACTTTTTACGAAAAACAAATGCAGATCGACATGACACATTTTTTTGTCATTTCAAAACCGGCCCTTATGGTTTTCTTTCTTTTGATATCAAACAAAGCAAAGTGTTTTAATTTAATTACGAACATTTGATTTTATTTAGTTACTTAATAATTTGGCAACACTGTTTGTATTAAAATATTATAGTTAATTTTTAAATTTATAAATTACCATCGGCAATCCTAATATATAATAGCCACTGTCTTCAGTGAAGTTCATTTAGGAATATATGTTTTTTGTTTAGTAATTTCATCATACATTTGGCAACATTGACTTATGTAATTCGAAACGTCAAAATTTAAAATAATTAAATGCGTTGTGTAATAAACTTAAAATAATGGTAAAACCTTTGCTCAGGACTATTATTCATGACACTGTTTTCAAATCTTTGATATCAATGTTCTATTAAAAGATACAATCATTTAAAGTTCATAGACAGATTGTCAAAAGTGACGGATAACTGCGTGATTCTTCTTAAAGATAGACATGGCCTCTGGGATCCATTGTTTCAAGGTACCAATTATGCACAGTTTTTGATTTTTTACACGAAAACCACTCACAGTAAAAATATGAGACCCCAAAAAGGCCCTATTCCACTTTAAACCACATCTAATAAAATAATATTAAAATTATTCCATGAATGGTTTGACCTGTACCCGTGAGCAAAATTTTTGCGATGCTCGAGATGAATCCAAATATAGATAGATAGATAGATATATAGATAGTGAATCTATCAAAATAGTATATGACTAGCGAATTCTCGGCTACGCCGAGCATTCCCTAGAGCTCCGCTGTCAATACAAAAAACAAATGCCAATCGACATGAAAAAATTTTTTCATATCTGCTCGTTAGCCCTTACTGAGACCTTTCATTAGATTCCAAACACGATATATTTTCAATAACTTTTTGCAAAAAACAAAAGCCGATCGACATGAAACATTTTTGTCATTTATGCACACCAGCCTTAACCGAGACCTTTCATTTGATATCAAACACGACATACTTCTGACAACTTTTTGCATAAAACAAAAGTCGATCGACATGGATCATTTTTGTCATTTCTGCACGCTAGCCCACAACGAGACGTTTCATTTGATACCAAACATGACATATTTCTAACAATTTTTTGAAAAAAAACAAAAGCCGGTCGACGTAAAATATATGTCATTCATGCAAGCCAGAAAACCTTTACAAAGAAAACATCAATTTTTAAAATAATTTTTGACTTTAACAAAAATTAATAATTAATATCAATTATAACATTTACTGGAATGATATAATAACAATAATAAACTCTCAGATAAATATTTTTACCTCCCGCCTATCAATATATAGATAAGGAAGGTATTGTTTTTGGTCAGATTTTTCGAGTGTGAGATTTCAACATGTGAGCACGAATTGGGGTCCCTAGAATAAGATTTTACTATTTTTACCGTGCTGTCTGTATGGCTGTATGTGTGTATGTGTGTCTGTGACGATTTTTCGTTTACGATAACTCCAATACGATACATGTAAAAAATATAATATTTGGTATTTAAGAGTTTTATTCTAATATGATGAACTGATTAGATTTTGACTACAATTGGTTGACCGGTAGTAGTACTTTACTTGAAACTTTACACCGTTTTCCCTAAAAAATACCTTGAAATACCACATTTTCGCAAATTTCGTTTTTATAAATATAAAGATTTTTAAATTTTCTACTGATCTGCATAATAGGCCCGTTTCAGTATCCTGCTTTTTTAAAAAAAACATGTTGCATCTTAATTTTAGTTGCGAATAGAATATAATAATATAGAAAAATGTTAAATTATTGACATTTTAATATTAGTAATTATCAGTTAAAAATTCACTGTGTTCAAAACGAACGCTATTTTGCTGACGAACGCCGTACGACTAACGCATGCGCACAACAGTCGCAAACAAGTAGTTCTGAAGAACGTTTGTCTTTTCATACATCATCCGAAATACGCCGGTATTGTCACTACGTTTGTTTCACTCATTCCAGACTTCTCTCTCTAAGCAGTGAGCGTGACGTCACTTTATACTACTGTTTTTCGTGAGAGTATATTTTTAGAACTTTGTGAATTTTTTATGGCTATATGCAGTATTTTTTTGCAAAATAAAAAAATACGTATGTCATATATTTAAATATAGATTAACATATAAAAAAATCAGAAAAGCATAAACAACCCTATTATGTTTGCATAAAACTTTTAGCTAGATAGAAAAAAATATATAAATTTTAATAATTTTACATATCGTTTAGGCTGAGGAATTTCGATAAAACAGAGGAGTTATTAATATTATCACAAAATTTGACATATGATGTCAAATTTGATTTAAGTAAATGTAAAAGATAAAATAAGTAAAAATGAAGTAATCTTATTATAAAATTTAAAAAGATGGAAGAAATATATTAGGAATGTATTTGCATGCGTGAATCAAAGTAAGTTCGGTTCCGGTTTTAGTAACGTCAAAAATAGCTGCCATATTGGTCATACAAATTTTATGAAGGAAATTTTAGGTATGAACTGAATTAAAAATATTCTGAACTGCAATAACAAACTAATTTTAAAACTACAAATTAAATGTATTGAAAAACTGATATAGTAACTATTACTACAGTGGCGGGAGGTATTGTATTGGACACACCAGATTTTTTTTATTTCAGTAACTGTCTGATTTTTAGCGAAAGAGTTACATTTTATATTTAATATATTTCATACAATAGACGTGCAGTACAATCGGTTATGATTATATCTGATGTAGAATTGAAATTTGAACAACTTTGTACTTTTGTAGTTTTGCTCTAAATATATCAGGAGAGAGAGTATTAAAAATTTTTTGAAATTCCATTTTAAAGTCCTATGTTTCTTGTTTTATTGCACAGCTGTATACGGGGTGTAGATTTCAATGTTATTTTTTTCATACTTCTATATCTCTTTACCTATTCATTTTAGCGCTAAAAGTGTAGGAAAATAATTTGTTCAAAAATTAAGTAGGCATCCTATAAAGTCAACTTGCTTTCATAATTATTCATATTTAATGATATATTAATTAAATAAAATTTAAGGTGTTTTAGAAAATGAATTAAAATTGCCTTGATAAATGAAACAAATTTTTGAATAAATTATCTATTAACACTTTCCGCTCATCGATAATTTATTATTTTATTTAAAATTATTCTATTCTTGTATTAAAAATAACTATAACTTTGTTTATAAATTTAATTACTATACAATAATATTTTTGAATTAATAAATCTATATTTTTAAATAATATATACACATAATTTTTACAGGTTTAACAATACCGTTTAAATAAGTATTTGTACAATTTGTTTCTGTGCACATCAGAAAAAATCAATATTTTAATAGTTAAAAAAAAAATCACATAAATGGTACTAATTATGAATTTCATTGCATCTGCTAAGGAAGGAATCGATATAATTATTCAACAATTAAATATTTTTATATTTAATTTTATACGTATATGAATAAAAATATTATTTTTAGGTATAAATGAAATTTATAATTCTAAGCAAAAACAAGAACATAATAATATTTTGAATACTTTGTGACATATCAAACTAACTGGTGGCGTTAGTGTTGTTTTACTTATTTCCAAATCACCAGTGTGATATGAAAAGAAAAAAATCATTTACAGCTGACTTCTTATTTTGTAAATCTAGAATGAATTTGTTTTGACAGGAATAAGGACATTTTATTTCCAAAAGTTCAAATCCGTTTTCTGTTTTCATAAAACCATCATCACTACATGCTAAGTATGGTTGGTTTGATGATATTAAGCTTGAAATACTGATCTCGCTTCACTTTCGATTTTCAAGCCATAACGCATAGCTTGATTACAATAAAAATTGTAGCCATTGATTCTTATCAACAACATTTTCATTATAATAATCATTGTCATATTTTCTCTGTACCAATCTAATTCTTTTGGTACATATGTACATCTACAATGTAAGAGTTCATTGTAGAATATGTAGTATTATTGCGATATGTCTATCGTCTGAAATTTTTATTACAGTTTTTATTTCTTAGCTTCTACTTTCTACTCATTCTTTCTTTACACTTTCAGCCCTATTTAAAGTGCTTTCAATTTCGCTATAAGTATAATACTTTATGCACTGGTTTCAGGCAAAATTTATTTGCTTACGTTATGAAAATGCAAAAAGAGTACCAGGACAATTTCCAGAAGTGTAGAATGGTTTTATTGAATCTTTGTGTTATTTTTCAAACTGCGCTTGTGAAGGTTTGTTCCAAATGATAGACTGATCAGTTTTGGACTGTATTTTAGAATTCTTATTTAAATGTTTCTTCACGACACAGTTATAATTAAAAGTAAAATTATAGAATTAACACATATGCAAACAAATACTTTGTTTCTTGGAGTAGTTTCATTTGTACAAGTTGTGATACACAATAAATTGCTAACTCCTTTACATTTCTTAATAAAATGAAGTCTCTTTATAATAATACAGCAAAAAGAATATCTAGTCCAGGGGGCTGAAACAGTATTGCGATGCGTGAAACAAAGTTTCAATCTAGATCTCTTTGAAAATCTTTTCCGAAGTCGATCAGAGATGTCACTACTAGTTCCAAATTTTAGTATTTTTTTTAGTAATATTATATTATTAAGTTCTTTGGTGACATTTATTTAAAAATGAATTTTTTCTCATCAAGTATCACATGAAATTCTTTTATTTTCTATTTTCTTTGACATTTTACAAATATTTTGATTTGAAATCAATGTAAAATATTTGATTATCATTGGTAAGAACAGTATTATTTTTTGTAGGAATTTTATTGGTATTTTGTTATAGTATCGTTGATTGAAAATTAATTGATTCCTCTATCAACGGTAATACTAAAATATACAAAGCAAGATTTTTTTTCTACAAATTTTGAATATTTAGTAAATATTAATTCAAATATTTAAATCTGATTTGTAACTTTTTTTTAGTTTAAATTATAAATATACCAGAAAATAAGAAAAAAAGTATAAAATTACTAAATATCTCACAATGACATATATTTTAAAAGAAAGTTTTAAAATATTATTTATTATGGTCATAAAAATAAATATTTTACAATATAGTTAATCCTTAATATTGACATTACTAGAAATATCTCTTCATGATAAATATTGTATGAAATACAATATGAAGAAATAAATATCAAACAAAAAACAAAATAATTTGAATTATGGGGTTTGACATTACCGACCGTTAACGCACATGTCAAATTTAGTTCCCGAAACCGACCCTAAGGGGCGCTAAAATTTGTTTTCACAGATGATAAGGTAGATATCCAATCTTCTACAAATATATTTCCTTAATCTATGATCTAGTCTTATTGAATTTAAATGCATAATAAAGTCTAATACTTATATTTTCACCATTGTCAAAATGACAAGATAATTTGACAACTTTATTTTGGATGTATTCAAACATGTGTTATACATTCGGATTACTGAATGTGACCATTAAATGTAAATTTTAAAATTCAAAGAAACTTGTTAATAAATTTAATTAGAACACAATATTTTCTTTGATAAAATAACACAGCAAAATGAATATCTAATCTTATTGATTTTAAATTCATTATACAGTCTAATACTTATATTTTCAGCAATGTCAAAATGACAAGATAATTTGACAACTTTATTTTGGATGCGTTCAAACTTGTGTTAAGTGTAAATTTTAAAATTCAATGAGACTTGTTAATAAATTTAATTAGATCAAAATATTTTTTTAATAAAAATATTATAAATATAACTTAACAATTAGCAATGGGCCTTTAGGTCCCGAAAATTTACATAAAGGGCAGCCAACAATCAAAGCCGGCCATTTTCTTTTAAATTTTCGAGAATCTAAAGGCTCATTTTTAAATGTTAAATATTTTTAGTTTGTAAATAAATCACTTTAGAATATATCTTATCATTGTAATAGGTACACTTCGTTTATGAAAAAGAATTTGATAAAAGTGATAAAAATTAAAAATGTACTTAAAAATATTTATATCATACCTTAAACTAATATACAATAATTTTCAAATATACTTTTGCATTAATTCGTAGTAAAAATATGATTTTTCATGCAATCCATACACCTGAGAGCATATGTCAACAAACGCATTTTTTGATTAATATTTGGTTTCAGAAAGTGTTTATTGTTTGAAATATCAATGATAATTAAATAATTGGATAGATACTTTTGTAATTGTAAACGTTTTTATTTAAAAAATCATTTTATTCTCTAACAAAATACAATAGAATTTTTAAAAATCTAATCGTTGTAGTAATCAACTACTTTCATCTAAAATTTGATGAAAGAATACATAAAGAATGTATAAAATGCAGTTACTTACAGTTTAATATAATCCAGATACATAATTCAAAATAATTATTGTACAATAAATTGTTAAACATTTCTTCCTAGAGGGTATGAAGGGAAGATTTGTCAGTATTTTTAAATAAATGTGTTTATGACTGAATACGACGCGCCTTGTTTGATTTCCATAATTAAATTTTTGTAAATAGTGTTATTATCCGTATTTCTATGTTATTTCTTTTCTGTAAATTAAACCAATTAAAAACTATAACTAAAATGAAAATACATATCTAAATACAGCCAAGAAAATATAAAATTACATACTTACATTACAAAATGTAGTGTAATTTTACTTTTAAACTAATTTTACTATATATTTGTCCAGGAAAATACAAGACTTGCATGATCAGTGTTTGATTAGAGCTGACGTTTTGACAAACGTCATATGACATGAATATTTAAATAATGTGTACAATTCACTTTTATGATAATCAGTTACACTTCAGTAGTGCTATTATCAGTAATTTTATGTTATTTCTCTTCTATAAATATACTCTTGTTTGGGTAACCAATTAAAAATTATAACTGAAATAAAAATACATATTTAAATACAGCAAAATAAATTTAAAATGATATACTTACATCACAAAGTGTATTGTACATATTCTTTTAAATATAGTTTACTTTATATTTCTGTATATTTCTTTTTAAAAATATAAAACATGTGCCACGAATTTTTTGATTGACTGACCAAACGTCAAATGTCATAAAATTAAATATTTAAAATACACCACACTTAACTTTCAGTGTATTTGTATATATTTCGCTCACTATTATAATGTGTAAAAATATAATTACCTTTACAATATCTCTTTTCATTTTCAAAATAAATCAATTAAAAGTTTCATATTGAATTGTCAAAAATGACGGATGGCACAGTAATTCTTTTTAAATTTAAACCTGGCATCTAGGATATTTTTTTCAGTTTTGTTCCAGTTTTCCTTTTTGGCTTAGTTTTTGATTTTTTACACGAAAACCACTCACAGTAAAAATATGAGACCCCAAAAAGGCCCTATTCCACTTTAAACCACATCTAATAAAATAATATTAAAATTATTCCATGAATGGTTTGACCTGTACCCGTGAGCAAAATTTTTGCGATGCTCGAGATGAATCCAAATATAGATAGATAGATATATAGATAGTGAATCTATCAAAATAGTATATGACTAGCGAATGCTCAGCTACGCTGAGCGTTCCCTAGGCCTCCGGCGTCAGTGAAATGTTTACATTTGATGGCTAATTTCATTTCTGCAGGCCATCTCTTTCGAATGATTTCATTTAATAGCAAACATAATATATTTCTCACAACTTTTGTGAAAAACAAAAGCCGATTAATAGAGCGTTGTTATATTTTTAAAACCTTTGTATCTTTCTGTGTAATTTCTGTATTGTATGTATCTATATTAAATAAACATATTATACACGGTCATCAGTAGCAAGTGATAGACAGTGTTGCCAATCGGAGGGATTATCCCTTTTTTGAGGGATTTTTTGTATAAGAGAGATAAAGGAATATTTTAATAAAAAAGGGATTTTTCTTTACTAATATAACAATAAACAAATTGTGAATTTATAAAATTTTCTTTTCTCCATTTCGAAGAACTATATTCGTGTCAGTCGCCTTTACAAAGTACGCAACAACATAACAGATGGTGCTAGCAGCGATAAATATAATTTACAATTATTTTTTGTTAGAATTTTATATCTGCTAATGTTTTACTTCAAAAACTATTTATTTAGTGTAATATTTAATACAAATGTACTGTTAATAGAAGAACGGTTTATTTAATAAAACTTTATATTTAAATTTAATGTTGTACTTATTTATATTTTTTAAAGTTTTACTCATCATAATAAATAATATAAAAAATGAGAGGAATTTTTGTGTGAAAAAAGGGATTTCTACAACGGTTTAGAGGGACAGGCACTTGATCTGTGTAGTTTTAAAATTTTATTCCGCGGTAATAAAAACAACTATAACCGAGTGGTTTGGAACCCACTATAAGCTGTAGGTCCCCTATCCTGTTATTGGACTTCGGTTGGTTAGGCAGTGTAAATTAAATAAATATTAGCTTTTGCATTCGTTTAGTTATTAGTTATTGTTCTGTCAATGCTTGAAACGCCAACCCTGTAACGTCGAGAACGCCATCATACGGCGCTAAATGAAACTTGTTAGCGTGCAGTCATATGAGCAGCAATTGGTATTTGATTGTTGACATTTAAAAGTAAAATATTAAAATGAATGAATTTGTTGGAAAAAAGAGAAGTGTAAGAGTAGGTTGTGTGCTTGGATGTTTCCATACTGACAAAATAAATTGTGATTTGATTTTTTATTTATTTCCAAATCACCAGTATGAAGTGAAAAAAAAAACTTGAATCTCCAGAGTACGAAGAGATTTATAAATATTAATTTATATTAAATTATTTTAAAAGTAATTATTCAGTAAATCTGAAGGGCTTTTATAATATTTATTACTGAAGATATTGTTATGAAATATTTGATTAAAATGCAGAAAAATTGATTAATATAATACCCATTATTTGTGTGTAACATTTGTTGGACTTCTTGAGTTTAACGTAACTATTTTCATCGAATTCTAAATCATTTACATCTGACTTCTTATTTTGTAAATCTACAATGAATTTGTTATGACAGAAATAAGAACATTTTATTTCCAGAAGTTCAAATCCATTTTCCGTTTTGATAAAACCATCAGCACTACATGCTAAGTATGGTTGGTTAGATAATATTGCAACACCACAAGTCCAATTTCATGTATAATATAATTAGTTGAAGCTTAAAATACTGATCTCGCTTTATTTTCGGTTTCCAAGCCATAACGCATAGCTTGATTACAATACAAAATTATAGCCATTGATTCTTATCAACAACATTTTCATTTAATAAAAGTAAAAGGAGTATCAAGGCAATTTTCAGACAGAATGATTTTATTGAAATTTTGTAATATTTTTCTAACTGCGCTTGTGAAGGCTTGTTCTAAATCATAGACTGATCAGTTTTGGACTGTATTTTCTGCTTTCACGTATATGCAATCTGCAGTCGCATGATTACAATATTATTTTCCAACTTTGCAGTTACAATCTGAATCTAATATTACTCTTGCTACATTTAACTACCAAAAGCAATATATTTATTTTAATGTAATATTAATATGATGAATACAAATTGTACTTAAATAAATTATTTTATTTAAAAAATGTAACTACAATTATTGTTTTAATTATTTCATGTACGTCGCTGACATGACAACTTTTACACAATTTTCGAACTTTGCTTATACTTTTGTCGTGAAAATATACATAATTCGATTATTTAGAACCTACAACGAATAATAACTTCCAAATTTTATCACAAGAAACAGTTTGTTTCATTAGTTTTCTGGAAATTATTACATGACTGTCAAAGAATCATAAACAAAAATTTGAGACTGCATGCCAACTATTTCGACATTTTGCCACTAGTGCGGCGTTACCGTCACATAAAAAGGAACTGGGTTGGCGTATCCTCATTATTCTTTATTTATTTATTCTGAATAGTTTTTTTTTTAATTTTTTTGTTGAGTTACTGATTTAAATATATAAAAAAATAATATTTTTAATAAAATTACTTTATTAAAAAAATATATAAATAAAACTTTTAAGCTTGCGAACTTAGATGTCAAACTTTTTTCCTACAAGTATAGTTTTGACAATTTATGGTATTGATCACATGTATTGTACCAATATCATTGTAAAAATATAAAACCCGCAAACAATAATACCTACAAATTAAAAAAAATTATATTACAACCATCAATTGCATGATTCAGGTGTAGCAGCTCTTTACAAAAAATGCAGTAGTGAAATATGCTCAAATGAACATAAAAATAAATGTATTAAACATGTATTTTATGTAATGTAGTGATAAAATTTAATAACTTTGGTTTGTTCTAATATTAATTGTAGTGATTTGACCCTTATATCTGTCTGTATAAATGTGTATACTTATATCAATACTTCTAGTTAGTGCTTACTTTTATATGAGGTTATCCTTATATAGTATATAGATATTTGTTTTGTGACATGTTTTACTTTCATTTTAGTGATATAAGTTGTTAGCCTACTGCCTCTGCAAGGGACCTACAGCTTTTTTTATATATTAATTAGCTGAATATCAGAGTTTAATATACTATTTTTGTAAGCTACAAATTTGTTAGTAAATAAAAATAAATACTATTTTTAATTGCAATATTCAATGTGGTAATAGTATATTACTGACCGAGGTGAAAAGTGTTTCATAACTGTCAAGGGCGGTGATAACTAAACAAGGTAGGCAACGTCGTGGTTAGCTATAGCTATACGTAATGAAATTTTTCATCGTTTACTGAATAATAAAAGTCCAGAGCCAATCCTGATAAACGAAGAAATCTGATAAAAATAAGAAAAAAGCAGGAGATTTATTACCAATGACTGAAAATTTAGCGTAACATTTAGCCAATAAAGCTACAAAATGAAATATTGTTTGTGATCTACTATAATTAGGATTTTGGAAGTCATACTTTGAAGAATCTTTAACTCATTCATAATTATTGTATTCAGAAAGAAAATTAAATCTTTCGAAGTCAGCAGATAAATCCAGAAAATTTACATCGCAACACAAACTTCTTGAAGTTTAAAATAGTGACGGATTTATAGGTGCTGGAATGTGTTTTTCTAACTATTTAAAGTGAAGTTATATTATAAAATTGTGCTTGGAAAAAAATTGTTTTTCTTTTAATTAAATTTTATGTCTAAATAACTTATGTGTACAACAGCAGGTTTATAATGAGATACTTTTTGGACATCACATATCTGAAATTTGAAGATCGTGGAAATAAAAGAAAATATCAATGTGACTAAAATATAATTTTATTTCCAAAAATAACTACATACACATTATTAAAAAAAATAGTCATTACATTATTTTTATTGTATTTCATTGTACTTACCAAATGTAGTTGAAAACTAATACTATTGATGAATCTGATAGCAAAATTTTAACTTTAGTTCTATATAAAGTAATAAATTACAAACAACAAGATATATTTGTTCTAAAAATATTTATTCATCACGGGCCAAGCGGTACAACGCCCACCATTGGTCATTTTTCTGTAACAAATGTTTTATATGAATTAAGTAGATACATGGGTATGCATATTGTTTCCTTACTAAATTATTGTAACCCCGAGGCCCTCTGCCCTCCCAAACACCGCGACCTCGACCGCGACTGCGTCCTCTGCTTCTCGATCAGCGACCACGGAAGTTCCCGCGAAAATTTCCACGGAAATTTCTCTGAACTTGTTTTTGTTCTGAATTTGATTTTTTTGTGGAGACTTGGGCGGAAGAATGATACTTTTTGTAGTCTCCATTGTCTCGTTCATTTGGCTCAGCTGCTTTTCTAATAATTCTATTCGAGCCTTCGTTATTTCTGAATGTGGATGAAAAAAATAAATTTATAAATAAATATATATTTAAATACGATATGAAATTATTATTATTCTAAAATAATTACTTACCAATTTCTTTTTCCTGCCTTTCTTCCATTATTTCATTCTCTTCTCTTTCCATCATATTAAGTTTATACCGTTTATACTTTTCACAGTAAACAATCTTTTGTTTTTCTCCATGGTAACACGATATAAAAAATTTTCACACAGCTACTTTGATTTATTATTTTAATAACAATAAATATTATATTTTTTTGACTTTATTTATTTTGAATATATTATATTTTATAGAATAAAATTGATAAATGTATTAGGTTTTTTTTGTAGTATATTAATAAAAAAATATAAATAATACTTAGCATTAAGTTATGTTTTATTTATAATATTGGGAAGTTTATACAAAATAATAATTTAGTAAAATATTATAAATATATAAAATAGTAATTATAACAATAATAGTTTCTTCATTGTTATGATCGAATTGATAGCATTCAGTTTCCACAACTGTATGGATGTTGCTGGATTTGAACCTGTAACTCTATAGCTATCCAGAACAGAGAAAGATATTAGTTGACCGTCTAATTTTTTTTTTATATTTCGTGGCAATATTTACTTGTAGTCAGCCTACTGCCTCTGTAAGTGAATCGTTGTGTGGTTACCCATCCAATTATATTGCTTATAACATTTTGTTTGTCGTATAACAGTATCGGCTGACAATCACAAAAAGTATAAATTAATATATAAACTAATACACATAAGTGTATACTTACATTATATGAAAAAATTTTCATTTGAAATGCATTGCGTTGTTATAAACGTGTCATTTTAACTTAAGACTTATTTAAGCTTTAAATTTTACAGCTCTTCGATTTATGTAAACAAATACTTTGTTCTTTGCTGTTGATTCATTTGTAGAGTCACGGTAATATGTACTTATTTTGCCTAATTTCGTACATTTCATAAACACTTTGATTATCACTTACATGTTAGTAGTGTAGTTATCTATAATTATGTATTACCTATTTCTTTCATATAAATGTATTCTTGTTTGGCTAATTTAAATATTTTTATTAAATATTGACGGTTAAAGTGTTATTTAACTTTATAGCAACAATTTGAAATAAGTAACTGTGAAAAAAATTAAATCACTTTCGGTAAGTATAAGAAGTTGTAGTTACATGTTGCATTGAATTTTCCGAACGCACCCAATATTAGAATTAAAATTTTAAGGTTAACGTGTCATTTATGTGATGAATGTAAATACCATACTCATTAAATATTTAAGAAAAACTGTTGTTTTGGACCAGAAATGAAATTAGCTGCGAAACACTAGTTACTTTTGGGAAAAATGAAAGGTTTGGCCGGAATAAATGAGACGCACAAAAACCCGGTAAATTTGAATGAATCGTGGGCATACGAGGTTATAGCAAAGTAAGAATTTATTAAATTAAAAAAAAATATATCCTCGTTTTGCTCTCCTTAACGAGACAGAAAGAAAATGAATAGAAATCCCCATGAATGAATTATTTTGTCAAATTTCTATTAATTCTTCGTCTGTCATATTTATATAAGAGCGAACGAACTGGGCAGGTTAGCTTAGATTTCGTTATTTAATTTTAATAAATTCTCACTTTATTATAAGATCATGCGCCTAGAAATAATTCAAATTTGTCGGAATTTTGTACGTCTCTGACTTCTTCCAGTCAAACATTCTTTTCTCTTCTCTACTAAAAGTCACTACCATCTCGCAACTAATTTCATTTGTGGTCTTAAACTACGGTTTTACCATTATTTGAAAATATTTCTTAAAATACAATTATTTAATTATAATTTAGGTACAAAAAGAACAAATTAATACAATATCAAAATATTACAATTAATATAATAAGTTTTTGTAGCGAAAGATTTGGTTTAATGAATTCCATTCGTACGTAATTATTTTAGACGGAAGACGAATGAGCGCCTCCAGGATTTCCTTGAATGCTAACGGAAAACCGTCCAAAAACGTTAGCAGAAGACGATAACTAAATAAAAAAAGATCATATGAATTGATGTGAAAAATCGCTTAAAGAAATTAACTTACATAATATAGTAGATATAACAGTAACCGTAAATGAAGTGATGCGCAGTATGTAGCGTCAAAGTTCCTCGGTGATTGTAAGAAGAAAATCCTACAACCAATAAAGTGATGAGCAAAAATGTTAATAACAAATTGATTTACTTTACTTGAACATTGCAAAATTTTACTTGGAACATCTCTTTCATTTTATCCATTGTAGTAACTTAACTTAAATGTATTATTTCTTGAAGTTCTGGAAAAGAAAATAATGATTTAATAAAAACACTTTCTTTCAAATATAAACATATTTACCATTTTTGTCTTCGTCAATAGTAATGTAAATTTCTTGATGGCACACCATTTCTGGCTTGTAGTTTTTAAGCATTCCAATTGAAAATCTTTAATTAGTAAGACACTCCTACACTGTAAGCAACACAGACTAATTTATTAAAAGTAAGAAGAGTTGCATACAAATGCTACCTATGTATTAATTTTTACACATATAGTTTGTGTTCAATTATTATTTTAGAAAGGTACCAAATCAGACGTAAAGTAATTTTATCACATTTGAGTCAATTTACTTATACCATATAATCTAAAAACAATAATTAATTAATATTATTTATATTGGTCAAAACAAAATACTACGGATTGGTTTCATCAATTGTGTATAGCACAAAGAAATACGCTACTTGTGGATATGATGGAATTTTTCATGAGAGAGCGGTCCATTTTCGTTTATTTAGAAAGGATTAATATTAATATTTAAAAAAGAAATGTAAACATAAGTACATTTTTTTATTCAAATAGGTTCAATTCAGATGAACGAATTACTGTATGATAATTTTAGATAATAATTGCAAATGTCCAAATTGTCCTTCTATCCATAAATATTCTTTTCTTCAAATATTTTGAGTTTTAGTTCGAATTTTCCTATGTAAAATATAATGGGTATTTAATTTTGTAATTTAAGATGTCAAAATAATATACCTTTTTTAGCGTAGTGAATCGTGAAACTGTGTTATTTGTACCTTTGATATCATTATTTTTATCTGATTTTTCAATTAATAATATTATTATATATTTCTTTTTCAATCAAGTTTAACTATTACTTTTAGCGTGGAAATGTGTAAAATATTTTTTGAAAAGAACAATATTTCTATATACAAATCAATATTTAAATTTGTAATTTTTAAATTATTAGAGTTACCAGTCTATTAAAATTTAATATATTAAGAATTTAATTGTTAAACATAATTAATAGTTCTTAAAATTTTATTTTTATAATGTGTGTGTTCTTTTTTGCAATTAAAAGTATAAATTTGTCCTTTTATTAAAATTCTAGTGTATGTTGTTTGTAAAAAAATATTTTTTTTAAATAAAATTATATTTTATTTTTTTTATCATTGGGTACTGCGAGGGGTACTGGTAACTTGACATTGTTACATACATACATTCATTCAGACAGTCATACTTTAGCGATTTATTTATTTCATTTATATATATTTCTTTATCGCTTTGTGAAACTTTTCTATGAGACTTAACTCGAATGTTCCAGCTCCTCGCCCTTTGAGTGTGACGTATGTATAATATTGCTGGAACTATTTATTTCTTATTATATATTTTTTGTCAGTCTTTTAACCACACTGCAAACATTTAATTAATTGATTATTAAGATGCCAAAATTTTAAGCAAAGTACGGCAAAAATCCCAAATACCATCGGTATTGGGCTTCGAGACATCATATTTCAAGCCACTGCCTTACCGTATCTTACAAACGAGAAATTGTATGTTGGTATTTTATTACAGAAATTAACGCTAACAGCAATTATACAATTTAAAATTAATATGAGATACAATTATCTACTTTTACAGTTTCACAAATATGTAAAACTGTTTTTTATTAAAGATATTCCTTAATTTTATATAAATTGTTTAATTCTTTAAATTTTACAACTTTTACAACAACTACGTATTTTTTAAATTTATGCAACAGGGACAATGACTTGAAATATAATATCTCAAAACCCACCAATAGTATTTGAGATTTTTACAGTACTTTGCGGTTTTCCGTATCCGTAGCACCTCTTATATAAATATCCTGTTGCATAAATTTGTAAACACATTTCATCGTTTGCAGATCGGTTGCATGTTGCGATTTATTTTTTATATTTTATTATAAATGTTTAACGTCACACCAGTGTATATAATTTTTAATAATTATATAATTTGAACACTTAACCTCTATTTTATATTTTTAAAGTACGCAACATGTCTTTGAGAAACTTAAGCCTGGTATTAGATAGTTTTTGGTAAACGTATTCATTTCTACGTAGTCTTTATTTAAAAAATAAAGCTGTAATATTAATATAACAAATTGTCTGGCAATAAATAATCGCTTTTTGTATCAGAATATTTACTTTTTTACAGCACAAATTAAAAGCGAAGCTGCATAACTGTTTGAAAAAATATTTTCATAATTTAAAAATAAATAAATAATGACACATGAATTATTATTAACGTTTTCCAACTATTTTCTAATACTGAACCATTGCTTCATTCATTCATTTCATTTTTAATATTTTATTTGGCATTATTATTTATTGTTAATAATTTATTATAATTTGGCATCTTTATTTTTTGTTAATAATTTAATAAAATCAAACATTTTATATTTAGCATTCTCAGTTTAATAAAGTTCACCAAATTTGCTAAAGGACAATGGTTCAACTCAGACTTAAGTCTCTTTCTTTCTGAACCTTTAGCAATATTTTGTGAACTATTTTTTTTTTATATTATTTTCCTTTGTTTTTTTTTTTTTATTATTATAACATTTTGTATAAATGTTTTTCTTTAAATTTCTTTATAATTAAAGAAATATTACTTAATTTTTATAAATTATTTGGTACAATGTTGTTTCTAGTACTTATTTATTTACTTATTTATCTTACTATTTTTAATAATTTATTTCAATTTTGACTTAAGTCTCTTTTGTGAACCTTTAGCAATATTTTGTAAGCAATTTCTTTTTTTCTTTTTAGATAAATTTACATTGCTTTGACTTAGTTTGAATATTTGTACATATTTTTATATTTTTAAATTTAGTAATATTTTTTTTTCAATTTATTGTTAATTAATTAAATAATACTTATTTATTTTCTATACTGTTAATTAGTGAAATATGATATATAATTATTTTTTTAACATTTTTGTTAATTGAAATAAAAATTATGTAAATTTTATTTATTTTTTATATATTTAATATTATATAATTGATTTTTAAATTTTGAAGTTGGGAATATTTAAATAAATTGATTTCACATTTTGCTAAATCATTTTTAAATGTAATTCTAAATTTAGTTTTCTTTTATGATTTTTATCTTGTTCAATTTAAAATTTCCTTAAAAACTACGTTTTGTGTGGACCCCTCATTTGTTTCAATGTTAATATTCTCTTCTGGCAATTTAATTTTTAAATTTTTCCACGATTTGATGCGAAACATTGCAACATATAATTGACCATGTGCAAATACTGGTTTTTCTAAATTTATACCAACGTATTCAAACGTTTGCCCCTGCGATTTATTAATGGTCATTGAAAATGCGAGTCTGAGAGGAAATTGCCTACGTTTTAATGTAAATGGTAAATTGGTATCAGTTGTTAAATCAAATCGCGGTAAATAAATTCTGATACCTGCACTTTGACCTGTAAGGACTTCTAAATCTAAATAGTTTGTTTTCATGCCTTTTACTATTAATCTTGTACCATTGCATAACCCGCGTTTCGGATTCATATTTCTCAATAACATAACAATAGCACCTACTTTCAGTGTTAATTTATAGGGAGGCATACCGGTTGGTAATTGGTTATTTAATACTTCTGTTGGGTAACTTATTTTATTAGATTCCTCACATTCACAAGAGTCTGCACTATAATGTACTTTTGGTGGACCTATAATTTTGCGTAAAATAATTTCATTTATTGTCATTGTATCGTCATTTTTTGGTGCAAGAATGGCTCTATTTGTAAAGTTGTAAATATTATTAGGTTCTATTTCATCCGTACCAAATATATCGTCTGCTAATGACATGTCTGAAATACAATTTGAGGGAATAGTTATAATATCATTTATACCGTTTCCTACATTTAGCAGATATTCCGAAAATTCTTTCTCCTCTTTATTCACTCGCATGTTTTGTGTCAATGTGAATTTTTTAAACAAAGGCCATAAATGGCTTGTAAGTACTGATGCTTCTATTATTGCAGTTCTATGGTTCGTATAATTTACAATTGGCAGACATTGGCGAAAATCTCCACCTAAGACTATTACTTTTCCACCGAATGGTAAAGAATTGTTCATTATATCTTTTAAAACTAAATCAATTGCATTTAGGGCATGTTTTGGAATCATAGTTACCTCATCACAAATTATTGTTGTTGCATTTTTAATTAATTTACCTGCATTAGTATTAGCTTTAATTTTACAAACGCTTGTGTCAGTTATAGGTACGGGTAATTTAAAAATTGAATGTACAGTTTGCCCCCCTTTTAATAATGTCGCAGCTATACCTGTCCATGCAACTGCTATAACTTTCTGGCTTTGTCCTCTCAAAATACTAATTAAAGTGTTATACAAAAAAGTTTTTCCCGTTCCTCCTGGGCCATCAACAAAGAAATATTTATATTTTGTATTCATATCATTCACGGCATTTAACACGTATTTCAACATTTGTTTTTGCTCATTATTACATAAATTTAAATTCTTTTCACCCTCTAATTTTTCTGCATGAATGTCTATTAAATCATTTTCAATGTCTACATCATCTGTATCATTCGGCTGTGGTAATCCGAAATCATTTAACTCGAATCTGTGTATAGCTAATATTTCTGCAATTTTTCTTAGACATTTATTTTCCGCAATTTGTGTGGAATTGTGTAATAAATAGTCTTCCATTAAATAATTTTTGAATTTTTCCCACAAAACTAATACATTCGTTGATGTGTGGAAACAAATTAAATACGCAAATAAATCTCTTAATTGTGCTGGAAATTTGCTTAATACTGCCTCATCTAAACAATTTTCACATTCTTTGTCGTTCGCTAAAAGACCTAAAGCGCGAGCAGCCTCTTGGTATGTATTGTATAATTTACCGTCTACTGTACGCAAATCTTCAAAGTTTTCGGCTCCTATAGCATGAACTAAAATTAGTCTTAAGTGAAATCTTTCTATATCTTTTGGGCTCACAGATATCATGCGCCCTATTGGTGGTTTGTTTTCTCTTTGCCTAGCTTTCCACATATTATTAGAAAAAACATAATATTTTGGAATTTCCATATACCGATAATTTCGCGCATTTGCATCTATTTGATTGAGTAAAAACCACGCTGTGAGTGTAGTATTTTTATTTGCTGCTCTTTCCACTGCACGTTTCTCTTGGCCGTTAATAAAAAATACTGCCTGTTGATGTTTTAAGTGTACGGCAAGTTCAAAAATGACATGGGATTTATCGTGCAGTGGATACTCTAACAATCTCCAACAACATTCCGGAGCGGATACATACCTAGCATCTAAATACCCATTTATCTCATCCCACTGTACTATTTTATTATTATCAGCATTACCTAATTTTATGCTGGCACAATCATGACCTTTACATAAATAATCACATATATATTTTATGCTTTTTACTGACGAACATATTTCTACGTTAATATGAGTTCGATATTTTTTTAGTAAATATGGATTATAAGGAACTATCCATCTATTATCAATTCTATACTTAATTGTACCGTTTTTCCAAAGAATAAACATTTCTGCTTTATTGTTTGGTCTTTTATATAAAGGATAGCCATTGATATTTTCATGTGTATCGTTTCGAAAGTCTTTGGGATATTTTTTTGTACATTTATTATCAGTCATGCATGGCGAATTTTTATTTAAAATGCCGCATGGACTATGAATCATATGAGTTCGAACTATATGATATAATTCTGATTCATTATCTTCGTTTGGAATTTCAGCGCTTACTATCCTGTCGATATCGTCTTTGTTACGAATTTTGCTACTTTCATTTAATGACAATAATAAATGCATGTGTGGTAATCCCCGTTTCTGAAATTCGATTACATATATATATGCTACTACTTTCCCAAATATATCATCCTGTAAAAATTCTTTTATCATACTTTTTATTTTCCCACAAAATACTCTAGCTACAATATCTGGCCTATCTGATGCAGTTTGACCTTCACGTAGTTGTTCAGTAATTTCTGGCCACTTTGGATTACATGTTACCGTGGTAAAAAGATCAGGTCTACCAAACTCGCGAACAATTGCCATCGCATTTTGGTACATCTTTTGCATGAACCTACTACCACCTTGAAATGTGGATGGCAATATGACCATGTTACCTAGTTTACACCCTTCGTTTGCTGCTATATTATTAATATGGTCCATCAATCCGCTATAGAGCTCTACTCTAAAGGTAGGCTGATTGAATCTAATAAAAGTTAACCTTTCTGCTTCTATTTTTACGTATGCATCAACTATATATTGTTGAGTTAGTTTTCCTGCTTGTAAGCATATATTAAAGTAATCTCGAATTGCTAGACGATTCATGTAAAATTGTAACATGCTTTGTTTCTTTACTCCGTCAGCTTGTTTCATATTCATATTCCACCCTTGTTCACCACGTGGAAAAAGTAAAGGATATGTCATTGGATCACAGTTTTCACTGAACTGATTTATTCTAACGAGACCACCTGATCTAGGATGTACACAAATATCTCTTTTTATTGGAGGTTCACCATCATTTGAACTAAAAACAATCGCTACCTCATTACTTGTTGGAACATTGTATATACGTTTATCTTTTGTTCTATCGCTGACTATCCATAAGTTAATTTCTGGCACAGCCTGATTATTTAAATTAGCTTTTTTAATTTCCCTATCCTCTACTTCTTTTAACATCATGTATGCTTGTGAGTACGGATTAATATTTCTAATGATGTCGTCTAGTTTTTTCATAATTTCTGGCTTACATTTTTTGTTATATTCTAGATTCATTCGTTTCTCTAACGCCTCATTGGTGTCAATTATATATAGCTGTGCGTATTTTTCAACTCTATTATTTACTGGATATAGAGACGTACTGGATTCGTGGTAAATTTGTCCATGAATTCGAAAACAATACGGGCCGTTTCCAGATGGAGGAGATATATTTGCTCCCATAGATGCAAAAGCTAATGCGCTATTATACTTCCTGACATTGTCCCTAAAATTCTTACTATTTGCATCATTACCGATTATTAAATTTTTCATATAATCTGGATAATCACCTAACTGATCTGTATTTAATTTTCCTTTCCGGCAACAATATGTAAATTTTCCGTCTGTTGGCTTTTCAAAAGCAAAATTTTTAGAAAAGCAATAATTACATACTACCGACATGGAACCTAAGCTATGTGGCTCAACATCTAAACCTAAACCCTTTTTTGCTAACATGTGTGTATCATTATTTTTCTTTTTTTTAGTTTTGTACTTATTTATATTATTATTTTTTAAAAAAACATTTTGCTTTTGTTCTATTACGTCTTTACTTAAATGTTCTTTTAAATTATATTTTCCCTTTCGTAATTTAAGATCTTTATCTTCGCATATTTCGCGTTTAGAGCAGTGCACATTTATTTGCTTATGTTTTCCCACTCTTTCTACTTTTATTTCTGGCGTTTCTTTATCTAAATAATTCTTAAAATTTGCTTTACTTTCTACCCTAATTTGATAATCATTTAACGTTTCATTAATTCTATAATTTTTGAAAGGTGTTTCTAGTTCTATATTATGTAAACTATTTTGTCTTAACTTTTTTAAACGCGCATTTCTATCGTCAATTGTTTCACAACTTTGCTTTTTAAAATTATATTCTTTTTGCTTTTCCAAACGTATATTACGGTGTTCTTCAGTTTTTTTTTTTTTGCGTTTTAAATAATTCTCATGTAATTGTTGTTTACGGCTAACAGGAAACATTGTTATGTGTGACGAACGAAACATTTCAAAAACGTGAGGGCGAAGTCTACTTATATCATATGTTTCATATTCAGGATCACGGTTAAATATAATGCTAGTACAAAAAGCTATTGCGAATAATCCACAATCGTAAGTATTTGTCTGTGCTTGCACTCGTGTATATCTAATTTAAGGTTTGTAAGGAAACAATTTATCTAAATAATTATTTACATTGTTATTTAAAATCTGAGAATTCATACTATCGTATACTTTAATTTCAACACCATCATAATATATGGCTATCCAATGTCCTACGCTACCTATATTTTCACCTAGCAAAAATAAAATTTGGATATGTCTAGTTCCTAGAGGGACTGGAACAATCCGATCTAGAGCTTGTTCATAAACAGTGGGCTGAGGTCTGAAATCTGATATAGATCGAACTAAAGTAAAGAATTAATCCATGTGGATGTCCTCTAAATATCCTTGTGGATTTACTATTGTATCAAAATCGCGATCCGTTAAATTACATTGAAAAACACTTTGATTTTCCATTCCTCCATCTACATTTATATTATAATTATTCATTAACATTTTATTATTTATTTCAATAATATTAGATTTATATTTAACCAATATCGAATTGGTTGATACTACTATGTCTTGCTTTTCCTTCTTATTTACATTATCATGTAATTGTTTCCATTGCTTACGTTTTAACCACGTTTTAGACGGCATTTCAATAAACTTATTATTATAATAATATAGAAACACTTACTTTTCAAATCTACGTAGTTGTGTATACTTTTTTATAGAAATTACCTCTGATTCAAATACTGCAGAGTAGATAAACAAATTTTGCTTACTTTGAAGATATTACCTTCGCCGTTATTTCGACTCAGATACTGTACACCTAAACCATAAGAATAATTAGTAAAATTGTAAAAAAAAATATTACTTATATTATGTTTTATACGTAAGGAACAAAATATAGAAATGCCTAAAGCGAATAATATGTTGTATATATACACCAGAAGCAACTAAATGTTACAATGAGCAAATTTTAGAAAACTGTAACATGTTGAAAGCTTAAGTACAAATTTTATTTAGTTATTACTGATCAGAATAATAATTAAGTTAGGTTTCTTGCAAATACTTGAACTATATAAATTTTATTTTACAAAAAACATAACCCAACTATATGGGATATAAATTTTCATTTACCTCTTATCCAATCAGTCCTGTTAAAGTTTTCCTTTCAACAATTTCTCCAATATAGTTGTTTGAAGATAATAACAGTAAATAGAACGATTTATTAATTATAACTATAACTAACAATATTGAATACACAACTAAAGTCAGTTATAACGTTTATCTCAAAAATAATAAATTATTAGCACAATGAGAAATATTGTTTACCACCAAAGTGAAAAAACAATAGTGAAGTAAATAGAAACATACTTTTTTATATCACGTCAAAGATAACTTGATTCCAGTAACAGAAAAAAAAGTGAAAACTTATCATAATATTTTAATTGATATTGTCAAAATATTAAAAATAATACTTACTTAATTATAATTAACATATTGTAGTATATATATATTAATCTTTAAAGCCTTTTTATGTTAATGCCTAATAAAAGTGACGGATAAGTACAGAAATCTCTTATACCTACCTATTTTTCAAATGTCAGAAATAATATTCTGTAAAATTATTTTAGTTCTAAATAAAAATAAAGGACAGCGTACTAAATTTCCTATTCGAATTTATAAATAAATATCAATAATTTACTATTTTTATTTTTTATTAGAAATGTTAATTAAATTAGTGATGGTTTATTACACATTTGGCAACACTTATTTTTATTATATTTGGAATTTTCATTTTCTTATAGTATTTTTTGAATTACTGTGCTAACAGCTGTTTAAATTGTGCACGAATATTTGATTTTATTATACAAATTTCATATTAGTCTGTTTAGGAAAATTTGTTTTTATTTAGTTACTTCATGACACGTTTGGCAACACTGTCTGTACTGACACTTAAACGTCAAAAATTAGAAATTTTAAATTCGCCACGAAAGACACTAAAATTTTTAGTGAAATAATTGCTCATGTGTACAATGTATAACAATGCTTTCATATTTTTGATATCTTCATTCATTAAGATGTAATAAATGATGAAAGTTTGCTTCTGACTTGTCAAACATGACAGCTAGTAGTTGGCATTCACTTGAAAATTTCCAATGCTTGCTTGAGCTATTGTTTCAAAGTACCAATTTCACAAAGTTTATATTTTTTTACACAAAAACCACACACAGTAAAAATATAAAAACTAAAAAGGAGATTAATTTGAATCAAGCTCTATAATATGGTGCAAAAATCATTAAAATCGGATAATCAGTTTATGCTGTAGCCCGTTGCAAAATTTTGGCGATCGTCTGATGAAAATATATATTGGAAAAATTGTCTAAGCCTTTTAGTATATAGGATTTAGTTAAGTTCTAAATTGTTTAATTTTCATTATTTTCTTCTAATGTTGCTTTGCTAAAGTGATTAGGAATAATTGTCCGTGCGCCTCGTTCTGATTTTTTGTTTGTCGCCTTGTTGTGGTAGTTAACTACGATTTTTAAAAAGATGTACATTTATGTAAACACTAAACAGCCTTTGAAAATCATACGACATTGACAATGTTGACAGATGAGTACAGCATTTCAACGTGAACCAAATTTGATTCCATGTTATCTAGCTGTTGTAAATAAAAGTTGAATCTTGATAATTTTAACTACGTAATATTTTTATTATTGTAATCAAAATTCGATTTTTATTTTAGATTATTGTATTCAACGAAAAGACATTTCAAATAGATCATTTTGAAGAAGAAACTATAATAATTTGGTAAAGCATTTGTAAAACTTACATACTTTGTTCTTATAACAGATTATATTCAACAAAATACATAAATTGCTTGATATGAAAGTTATTATGATTACATCTGAGGAAGTAGTTACAAGTTTTTAGGTTGTTGTAATCAAATTTGTAGTTTGTAAACCTTTCTATCTCGATTTATCATTGTTGTTAAAAATTAACTTCAGTTAAACATGCCTTATGATAGTAGTAATCAAAGTTTAAATTTTATAAAATAAATATAATCAAAATTTGAACTTTGTTTTAAATTATTGCATTTAACAAAAAAACATTTTAATAAATAATTTTGAAGAACAAATTTTAATAATTTGGAGAAGAGTTTCTAATATTTACTACATGCTTTGTTACTATAACAGTATTTAATCAACAAAATACATGATTTTTTCGTATAACTCAAAAACGATTAGCCGTACAATGTAGAAATTTTGGTTATGGTAATTTTTGTCAATAGTGTTCTTATCCGTAATTTTATGTTATTTTTTTTCTATAAATATATTCTTGTTTGGATTACTTAACTTAATAAATTAAAAACTATATCTCAAATGAAAACACATATCTAAATACAGCCAAGAAAATATAAAATGACATACTTACATTACAGAATGTAGCGTAATTTTACTTTTAAACTAATTTTACTATATATTTCTCTAAGCAAATACAAGACTTGCATTATGATTATTTGATTATGACAAACGTCATATGTCATGAAAATTTAAATAATGTAAATAAAATTTGCCGTAAATTATTATGTACAATGCACTTTTATGATGATCAGTTACACTTCAGTAGTATTATTATCAGTAATTTTATATTATTTCTTTTCTATATTAAATATTATTTCTCTTCTATAAATAATGGATGTATGATCGAACATGAACCCTCACTTAATTTTTTTATTAGGAGAAATAGAAAAAAAATCTGTTATATAAAAGTTTTATTATATTAAATATACTGTTCGACACTGATATTCATACATCGACTATCAATTTTTTATGTTTATAAAATTATATTGATGAAATAATATAGGAAGGAGGAAACATGTATATATTTATATATTTTTTTCTATAGTGGATGTTAAAGTGCAACTTTATCAACTCAAAATAGTGGATAAAGTAGGACTTTAACTGCAAGGGTAGATAAAGTACTTTAACTTTTGTTTATTAGAAGTACATTTCCATAACAACGCATACTACTGACATTTTAAAATTGTTCTTAAATAATAATTTAATTTTTCTAATTCTTTTTTCTTCAAAACCTGTTATAGAAAAAAATAAAATTTTATACACGACGATAAAATTAAATTATCGACTCGCGAAAAATATTATTTTATCGTCTTGTATAAAAAATAACTATTAATAACTCATACAATTTTTTTTACAGAATACAAAGTAGTGGTGCGCTTTATATAATTTAATTAAGAAATAGGAAAATTTTTTTTCATTTTTTTTTGTTTGTAGATAAATATTTTGTAAGTTAGATTCGGTTAGATATAATAAATTTTGTTCTTGAGTCTAAATTTTTCATTCTTCATTCTTTTCGTCTAATGTTGCTTTGGCAGAGTGATCGGGAATGTTTGCCCGTGCCACCTCGTTCTGATTTTTTTTTGTCGTCTTGTGATAGTGAACTGCGATTGAAAGATCGTATTAGCGCATAGTGAACTTATGGAAGAAGCAAAAATAAATGTGTTCAAGGTGATAAGAATAGAATCGGTAAAAGAAAATTATTTCTATTATTCCTATTAAAAAACGTATGAGTCTTTAAATTTTCTTATTTGCTTTTATAATTGATACTAAGAAAATTCTATAAATAAATTCTACTCAAGCTCCATAGACAAGACTTTATGAATTAATTACTATTTACAGAAGTTATGACATATGGACATAACAAAAATAATTTTTATCTACTCCCAGTCTATAATTAACAGATTAATATGTAAATTGTGTGTAATGTATATCATTACTGAAATTGTGCGAAGCAAACCAAATGATGTTTAAGAAACCAATGTAAGTAAATTAAAGGTCACTTTCGTTATTAAACGATTTGTTAACGAGTATTGACACAACAGTCGCATAAAAACCAATTAATGCTAACAGCGATATAGCCTGTTGTAAAAATTATATTATATTTCGCGTCTTTTATATACAAAAATATTTTAAAAAATAGATTCTGATGAAATATCCAGTTAACCGTTTAAAAATTCAAATATTATTTGGAAACAATAGCACACATTTACAGTTAAAAGTAACCAATTCTTAATTACAATACATTATACTGGAGTTTTGTCCAGTTTTTTACTTACTTTTTTATTCCAATGAAAAAATATGAACAAAATTTGTATGAAATGAAACTGACAACTAACTTTCGGAATGTCGGTAACATAGGTATCATAATTAAAAAATGACTACTAATTTTATTCCGTGGAAGTTAATTTTTTTTCATTGTAATACTGCAGTCTTTTCATTCACGATATTTAATTTTATTTCGTGTTTGATTAAAAATGAAATATAACTCTAGTAGTAATAAAATCTCCTTGAATAAATGTGTAATTTTATAGTTATATGAAACTCCACTGTTTGAGAACCGATTTGCTTCAAAATTTACTTCACACAACATTTATAAAAACAAATTTACAAATAACAATTAAAACTTTTTAAAACGACACATCGCTATTAAACATTTCTTTGTACTATAATTTTGATCAGTTAGATTTGATTATGTTATTATAAAAACGTTTCAGAACTGCTGTGCTTACAAAAGAAATTTTTATAATAAAACGTATGAATTGCAAGTGTAAATAATGTCATTTTAAAATTAGGTTTTACTTTTATATTTGTTAGATAATAAAGTTAAAATTTACCTCATAAAGATGATTATTTCATTATTTTTACTTACTTGAGTTTCGACGATGTGCCACCATTTTTCTCGGGCGGGAAAATTAAATTAAGCAGTACTGACCCAAGATGAATTTTTTGTTTATCGATAATATGAATAAATACGAAATATTTTTTTAAAGAAAATTGTATTAAAAGAAAGAAATTTGAAGCATTTAAAATTAGTTTTCTTTAACAGATGTATAATTATAATTTAGATACACAAAATAGGAAAGTTATATATTATTAAAATATTACAATAAATAATAATGACAATAAACTATGTAGTAAAAATTTTCTGGGCGGAACGAATTAGTCTTCAGGATTCCCTGTAAATGCTAACGGAAAACCGCCAAAAACGTTAGCAAAAGACGATAACTAAACAAAAAGAATAATGTGAAAGAATTAATCGAACCGGTAATAACACTTACATTATTTAAATATATTGGAATTGCCATAAAGAAAGAGCGTTTTCCGACGAAGCAGTGGGCAAAACGACCAGTACAGATTTAACCTTTTCAAATTTTCTTTTAGTTTCAGAAAAAAACGAAAATAGGTCGACTTATTTGAAAATAACTGGTATTATTTATTTAATTTCATTGAATGCCAATTAGGAAAATCTATTGTAATCGTTGAAAAACAACGAATTTACCTAATTCAATGCTATGGCAATTGGTCTCATGTTTATCTTTGGGGCCGTTGGAAACAAATAGTTTATGCAAATTATCTTCGACCGAATGTAGAGAATTTAAAGGAGAGAATTAGAGACGCTGTGACGTCTTTAACTCTGCGGAAGAAATTCAAAGAAGTTAAATAATTGCATCGAAGACTACAATTGTGCGCTCAACAAACCGTGAATCGATTGAGTAGAATAGTTACTGTTTATATTATTTTTGTTGTTAAATTTATGAAACTAAAGTTAAAGTCATGTTAACAATAATTTCTATGATAACGCAAACTTGTTCTCTGGGGCTTACAATTAGAAAAATACTAAGTCGAACTACTTTTGTCTGAGACTAAAAGAAAATTTGAAAAGGTTAAAACTGAATTGTCAGTATTGAAACATGTAAAAAGTTTTATTAAGAATACATGTTTCTCGTAAAATAAAAAATAAAAATGTTTTCCTTCTTTCTAACTCGATCCGATGACATACTGTATATCAAGGCCACAGAGAATGTTAATATGAATTTTGACTTACTTTATTTGGACATTGCAAAGTTTTCTCGTAGAATTTGTCACGCAAAATTTGAAGAATGTTTCTTTCATTTCATGTAGTAATTTATATGTTTACTTTCTGAAAATACGACGAAATTTTCCTCCAGTGATCAAACAGATATGCGTTCTGTTAAATAAAAAATAGTAATTAGTTAATATGTTTTTTTTTTCTTTAAATATAAATGTATTTACTATTCTTGTTCAACTTCGTCAATAATAATATAGTTTTTCCGATGGTAGCAGAATCGTCAGCGAATAGAGTGGTTTCCATTTTAAGTTCCAAAATATTCAATAATGCTTTCCAAAGAAGGTTATCCTTGACAAATTTTCCAAAAATATATTTTTTGTGAAACTGCTACCCTATAAACAATAAAAGTAATATAATAAAGGAAGATAATTTTTATTCAAATGATGCCTTCGTTTTAGAATGAATTCATTTTTCCAAATATTGTTTAACATCAACGTAGTATACTCGTATATATGATTTGGACTAATAGTCCATATGCTTCGATTGAAATTGAATCATTTTCTTGTAATATTGAATGAAGGAAAATTCCATCTCAGGATTTGATCCATTTTTCTATATTCAGAAAGAAATATTACTAATTAATAAAAAATATGTAAACATTGAACACTTTTTTATAAAAAAAAAGTTTCGCCTCAGATGAAAGAACTTCTTTATTACGATTTCAGATTGTAATAATTGCAATAGTCCAAATAATCATATAACTCGTATTTATAATCTTCGATGTACTCTATAGGTACAATGCAGTGTTTCCTTCAGTTTCCAATATCTATAAATATGAAATTCACAAATGATATTTTTTAGAACATAAGAAAAACATACCATTTCACATCGTTGTGAATCATGAAGATTTTTGGTATTTGTGTATCTTTATTATATATTATGAATTTAACTTTTAAATAGTTACATTAGTTTAAAATTTTTCTACATTTTTTTTTTAATTTTGAAATTTTGTTATGATATTATATATAATTTATTTTAATAAATTATTTGAGTTGCCAAAATACTTCGAATAATAAAAAGTTTAATAATTTACAAATATAAATGTATAACAATATTATTAATATTTTCATTTACATTTTAAGTTAAAGAATTATTTTATTCAATTAAAAGTGTATAAATAGATTACAAAATGTAGTTCTTGTTAAAATTATAAAATCTTTCATATAAAATTAAAAATAAATTTTTATAACCTGGCAACTCGATTTCATACAAACATTCACACAAACATTCATACTTTTGCGATTTATTACTCTCTTAATTTTGTTTTATTTGATCGCTTTGTGGTTTTTTTTTATTATAAATTTGTAATATGCTTCATTAGCTTCATACCCACCAGCCGGTTTGTGACGAGTAATTATTATGAAGCTTATTATTTCTTATTTATTGTTTTAATTTTTTTAACCACGGGCTATTATAATATTGAAGCAAAGTACAGCAAAAATCCCAAATACCACTGGTATAGGGTTTTAAAGTATTATGTAACAAGTCATTGTCTTGCCAAGTCTACCAAGGAATTATAGATAATACGGTACACATTATGTACATAAAAATGTAATTTAAAACAAAAAAAATATAAATTGAATGTACTCTTACCAAATAAATTTCAGTTAATATTGTACTTTTGTAGTTTTTTAAAATGAAAATCTTGTTACTCAAAATCATACAACAGTGACAATGACTTAATTACATAACACTTCAAAACCCACCAGCAGTAGATGGAATTTTTACCATACTTTGCGGTTTTGTAGTAGTATGTAGTATATTGCCAAATAAATGTGTATTTATATTCTGTTGCATGAATTTTGAGGTACAATGGTAGACTGGCCTGCCCACATGTTGCGATTTATTATATACTTTTGTTTAACGTCACATTTCTAATACATATTATAGAGAGACGCAACATGTTTTAACTTAAGCCTGGTATTAGATAGTTTTCGTATAACGTCTTTATTTTTAGATGGTATTAATTAAAAATTATTGACAGCAATATTGTTCAAGCTCTATAACATTAAAGAAAAATATTAATGCAAACTAATGACTGTTGTATTATAATAAAAGAATGTTTCTTTAACCAAATAGAGGGAAAATGAATAGAATGAAATATAATTTGATTATATTTGTTTTTTAATATAAAAAACTATAAATATTTTTTATAAACCTGCATATAAAATAAGTTTTCTTTTTACCATTGGATGTAGGGACCTTTTTATCAGAAAATAAAATTTTTAATGTACATATATTTTTTAAAAATACACTAAACCAGGATTTTAGACGTTATAGAAATTTTTTCTAATACTAAACCATTGCTTTATATTTTTTATTTTATTTTTGATTTTCATTGTGAGTATTTTTTGATTATCTTTTATCATAATATTTCTTACATTTTCATTTTGTTAAGATTGTCAATGCTTTCTATTTTTTATTTTATTTATTATATACTTATAATAATTAGTTTCATATAATTGCCTTTTATAATAATTCTTTTTATTGTAGTTTCTTTTTGGCAAGGTCCGTAAAATTTGTAAAAGGCGCAATGGTTTTATCAGACTTAAGTTCTTTTTTTTAATCTTTTACAATATTTTACGAACCACTTTTCATGTTGAAATATTTTTTCATTTTATATTAATTACATGCAGTGTATGCAACGAAACGCAAAACGTAAGACTTTAACATGGGTTTTAAAAAAATTGCCTATACTCTCTTTCCTGATAGATTTAGAGCAAAACTATAAGAGTACAAACTTGTCCAACATTAAATTCTATTTCAGATAATGTAGAATTTAATTTTAAACAACTTTTTTACAGTTGTAGTTTTGTTCTAAATGTATCAGAAGAGAGAGTATTCGCTATTTTTTGATATCTCATGATAAAGCCCTACGTTCCGCGTTTCGTTGCACACCCTGTATATTAAATATCTTGTATATTATATTTAACAAATCAAATATTGTCATCATAATAACTTTTTTATTATATTACATGTTTCAATTTATTTATGTCATTCATATTATTTTGTATCAAATTTATCAATAATGTTTCAACATGCTTTTAATTTTCATTTTAAATTGATCTTTATTGCTTTCTTATATTAGATTTTAAAATTTTATTAATTTAATTTTTATAAACATGTACTTGATATTATTTTTTTTTTTGTTATATAATTGGTTCAGTGAGTAAAATGTAATTGTACATTGTAGTACTTTTCAACATGATTTTAATATATTTTACTTTTGACATAATAAAATAAATATTTCGTTTAATAGTTTTTAAATTATTTATAATATAATTTAGATATTATAATTATTTGATTCATAATCATATTTAAAATATATCAATTGTTTCCAAAGATTTCTACTTGTTTAATTTAATAGTTTCAATTTATTCATTTTATTTCTTTTTTTTATTATTACATAAATATTTTTTAATTTACGTTTCAAAGTTATTATGAATGTTTCTACATACTTTTATTTTATACTTTAAATAGATCTTTATTGCTTTTTTCTCATATTTGATTTTTAATATATCATTTAATTTTTATAAACATGTAAATGATATGACATTTTTTTGTTATATAATTAGTTTACTGATTAAAATGTAATTGTACATATGTTGAATTTTTAAACATGATTTTAATATCTTTTTTTTGTTTTAACATTAAATATTTTGCTCGGTAGTTTTTAAATTCATTTTAATACAATTCAGATATTATAAAAAAAAATTTCTTTCATATTCATTTTAAATTGTATATTTAACTTAATAATTTTTAATTTAATTATAGTTCATAGTCTTTAAAATTTGTCAATTGTATTCATTGATTTCTACTTGTTTAATATAACATTTTAAATTTATATATTTAATTCATATTATTCCTTTTTATATTATTACATATTTTTATTTTACGTTTCAAATTTATTATGAATATATCTACATACTTTTATTTTATACTTTAAATTGATCTTTATTGCTTTCTCATATTTGATTTTTAAAATATGATTAATTTTTATAAACTTGTATATGAAATTTTTTTGTTATATAATTAGTTTACTGATTAAAATGTAATTGGATATATGTCGTATTTTTAACATGATTTTAATATCTTTTACTTTTAACATTAAATATTTTGCTCGGTAGTTTTTAAATTAATTTTAATACAATATAGTTATTATACATATTTTTTTCATATTCTTATTTAAAATTTGTCACTTGTTTTAAATGATTTAAACTTGTTTAATTTAAAATTTCTTTAAACACTACATTCCTTGTGAATGCTTCTTTTGTATTTTTAATAATATTTGAACCTGGCAATTTTATCTTTAAATTGTTTGAACTTCTTACTCTTGACATTTCCACATACAATTGGCCATGTGAAAAGACTGGATTTTCTAAATTTATTCCTACATAAGTAAATGTTTGGCCTTAGGATTTATTTATTGTCATTGAAAAAGCTAATCTTATTGGGAATTGCCTTCGTTTCAAGGTGAATGGTAAATCTGTTTCGGTAGTTAAATCAAAACGTGGTAAATAGAGCCGGCTACCTGCACTCTGTCCTGTTAGAACTTCTACATCTAAATAATTAGTTTTCATGTCTTTTATTATGAACCTTGTTCCATTACACAGACCACGCTTTGGATTCATATTTCTTAATAACATAACTATTGCTCCAATTTTTAGTGTTAATTTGTGAGGAGGCATTCCGGTTGGTGTTAGGCCATTCAATAATTCGGCGGGGTAATTAATTTTCACAAAAATCAGCACTTAAGTATACTCTAGATGACCCTACAACTTTATCTAATACGTGTTCATTAATTATCATTGTGTCATCATTTTTTGGTGCTAAAATGGCTCTATCTGTAAATTTATAAATATCATCAGGTTGTATGTCATCTTCACCGAATATTTCATTTGCTAGACATGTTTCAGAAACGCAATGTGCAGGAATTTTGACAGTTTCATTTTCACCGTTGCCTATTTTCAATAAATATTCTGAAAATTCTTTTTCGTCTTTATTTACGCGCATATTTTGTTTTAATGAAAATTTTATAAATAGTGGCCATAAATGACTTTTTACAACACATGTTTCAATTATTACAGTTCGATGGTTTGTGTAATTGACTATTGGCAAGCACTGTCTGAAATCGCCACCTAAAACTATTACTTTTCCCCCAAATGGTATTTTATTATCCATCAAATCTTGTAATAATAAATTTATTGCATCGAGTGCGTGTTTAGGTATCATTGTTACCTCATCACAGATTATTACACTTGCCTCTTTTATTAATTTACCCGCTTTGCTATTTGATTTCACTCTACATACACATCCGCCATTTACAGGCACTGGTAACTTGAACACTGAGTGAACGGTTTGACCACCTTTTAACAGAGTAGCTGCTATTCCCGTCCAAGCTACAGCTATAACTTTTTGATTTTGGCCCC